>CM042166.1:7435184-7439389 GCA_023376005.1 Doryteuthis pealeii | reverse complement strand
AAAAAAAAAAAAAAGAAAAAAAACAAAAACAACATTTGCAAAATTATTTTTTATTGAAAATCCAATTCAATTTTTGTCTTTTTGTTTTGTTTTTATGTTTTTTTATTATTCATTTTATTTATTGTTGTTGTTGTTGTTGTTGTTCCCCTGTCCTCTTGGGATTTTGAGATTTTCACGGATTGAAGTTCGAGAAACTTTTGAAAATTTGTAGAGACAAAATTTCTGAAATTTTGTTCAAACAAAAAAAAAAAGAAAAAAAAAAGGAACATTTCTTATCTGGGCCAAATTTTGAAAAAATCATTTCTTGCTGGAATTCTTTTATTATTGGCAAATTTTCAAATTTATTCTTTTTTTTTATGAATGAAAAAAAATTTTCAAACTTTTGATTTCTGCGTTCAATTCTCAATCTTTAAATTCAATATAAACAAATTACAAAATGAAAATAATGAGCAAATAAAAATTTTCACGGACGTTTGTTATGGAACAAAAAAGAAAACAAAATTTTCTTTAAATCAATTTGATATTAATCCGCGATTTATAAAAAACATTTCTTCGACTTTAAAACAACAAAAAAAACTGATTTTTTTTATCAAAAACCAAAGAAAAGAAAGACAAAAAGAAATCCGACACTAAAATGGAATTATTTACGGTTTTTGGTTCTTGAAAAAAAATTTAGAAAGGAGTCAAGAATTTTTGACGATTACGAAAAACATTTGTTTTAAAATACAATTATTTGGATTGCATTAGAGATTTATTTTTTTTAAAGAAAAGAAGTTTTTTTTTTTGTTTTTTGTTTTTTGGTTTGTTTTTTTTTTTTTTTTTTAGAAACAACTTTTTGTGTTTTCATAATAAAACTCTAAAATGTTTTGATATATTGTATTGAACAAAAAACAAACAGTTAAAAAAACTGAACCATTTTTTGTTGTTATGCCACACATTTTAATGAAATTTTAGTGGCTTAGACACACATAGGAAGTGATTATTTTCATAGATTTATTTTTATCCAAAGTTCCTTAATTGTAGCGATTATGTCCATAATTTTCTTTTTAAAAAAAAGGGAAGTTCTTCCGAAAGAAAATAGAAAATAGTCTTAGAATTTTTCTTTCTTTGCTTTGATATTTTTAAATTATGGTATTAATTCCTTTTGCTAATGACTTTGTCGCTACAATTATTGGAACTTTTGACAAAAATAATCAAGGAATATAATACTCCTAGGTGTTCTAGCGAATGAAGTTTCATTTAGAATTTTGGCAATAATAAAAAAAATCGTTCTTTTTTTTTCGTTGGCCTCATTGTCTTGTTTCATTTTTTCGTCAATTACCATGTGTCTTAAAGTGTGCAGTGATAAGATAAGGGAAACTCAGTTGAATATAAATGAAATAAAAGTGAATATAACAGTTTTTGACATTCAAAATGCATCCTATGAATCTAGTTAATCGTCGGGTACGGTCGAGCCTTTTCGGGCATTTTAAGGGGAACAATGGGGTTTAGATTTGAAGTCCCTTATCTTACTTTCCCCGTCAGTTGAGCACTTCCTGGCATTCACGGGACAATGGGGTCTATTTGTAGTTCCCCATCTAATTTCCCGGTGACCTGCGACAGACTTTACTGGGTTACATGACACCGGCAGTGGTAGAGTAATCTATAAACCTGACTACCATGAAAGAATGAATTCATACGATTTCCCAAGGACAATGCAAAACGAACATTAAACTATTCGGATTATCGGACTTTTGTCCTTTCACTTTTGTTATCTGCACACGTTTTCGACCATGTGCCATCGGCTTTCTTCGGGGTATTTCTTGTCAAGACTCCGGGGAACCTTTCAGTTCGTAATCGGGAGCCTTCACGGAACTTTTCGGAACCGAACCCTTTATTCAATCCACGGGGGTAGACTGTTCTTCAATTCCGTTAACCAGGCCAGGGGGGGGGCACATCGGTTCGGAAACTATTATGCAGAATAATAATATAGATGAGAACATAGTCCGAATAATCCAAATAATACAAATTATCAAGGCCCTTATCTTAAAAAAAAAAATCCGAGAAGTAGAACCTGAACTACCTCGACTGTGATTTGAACTCGGTTGTTGATTTCCAGTTTTCTATTAGGCCACTTTTTAGCTTTTCCCCCATAACTCAACAAATGTGTCAATTTGATTTCATTCTCTGAATTCTCGATGATTTTGATGATTCAAATGGAAATGGACATTCCAGGTGGAAAATGGCTGCTTCTTTGTGTCGCATTGAAAGTTTGAAAACGGAAGACATTTTTCTTTTTAGGGTCACCAAAATAGCATAGAGTTTTTTGTCTTTGTAATATTTGGATTTTTTGACTGTTTCCTCATTCTTTATTGTTATATACACAACGTTTCGGTTCGATGTATCCTTCGGCTTTTCTTCAGGTGTTTCTTGTCGAGAACTCTGGAACATTCTCTTTCGAACTCGGGGACCTTCATGCCGTTAATCGGGGAACCTTCACGGAACTTTCGAACCGAACCCTTTATTTCAATCCACGGGGTAGACTGTTTCGCATTCCGTTAAACATTGAACGGATACCAAGGTGTTAAGCTATGTTGTATTCTATTTATATCGCTATTGGCAAAATTGAACCTGCAACCTTACAGGTGATTATCACTTAAAACTGTATTATCACACACACACACACACCACACACACCACACACACACACACACATTATATATATATAAATATATATATATGAGTTCATATTCTGTCCCAATGGAGCTAGTAAGCGAAAATTGTAGTTGGTGGACCTGACTCATTAGGATTAATTATTATTATCATTTTGCTTTACTTACCTATTGAGCACTTTATATGTGGTGTAGCTTTAGACCGAACAAACCAAAGCGGGCATACATACCTTTTTTTTCTTTTGGCCAAGGGATATTTAGTGTTGATCGATTATTTTTTGGTTGGTGTGACTCTCTGGTCTTTTTCTTTATATATATATATATATATATATATATATATTATATATGTGTTGTGTGTGGTGTGGTGTGTGTGTGTGTGTGTGTTTGTTGTGTGTTGTGTGCTGTAAAATGGAATTGGAATTGAATCCGACAATATGAGGAAAGAATGAATAAAGGAAAAGAAAATACAGAATGGATAATAAAAGATGATTTTAAATCAATATCACTTCACATGTGTTTCGCGTCAGTTTTATCTTTGTGTTACACGATTCAAAACTATTATTATCATTTAAATTAACAAATGAAATGAAATAATAATTATAGAAAAATTGTAAAAATATCCGTACCAGAGAAAATTTCGACCTTTTCATCAGAATTAAATTTATTTTGAATGAAAAAAATTCGTTGGATGATTTAAATTTTTCTATTTATTATTATTTCATTTCATTTGTTTATTAAATGATAATTGTCAAGAATGTAAGATTGCTGTTGTAGTGGCTAACATGTCGGACTGTGACATCGTAGTAAGTGAGTTCGAACTCCAGTTGCGTTAGTATGTTTTAAATTCCGACAAAAACCTTAGGAAATATGCGAACCCTCTTAATCCCCCAACTATGGGTTAAATAGTAACACCACTTTTCTGCTATAAGGATGAATTTGGCATTAATTGACCCATGAAGATTGATATGCCATAAACAAAGTAAACAATAATTACTGTCCAGACGTATAGAATTCATTTTTATGTACGCCAATACAAAAAAATCGAGACTGTTCGCATTTCACATAGCGTTAATATCATTGGGAAAGGTATGCATCCTATTATTGTCCCCCAGTTATGAGTAAATTGTAGGGCACGCTGATGAGGCAACCATTCTAGGAAAAGAAACATGTTAAAACTCTGCTTAAGAAATTGACCCTTGTTGGCCACCACTAGTTTTTGCTCGCATCAGAAACTGTTTGATGCAAATAATAGGAAATATCTATTTGAAAAAGTTAACATAGATGACATTCTATTTTTTTTTTGATAGAAATAAAATGAAACCAAAACTATAAAAACAAACCTGATCAATACCAGGCCAAACGTAACCCCGTAACACAATTCCCGATGATGCTAATATATCGTTAAAAACGTTAATTACAAAAAGTGTAAATATAGATAAACAACATATATTATCCCTAACTCTAGGCATGAAATAACCAGGACGGGTTGATATGTCGTTAAAAATCCACCAACCAACCAAAGAACTTGGCTTACCAGTTCATATACCTTCTCAA
>CM042166.1:7385184-7430184 GCA_023376005.1 Doryteuthis pealeii | reverse complement strand
TTATTGGAAATCATTTTCAAATAGAATAAGGGAATTGCTTTTGGGACAGAAACCAGTCTGCCCTACTATTTATATAAAGGAATTCCTTTTTTAACAGTTTTAAAAATCTCCCACGATCGGAACACAGAAACTGTTGTATGTGTATACATACACTACATTATTGTAGAGTTAACTCCCTAAGAATTTTATTAGGGGACATCCGGACCCGAAAAGGAGACAGAAAAACCCTTAGTAGAAATATTGACATAGTCAACTCAATACATGAATCGCAATTCTCCTCATATCAGCACCGGGAAATCATTTCTTTCTCTTACCGGTCCAAGTCCCAACTAAAACTCTGGTAAGTTTTATCTTTCCTTTGTCTTTGAATATAACAGAAACTTTCTTATTCTCAATGTCGTTTCTTTCTCAAAGACATTTTGGATGGATTAGTTTACAAAATACAAAAAACTTTTGAAGTTTCACACATCACTAACTAATGCGGTGTCTTTTAGAGCAGTGCTTCTCATAGCCGGTCCGTGGCAGTTGCCAAACATGATCTTTTTTTTAAATTGTATAGTTTTGAAGTGCGACAATTTTACATATAATCTAAAACTGGAAATATATTTCTAAAAATATCAACTGGCTGAAATCATTCTCAATATGAGTCTCCCATTTTCATTCAACATACATATGCCAGGTTGCTTTTTCAACAATGAATGTGATAAAAACGAAGTACAGGAATAATTTTGGATATTCGAGAACCATTGTATGTAGCAATCTCTTCTATTGAGTCAAGACTGGATCAATTGACAAATAAGAAGCAGCCTCACTAGGGGGGGGGTAGTTTATATTGATAGATTTCTGTATTAGATAAAGCTAATTTTAACATGCCTTCATAAATCCTTTTTATTCGAAGTTTAACAAATTCTTCAATTTTATACACCCGTTCGTGCATCGATCTAAAAAAAAAAATGTCAACCGGTCGGCAACTTCCAAAAGTTTGAGAAGCACTGATCTCTAGAGAATAATAATCAATTAAGATTGATTGATTTTAACATTTGTTTACGGTCGTCACATTGAAAGCACCGATTCCTGTTCGATCATTGAAGTTAAGTAGCGATGCGCCTGTTCCTGACGTAGATGGGTGACCATTTAGGCAAAATCAGGTACTGTAAGCAATCAGATATGAAAATGATTCGGCATTAAATGACCCGGAAAGGTTGGTGTGCCATAAAACCAACCAACCAAAAATGTTAACATTTAATGCATTACTCCAAATAGAAAGCGTCGAAAAACTTCTAATTTAAATTCAGACAGACAAACAGACAGACAGACAGAGATAAAGACAGAGACAGGGGGGGATAAGAGGAGGGGGGGTCTAATAAGGGTGACTTTAATAGTTGACCTTGTTTGTTTTATATAAATAAAACAAGTTTTATTTTATTTGCTTATAGGGAAGATAAATTAGGTTATTCACACAAAGTTCAGTGTCCATCCGTGCGTTCAAATCCGAAAATGACGAAAGTGAAATTCAACACTGGACTAATTCAAGAATTTCAAAGTTTCCGCTTGGAGTAAAAGAGGGGGGGGGGCAAATAACAGGGATCTGTGATTTATTTTTGGGGGTGGGGGTGGAAGAGGTTATTGGTTCCTTTACTCACCTCCCCCATATATATATATATATATATCTTATTATAATGGAGATTGTGGGTTTGTCTGTCTGTAACCGAAACTATATTACTACTCAAGTCACAATTCCCTTCGTTATTTACATCACATTCTCCATGATTTTATTTATATTTAAACCTCAATTATTAATAAAATTGCTTCACCTTTTTATTAGTGTTGTCCATATCTACATACAAATAACATGCAATTGTATTTATATATACAAAAATAGCGGTTTACAGTGTGAATGGGAAGGCTAATTTGCGTATTGATATTAAAAATGTGATTTTATTAAATATGTGCTTAGTATTATTGATTTCTAATTGTTTGGTTTTATTTTAATGAATATTAGCAAAAATCTCTCCAATGAATCTTATGAAATCCATTAACAAGAAAAAATAACTGTCATTTTATCTTTATTTCCTAATTTAACTAAATAGTTAAATAAGTATTCAGCAATTCCTATTTTTCTATTATACCCCCACTCTGTTACATATCTTTTTATCTGACTTTCTAATTTAATACGATATTTAATTACATTAAAACTTAAATACTTGCACCCGGAGGGTGCATATATTTGCTAGTATATATATATATAAGGTGTGGCAAAAAAGTATCGAGATTGTTTGTACTTTTTGACACACCTTGTATTCTGAAAAAAAAAGTAACGTTCCATTCATTCTTAATTTTTGTCTTGGTAAATACATCTTTAAACTTGGTACTTTTTTGACACACCTTGTATTCTAAAAAGAATGAATGGAACTTTTTTTTTCAGAATACAAGGTGTGTCAAAAAGTACAAAAATGTCAAGCCCTAGCACCTATATGATTTTCCCAACCCTATTGCCCTAATGGCAAGCCCCAACCCCTTTTTATCATATGGGTGCTAGAAGGCAGTGGCTGCGGGTCTACATGTCCTGGGAATGACGTTAAACTCTATCTGATGATGAGGCTCCAGTTTTGGAGGTTTGGGGAATGTGGAGCACCCTTTCATCACCATTGATCCCTGGTCCACTCTGACCCGGAGTGGTAGTACCTGTTAGGGTCCCATCTATGGGTTAAATAGAAAAATGTATTTATAAAAAAATGGTATTATCCATTAAGAATTGATTTATTTCAAAACTTTATCGGCATTAAATAACCCACTGAGGTTGATATGCCGTAAAACAAAAAACAAAAACAGAAAGATAAATAAATAAAGGATTACATAGTAAATGCTATGGGTTATTTACAAACTGGTTTTGAAAAAAGCGAATTTATTAAATAATTACCTTGTGTTATTGATTTCTGAATTATTGTTTTATTCTCAAACGTATTAAAATCAATCCTATGAATGATTTTATATAGAAACCAATTAAAATAAATGTAACCTTTTTATATGCGTTCTTATTTAATTTCGTTATTCTTAATCTAATTTAAAATCTTAATGCATTAAAGTTAAATACTTGCGCCAGGAGGGTGCATATTTTCGCTTGTAAATTAGATGGATTGTAAACGATTTTCATTTGTCTTTATTTACGTTTAGACGCTGACGAATCCTCTTCCGATTGGTTGATGGTGAATGACGACATTTATGCAAATTTAGTCGACCACCATCTTCGATCATGTGGTTAATTTCCTGGTTTTTGGCTCAACTGATTTATTCTTTTCTCCCAACAGGTAAGTGGACAATGATTTCAACATCTTCAAAATGAGTTAAGAATTAAGACATGTTTTATATGATTCCCAGAAGAGGGAGTTGTATAAGTAGAATAGAGTGATCTGCCCCTGTGCTGAACAGGGTGATCTGTCCCTGTGCTGAACAGGGTGATCTGCCCTTGGCCAGATACACTATAAATGTAAAGACGTAGTCAGCCATTTGCATTATAGTCTGGACGTCTGAAACAAACGGTAAACACGTCTTTGGTAATTTATACCAACCGACTCTTTTTAACCATTGCTAATTATGAGGATTATGTCATTGACAAATGATTTTAATTTTTATTATATTTGAATAAATTTGTATTTTTAAGAATCTAACAAGTTGTTGACATACAGGAAAATCAACCCACCAACCAACTGTATAAGTAGAATAGAGTGATCTGCCCCTGTGTCTAGGCTGAACAGGGTTATCTGCCCTTGGCCAGATACACTATAAATATTTAGACGGGGTTAGCCATTTGCATTATACTCTGAACATCTAAAAGAAACGGTGACCATGTCTTTTGTACTTTATAGCAATTAACTCTTTTTTGTAAGCATACCAGTTGGCCTATGCTTAGCCTTGGCCAATTATTTACACCCACAAAGTTTGTATCTTACGTAGGGTGCTACGCCCCCCTAATATTTGGCTAAAATCTAGGTCTCAGTAAGTCACATGAAACGCGAGTACATACGGTAATCACAGAATAAAAATCGATGAAAAAAAGAGAGAAAAATGAAAAAGACAAAGAAAAGAAAATAACTTTGTAGCTCAACCAGAAAATATTCCAATCATTCAAAGATGCCGTGTTTCGACGTATCACGTCTCTTCAGTGTGGCTAGACTTCATAGGCTACCTCTAGCTGGGATTGAAACCCGACCAATTTATCATCAACCAGAGTTTCAACCACTGGGCCGTCACCAGCCCCAACAAGCGAATGAGAATTTAGCTGATAAATAGCTATATATATATATAAATCAGTCATCCACAAACACGTGTTTCGACCTTTACGTCTCATCAGAACGGCTCGACATTTTTAACAGCTACCTCTAGCCGGGAGCGAAATCCGACAGAATTTTCGTCTGCAAGTTCCCTATCCTTGCAGCCGTCAGCGACTGTCAGTCCGGGGTGAACAATTAATTGATACATATTTACAGGATATATGTTTTTACAATCACCAGAGAACTCAAGTCTGTAAACAACAGGCGAGTAAATGTTTACGCTATGGCGGTGAAATTTCAATTAATGTCTCCCCTACAGTGCTCTACATTGGGAGCATTTATATCAGTCATCCACAGACACGTATTTCGACGTTTACATCTCATCGGTGCGGCTTGACTTTTTTTAACAGCTACCTGTATATATTGATAAAGAAAGAGGCTTAAAATCAGCCATTTTAGCGGCTATATATCTATTTCTGCCCACAGGTATATATATATATATATATATATATATATATATATATATATAGAGAGAGAGAGAGAGAGAGAGAGAGAGAGAGAGAGAGAGAGAAAGAAAGAAAGAAAGAGGTGATTTTCTTTGGTTGATTATCTGATTTATTTTCCTTTTTTTCCCGCCAGTGTGGAGCATCCGTTGTGTCCAATGCAGTTCTTTAAGTAACCCCCTCTGTGTATCGGGTAGGGTGGAACCCACTGCCTGTACAACCCTCGGTCCGGAAGCATACTACTGCGTCCGTTATATTGGCAAACTTGAAAATGGTAAGTTGTTGATGTCCACTACTCGAAGGATATAATTTACAAAATCAAAATGGGGAAGATTTTCTTGCGAGGAGAGGGGATAATGTTGGGGGGGGGGCAAAAGCAAAAAAATGAACCCAGTGACCGCTCGTAACTCAGAAAACTCGTAAATTGGGGCACTCGTAAGTCAAGGCACTACTGTATTTATATTCTGCTGGTAAACATTTTTTTCATTTTCGAATGTATATATATATATATATATATATATATGTGTGTGTGTGTGTGTGTGTGTGTGTGTGTGTGTGCGTCTGTGTGTGCGTTTGTGTGTGTGTGTGTGGTTGAAAATAGAGGATATCACAACACAGCAACTAAATTCAATTGATATTTCGCCTCATTGTTTAGCTGAAGCTTTTTCAAAATCTTATTGAGATAAAAAAAAAAAAAAAAGCTTCAGCCAAACAATAAAGCGAAATATCAACTGAATTTAGTTGCTGTGTTGTTATATCCACTTTTTCCTCTATTTTCAACCACATTTTGTCGGATTTATTCAATCCTCCACTCCTTATATATATATATATATATATATATATGTATGTACTACTGCACAATAATGCGCAAAAGATAATATCATTAGATTACGTATTAAAAAAAAAACTTTTCACGAAACCTTTGAGATGCTATGGTCTAGGTTAGGGTTAGGCTACTTCGGGAGTTTCCGTAATCTAATGCTATTTATACGTAAAATGCGATTCTTATGATATTATCTCTTGCGCGTTATTGTGCATTTGTACCTGCATGTATGTAAGCATGTGTGTATGTGTGTGTGTGTGTGTGTGTGTGTGTGTGTGTGTGTACTTCCCTAGAAGTATCTCAGTTGGTAGAGTGTCCGACTAGGAAGTACAAGGTTCCGGGTTCGATACCGGCCCTCGCCAACTCAGCGTATGAGTAGCACTGGGATCTGTGCAGTAAAGTAAGGAGCTGGTGGTAGGCGTGGCGGTCCACCTCAGACACAAAAACAATCTCCTTGGTCTAGCCCTATTGAAAAGGGGATAGACTCCCTCGCTGTCTGGCTGATACCGACTTTAAACCACCCGACGACTTTACTTACTTTTTACTTTATTTCCTATCTGTTATCACTCTCTTGATGTTAAAATTCTCAACAGAAACTAGATTACAGCAAATAAACTATACATTTTTGAATACCAATAGAAGTATTCGGCATAAAATAACCCAAGGGGTTGACATGCCGAAAAATCAAACCAACCAACCCACCAACCAACCTATCTGTTATTTGGAATTATCTGTTACCGAAATATTTCCATTTCTCTTTTTTTTAATTTGTTTTCAGGTCGCATTGTGTATCGTGATTGTAGTCGAAAGGACATGGGAATCGGTTGTATCCAAAAACCAAATGGAATCAACGAAACGATACGGGTGTGCGTTACAACATGTGTAACAGACGGATGCAATCGAGATTCAGCTGAAGCCCCAGAATTTCCGGCCAGTGGTCAGAAATTGTTTTTCTTGGACATTGGATGGACATTCATCATAATGGTCATTACATGTCTTATTATTGTCATCTGACAATTTATCAATGCAAAGAAACAAAAAATAAACAAAAAATCCAAGTTTTTGTAATCTAACCCTCACCACCCGGCCCTAGTTGAGAAATTGCCAAATAATCGCCATCCAGAGAAATTCCTAATCCACAGTTGAAAAGGGGGGGGGGCAATAAGAAATGAACTTCTTTCTGTCCAATGAAAATGGTCGGAATTCAAAATAATCATTGGTCTGATTTTAATAATTCCTTTTTTGCTGACCGGGCGAGATTTTTGTCGGTTTCTTTTCAGTAGCTCAATGTAAGGCATTTTCCCGTTGATCTATTCAATGTTAAAGTATAGAAAAGAATTCGCTCACTCTACAAGAATTATCCATCTGCAAAAGGGTTTTTAATTATTATATTGAACACCAAAATATGTAAATAAGAAAAAAACTGAATGAGAGAAAAAATCTCAAAACTTAAATGTCGACAACAAATGAAACATTCATTTGATGAAATTTCGATCAATCAAACCCAACGTTTCACATTTCAACTTTCATTTTCTTTTTCTGACAAAAATCTGTCAAATGAAATCCGAAAAAGTCTGCGAGAATATTCTAGAAATCATCTGATAAGTCTTTTAACCATTTGATTGTTTGTTTTTTTGTTTTTTGTCTTTTTTTTTTTTGTTTCTTTGTTTAATGGCATATCAACATTCGGGGGTTATTTAATGCCAAATCCATCATTGTAGAGGAACAGCGGTGACACTATTTAACCCATAGCTGGGGGGTGGGGTCAGGAGTTTCATACCTTTCCCAAGGGTATTAGTTCAAAAGTAAACGTAATAGCGCAACTGGAGTTTGAACCCGCTTCCTACGATGTCACAGTCCAACACGTTAGCCACTGGGACTCTCCTTTAACCATTTGACAACTTAACTAATCAAAAATCTGTTTTCCCCTCCATTAATTCTCGGCAATTTTAAACGACGTAATTTGTTTTCATTTCATCGGGAATTGTAAGTTATGACAAATTTACCGTTAAAACTTTTTTAAAAAAGTTCTTAATTTTGTCTTTTGAATTTTATTCATAAATCTTTGAAATCTTTGCTGAACCAATTTTCATTTACCCTGACGTTTATCCTTAAAAAAAAACAAAAAAACACGCACCAGTTTTTGGCTTTAAAAAAATTATTTCCAGCTTTTTCCTGACGTCCATTTACAACAATTTTGATATTTTCACTTCGAATTGTTTCAATAAATGTACATAAAAAAAGTTCGTGGCGAAAATTCCGGAGTTTAAAATCGAAATGGCTTTATATCTTGTCTCACATTTTCGTCCATCCGTTCAAAAAAAAATGTCAGCCTCTCCGCGCAGGTAAAAATTTATTTTCAATAAATATGTAAAACCCACTGACAACCATTATCATCATCATTATTATCAACAATAGCAGCAGATATTTATTTTGGTTTTGTATATTAAACATAACCAGTTTTGTATGTTATTTCCTTAAAAAAAAAAAAGGGATAAATTTAGATTATTTTTTTCAAAAGAAAATGTTCAAGTTTTTTTAAATTTTACTAATTTATTAAAAATTTATTTCAATTAAAAATAAAAACATGTTCTATTAATAAATACTTTTAAAAATGTTATAATTTGAGTTTTTATTTATTTATTTTTTTTTTTTCTTTTGATAAAATTATTTCCAAATAATAAATTGTCGTCATGGAAAGCTTTGTTTCTGGCACTCCTCCAGGCGTCAAGTGTGTTTTGGCTAGGCGCAACCTTGTATGCCAGGAGAGTTGTCCTCTTGGCTTCAACCACAGGCTTCATTTTTTGCCAGTGGGCCTCGAACGAGTCCTCATTTTGCCGCTCCTTTTTACCATAGGCGGTGATAGCAGTGTTGTAGATGGTATCTCTGAGGTGAAACCACTTTGCGTCAATGGAGGCTTTTTCTTTCGACGGCGTCTTGTTTGTGAGAAATTCTTGGAGACCGCCTAAGAATTGTTGAGTCTTTTCTTTGTTTCCTACGCAGCACGTGTTGATGCGTAGTCGCCCCCTCGTTTTTGCGCAGTGAATCTTTCTGGGTGTCATTCGTACTCTGCTGGAAACCATCGAGTGATCCGAGTCACAATCTGGTACGTGCGGGTGTGAAGGACGCTTGCAAGATTCGTACACCTGGTGATGACAAGGTTTAGCTGATGCCAGAGGTGAGAGTGTGGGTGTCTCCATGACACTTGGTGGATGTCCTTGCACCTAAAGTAGGTGTTTGTGATGCATAGGCCTTGGTAGCAGCACAGCTCTAGCAGTCTCTGGTCGTTCTTATTTATTTTGCCCCGCCCATAAACGCCAAGGCAAGTGAGCCAGGCCTCGTGGTCAGCTCCCACTCTTGCGTTAAAGTCACCGAGCAGGTAAACGGCCTCGGTAGTCGGGATCTGGGTTATCAGGTTCTCGAAGAACTCATCTTTTTCTTCGTATGCGCTGGCTGCCGTTCCTGCAGGCGTTCCCATCCGAAGGATGATAATTCGATCGCTACCGGTTGATGGGGGTTCAATGCAAGGGATAAGGCTATTTTTTTTTACAGCGAAGCTGACCCCGTGCCGTCAAGGTTCACTTGCGGGTTTTCCATGCCAGAAGAAGGTGAAGTTTGCCTCATTGATTTGGCCATTTCCAGCCAGATAGGTTTCCTGAAGGTACGCCATGTCGATGAAGCCGGAAGAGTCCTTTGTCAATGATGGCAGTCTTGTGGGCATCATTGACCTCTGGTAGTTCTGATAGTCCAGGACACATGCTCCTGATGTTCCAGCTTGCGAACCGAATTGCTGGGGGCTTTTTGGATTTTGGGTTTTGGGTTGGTGTAGACTTTTTGGCCTGCCTGTCGAGGCAATTCTCTAAGCTCCATACACCTAGTGGAGCAAGCAGGCTATGGCGGGACAGCACAACTGGCTGAGGGCTGCCCAGTTTGAGGCGGACAGTAGCTGTCCAGTGAGGTGCTAAGACCTCTCCCACCGTCGGAAGTGACCCCTCGCACTCGTTTCTTTCACTAATCGGATGAGCTTATAACTGGTAACTGCAACTTCCCGTGTTGTTTTGGCATGCCTTGGAGTATCCTCTCCAATTTTTTTTTTTGAAAACTACGTAGCCTGGGCAGGTTTTTGGTTGATGAGCTGTCGCCCAAGCAGCAGATCCACCCTCTCCACACAACTGTTGTTGTCCAAAGGAAAGGTAAGGGCCTATGCATTTTGGCAACGACGGTGTTGCAGGAGTTGCCGGGAAGTGCTGTGATTTAGCACCATCCACCTTAGGGACTCCAGCTCCTGGTTTGTTTTCGGGGTTTACTCCCTTAGCCTTTCCTTTGGATAAGGTAGATCCGCAAGGCAACGGTGGTTTTATGAGACTTTTCCTTTTCCTAGGAGAGTTGGTGGCCGAGGCTAGCTTTAAGTGATTTGAGTAATAGTATATATATTTGAGTATTAGGGGCCCTAATTTGCTACTGCCGGTGTGATCGGCCTCTGGTTCTCCAGGTTTCTTCTACTCTTTCTAACAGACTGCGTACTATGAAGCTATAACTTTACTATACATTTGTATAATGAATCCGCGCGTACGTATGCTCAAAGATAATCACCTTTAAATTACCTAAGTTTTAACTTAGTATAAGTCCAATTTATTTTTCTTCTACAGACTTTTGGCCTGTTGGGGAATTACTTATGTTACTATTGTGTTAGAAGAAGGAGGGGGGAAAGCACATGGTCAGTGTTTAAGGGAAAAAACATTTAAATTACATAGAAGTGACTAGAATTGGCTGAAAAACCAAGTTTAAAATAATGGCCAAATGATAATTTAATCTGATAATTTAATCTGTATTAATATATATATATATATATATATATATATATATATATATATATATATTATTTCCTCCCTCTCTCTCTCTCTCTATATATATATATATATATATATACATATGTATTGGCATTTCCGTCTCGGAAGACTATAATAAAGTTTTTGTGCCCCTGAAGTTACAGCGCCTCCTGTGACTGTAAAGTCCGATGTTTGAAAAACATTATCGACCACAGATCTCGCATGTGAAGGCTGTCCCTGAAGATGTTGATGTTCCGGTGCTTTGTTGCCGCTGCTTTCTTCTAAACCTCTTAGCTTCATGGTGTTGCGTCATATATATATATATATATATATATATATATATATATATATATAAAGTTCTGCATTCAATAAATTGCTTCAAAATTCTTTCTGAAGAAAAACTAATTAATTATAAATAATGTGACTTTCTCTTTTGGACAAACCAGTTTAGGCCGACCAGCAAAAACCTACATCAATCAACTCTGTGAGCATTCTGTATGCTGCAAAGAGGACCTCCCAGGGGCGATGACCGATAAGAATGATAGTGATGACCGATGAGGTTATGGATATCCGCGCTGCTGACACGATGATAGTCAACAGTGTGTGTGTGTGTGTGTGTGTGTGTGTGTGTGTGTGTGTGTGTGTGTGTGCCAAATCTAACGCACGAGGTGTTGGGGTCAAAAACTATTTTGCTGAATATCTGTTTGAAAATTCAAATGAAGCCATGAATACAAATGAACAATTTATATAGGGCATCCCAAAAGTCACGTAGAGATTTTCTTAAAATAGAATCAAAGTTTTAATGAATTTATTTTTCATTTCCGAAAATGAAGTAAACTGCGGCATTTTTCATAAGTATTTTTCCATCCTACAAAAAAAGAATTACCAACAAAAATGGATGTTCTTTTATCTTTAAATACCTAAGTGACATTTTGTTGGTTGGTTGGGTTTAACGGCATCTCAATTTTGTTGGGTTATTTTATGCCGAAAACGTATTTTATTAATTTTTGATAGGTATTCAATTTTTTCTTTATTTAAACTCAGGACACCCTGTATAATAAAGTGTTGACTGCTGTCTAGATGAATCAATGTTAATTTTCAATTCTTTTTAACCAGCAGTTTTTGGTGAAACACAGTATTGTGCGAGTGCAACAGCCTGCATAACTCACGATTTCCGACCCGTGTGATTTATTTCTTTCTTTCCTAAACTGAAAATTCATCTCAATGGGAAAAGTTGAGGACGTGGAGGACATTATAAGAAATACAATGGCATATCTTAAAATCAAATAAAAAATGTTCAGAACTGCATCGACCAATGGAAAACTCACAGGAATAAATATGGTTGAATACAAAAGGGAATTATTTTGGAGAAAACGTATCATTGTTCGTCGTTTCTGTCTTTATAAATAGAGTTTCATTCACGATAAGGGGCCGGTTTAGCTCAGTCAGTAGAGCGTTCGGCTAGAAACCACAAGGTTCCTAGTTCGATACCGGTCCTCGCCAACTCAGCGTATGAGTAGCACAGGGATTTGTGCGGTAAAGTAAGGAGCTGATGGTAGGTGTGACACTCCACCTCAGACGCCAAAACAGTCTCCTTGGTCTAGCGCTAGTAAAAAGGGGATAGACTCCCTCGCTGATACCGACTTTTGGCCGCCCCGACGACTTAAATTGAACACACCTCCTATTTAATTAAAAGAGGAAATGACTGTTTGAAGAAACCTGATTGTCACACAAAAATGAAATTTTTAGGATAAAGATTTGTAAAATGATTAAACTAAATCTTTAAAGATTAAACATTTCTTTTCAGTTTTTATTCAGACAACGCAGAAATGTTTAAAGCTAAATTGAAAATTACACGTCAATTTCAATTTGCTGATTACGGCTACATCCTCGTGTTATCAACGATCCCGAATTCCTTACCACAAAAAATGTTTTTTTTATCATTTAGGTTAGACCTAGAAACAACGTCACAATACAATAGATAGTTCAAAAGTGCTCAGTACGTATGTAAAACTGGTTTAGAGAACCAAGAAGAAGTTAGTTATAATATTTATTTGAGTGTGTGGAACGTGTGTAAATTAGTAAAATCACAATTGTTTTTACACAATCTCATATCTACCGTATAGACTCGAGTAATAAAAGAGTTTTTTATTGAATGATCCTTAATTTAAGTAAATTCCAACTTGGTGGTTACTGTACATACCCAAGTAATGAAATAACCCTAATTTATAATTAAATTACCATGACCAGAAAATCTGGTAAACACTGCACGCGACATACGGAAACACTGGACAGCTGTTTCGGCCTATTAGGTCACAGCATCAGTGTATACCATGATCTCCCCTACTGGAGATCATTGGATTACTAATTATAGATCCCTAATTTCTAGCCACAAAAAGGTGCTTTTAACAGTACTCCTGACGAAGATTATAGGAAAGGCTGAAACGTCAGAGTTACAACAAAACGAGCATAAATAAGGAGTTTGATAGATTGATCAACTGGGCTGAAAAAGGTTCATAGGATGATGTTATATCTGCTGTTGATGACTTTATTGTGGAATGAACGACTCCTAACATTTGGCTATGCCAGCCTACAAAACATATTTCTTCAGTAACTAAGCTTTTTAAAAATTAAGACATACTTTCAAACTTACTGTAATATATTTAAAATCAATGCTATACCGTCAATAAACAATATAGTCTAGACCTTGATGTAACCTACCGTGTTTATTAGGCTATTCCAAACATATTAAAACACCATTACTGATACACAATAGCATTGATAATATAATAATCACCTATGTAATTAATTAAGCACCTGTCAGAGACATTACTTAGTTTTTTGCTAGATAAACAAAATCCGACGACATCATCTTAGTTTAGATATAAACTCATCAGAGACATTTTGGAGTTGAAGTTACACCAAGATTAGAAACAAGACAAGCGTCAACATTTCAAAAACATATCTCATATAATGAACGAACTCCCTTTTGTCCTAAGTCGTTCATTAGACAAGTTTATTTATATTTTGTTTTATGAGACTTAAAAAACAAAGATTAATTGTTTGTATTTTTGAAATGAGGCTTGATGTGAATAATCTTTATCTTTTCGAGTGTTGTCCTCATCTTTATTGTGGTATGTATAAACACTATATTTTGGCCACTATATCCTCCGGCCTTCCTCGGGTGTTCCCCGTCTATCCGAGCATAGTAATGATCTAGCCTAGGAAATCATTTTTAATGGTCTCATTGACTGTTGATCAAACAGGCGTCGAAGAATTTTTTGAAGATCTCATTCAATGACGTTTTTGTTTTTGCACGCCTATCATTCTGACATGTGTCACGAAAAGAATCAGGATCATTTAGAAAAAAAAAACTGTTTATAGGCGTTTCCTGTAAAACTCGAGGCGTAAAATCAAATAACATGAGTTATTTTCGGATATTTTTATTTTTAAAGTAATTTACTTTAAAAACAATTTGATTTAGTCTTTTCAATGATTGGTTCCCATATTGTGTTCATCTCTACACTTGGTCTACTCAAGACGTCACTATAGCCCAACACATTGATGATGATGATGATGATGATGATATTAACATAAACCAATTTTCCTACCTTAGTCAAATAGATTTTTTTTATTTAGAAAAATAACATTTTTTTGTCTCTTTGACCCATCTAGGTGTTTAACTGTAATAATACTATCAACTTACTGATTGAAATGAAATGAAAAAAAAAAGAACAGCTGGTAGTCTACATTATTTTTGTTCTTTCAGTTTATTTGATAATATTATTATTACTATTATTATTATTATTGGGTTGAAAAAGAATTAAATGCTGAAGGCCAAGTGACGTCATACATTTACTATCCTGGTGCTTTAGTACCTGTTAGTCACTTTAGTCACTTTAGTCACAAAGGCCAAATGATTTGGATTGAAATGAAAACATTTAAGGTCATTTAACATTCGGTTGATATGAAGGCTTAACTTTTGAAAATCGAAAATTCAAATACAATTTTTAATTTGCATAAAAAGGTTTTCAGTCCTTGAGCATTTTTAAAAAATATACTGTTACTAGCAGGACTTGTGGATATACCACAGTATAATTTAATTATCACAACATTTGATATGTTTACTTAAGAGCTATTGCATAATAGTTCAATATGTAAAAAGTATAATAATCTTGATTTAAGTCTCTCTCACTCTTTCTTTTTTTTTTTCTTTTCTTTTCATCTTTTCATTATGTTTGATTGAAACAGATTAGCGTTATCGCTTCCGTGTACTCACCCCGTCTATATTTCCCCTAGTGTCTCTTTCTTTCTTATATTTTTTGTGTAGCATGTCCTTTTTCTTTGCTTTCTTTCTGATAAAACGGAATGGTCCATTATTTAGTTGAGGGGACAACACTCATAAGAAATAAGAATCAGGGTTCCCACTCGTTTTAGGAAACTATTTTCCAGGACATTTTAAAAATTTTCCAGGACAGCACTTATTCGCGGCAATTTTATAATTTACTATTATGTCTAATATTGACACATTAAGCCAGTTTTATTCTTACTTTTCTATGATGCCGGGTTAATGAAGTATCTTGAGTTCATTATAGATAATGACTACATCTATCAATTAATTATAGAGGGTGTCCATAAAGTCAGTGTGCATTTTAAAGTTATAAATTCATTAAAGTGCAAACAGATTTTATGGACAAAATGTACTATAAAATTGTCAGGCCTCCTGTTTTTGCTTAGCCATGATCACCATTGCTGTTTTTTTTTTTTTATTGGCAAATCAATTTAAATATTTTACCCATCTCCCTCCATGTTTAAAATAATTTTTTTTTTTTGAATTTGTACAAATTTCAAATATTTAACATACTATGTTTCTCACTTTTTATCAACAAATATATGGAGATATTTCCCAATGCCCTTCACTTTATATCTATATTATATTTTATATACTATTATATATTAAAGTTATATTTCAAAGTTAAAATATTAGATAGTGAAGCACATTGGAAAAGAAAACATCTCAAAGAAGCATATGTTTGACTGTAGTGACCTAGTATAGAGATGAACACAATATGGGAACCAATTATTAAAAAGACTAAATCAAATTGTTTTTAAAGTTAATTACTTTGAAAATAAAAATATCGAAAAAGACTGATGGCAAATTTTATGCCTTAAGTTGCACAGGAACGCCAATAAACTTTTTCTAAGTGATCATGATTCTTCTCGTGACACATGTCAGAATGATAGATATCCAAAAACAATGGTCATTGTTTTTGAATGAGATATTTGAAGGTTCTTCAACGCCTGTTTGATCAACTGTCAAACTGTTAAATAATGTTGAGTTTTTCAAAAAAGAAAAAGAGTCGTTGTTTTTTATGTGACCACTAGGCCGCCGTTAACCTTGGAAATCAGTTTCTATAGCAGATTTCTAGTCGTTTGAGATCTGAACACAACGTGGGCATTCAGCTAGACTTTCAGCAAATATAGAGACGCCGCAATCCATGGTTGATGTAGAAAATACAATCTTGATGGCCAATTTCGGAAATTCCGTGAACCCTTTAGCTCAGTAGCGACCGACGGGTTATAGGGGTAAAAAAGAACAATTTCCTCGTATATTCCTTTAAAATAAACTGAATCCTCATTTTATGTCCGTGTTTTTGCAAGTTTTAAAGGCTCGTTTTACAATTTAGGCATAAATTGGATCCTCCTTTTATGACCGTAATTTTGTTTTTTTGTCGACAATGATTAAAATCTGACGTTTTTATTTTAGAGTACCAAAGCCAAAAAGAAAAGAAATAACAACAAAAGATAACCAACTTTTTACTCGTAAATTCCTACCATAAAATTAGGCTTGGGCATTTTATGGTAGAAATTTACGAGTAAAAAGTTGAAGTGTAAAAACGAACCCCCACTTTAAAACTAACCATTCTCACAAAATAAAAGCTTTTAGAATATACACATTGAAGTGAATATTAAAATAATTAAAGAAAATATATTTAGTATTGTAAAATAACGGGTCCAAAAAAAAACAAAAAAAACCTAACATTTATTGCAAAAATACGGACATGAAATGAGGGTTCAGTATATTTTATGGTAGGAATATACGAGGAAATTGTTCTTTTTTACCTGGGTGGGGAGTATTATCACCGTAAAAAGAACACTTTAACGGAGTTGAAATTGACATTTGATGTCCTTGAAAATTTTGTTCAAACACCGCTTGCTTGAAGACTTGCTAGGAAGGTGTGTTCCCCAACCCCACCCCGTCAACATGACTAAAGACAGTAACAGTGCCAATCCCTACATTGTTGATAGTCGCTTGATCCCAACCCCGACATCCGACAAACTACCAAGACTAAAATGGTTATCAACTTTTGTCATAGGAAAATTTTTTTACTTTCCAGTGTTTCCAAAAATGTTTAACAAACTTTTTTTGAATGAACATTAATTTTATTTAATTCTTAAATGTATCTTTTTTTTAAATTGTTCATTTTCAGTCAAAATTTTGCATGTGTGCTGTTCTATACAAGTACAGAAAATTTCTCTTTAAATGTTCTAAATTTTACGAGGTAGAGGGGAATTTTGTAAAACGTAATTTATTTTTTAACCTTTCTTTAACGAATACCTTATTATCTTTAGTCTGATGACAAATTCTTGACTTGTTCAGTGTCGTATAAAAATAAATCAAAATATTGCTACATGATGAAAGTGAAACTTCTAAATAGCCAATCAGAAGCATTTTTACTGTTTAATGAATATTTATGACCAGTTTGGGAAATGTTGGGTAGGTTCATTGAGCAAAAACAAAACAAAACAAATAAAAAAGCGTCCTTATTATTTTACTAGTTATATTTGTTAACGGTAACAATAACATTAATTTGTCTCAGATAATTGAAATTTTCCAGGACAAAATTCAAATTTTTTTCCAGGATATTTGAAAAAAAAAAAACAATAATAATGGCTGTGAACTCGTAGTAAGACCATTTCCTGTGGGTTTTTTTTTATCAGTTAGGTGCCAGTAACATTTGACACACTATCCTGTTTTTCTCAGATAACTCACCAGGCCAGCCGTGGAGAGACATACTCTTCCACATAAACTACATTTTGGAACTTCTCCACATTGAATGTTGCTGGACTGAAAATCACCCTTTCTAATAGCCCACTTCAATTTTTGGTGTTTAATTCAGTTGGACTCAATTTTTCCACAGACAGGTAGATGGTGGCTCTCCAGCCAGGTCTATTACAAGCTAGCTTCTCCCAGTCCTCCACAGCAATCTTCAGAGTGTCTTTGAGGCAGTCCTTAAACCTCAATTCGGGATAACCCTAACCCTACTAGCCATAAGCTAGTGGTATTTGCTCCATTTTCCCCTTTGAGTATAGAGTCAAATGTCTTTAAGAAATCTCCAAATGGCAGCGTTACGTCAAGATTCTTTGCTGAAACCCCATCAATGATTCAATGGAGAGTCAGGATCTGAGAAGTTATGGATTGATTCCTGTGGAATCCGTTTTGCTCTTTCCTCAGGATTTTCTTGATTTCAGGTTGGATGCAATTAAAAAGAAAGGCATTATAGCAGTAAGAGTTATGCCTCTGTAGTTATTAGCAATTCTAAGGTCGCCTTTATTGGGAAATGTAACCTCAATAAAAATAAATTGGCTATTCCAGTTCCCCTAAATATTGATTACCTTTCATTACTCCAAATGTTTATCTATCTATACATATCACCAGGGATGGTTTTTGAGCAAAAATAATGAAGATTTGATTTATATTTGGGAAGATAATTAAAAAATAAAATTTAAATGATAACGACATAGAATTTCTTTTGCATTTAAGATTTTAAATAGTAGACAATTTTTCTTTTCGAAGTGGCTAAATCAACGCAAGGTCTTTTTTTTTTTTTTTTTTACATAGGGATTTTAATGGGGCATCCTGTGAGGATTCAACTCATGATTCAGTAATAATGGATCTGTGAGACTAACTTCTTTGCTACGCCCCCTCTACCCAGGCGATGCTGGGTAGCCGCTTCTAGTAAATAATATGAGTTTTGTAATTTTGATAAGGAAAAAAAAAAAAGTATCATCAAACTAGATGATCTCATAAACTTTATATTACAATCAAGTCAAACTGAAAACACCAGATCCCATTAGATAACCAAAGTTAAGCAGTGATGAGCTCGTTCAATACTTAATTGGGTGACCATTTATGCAACAGCTGTTACTATAAATAACCTGAGTCTTTTGTTCATCAAAACACCTGGATTCAGCATTAAATAACCCAAAAAGGGTTGATATGCCATAAAACAACCAACCAACTCTATCTTGTACAACCCTTCAACAAAGCAATAATCATGAATACTATTATTGCTGGGGATGAAGTTAAGCAGTGATGAGCCTGTTTAGTACTTAGATGGGGGACCATTTAAGCAACAACAGGTAATGTAAGAAACCCAAGTCCTTTGTTTATCAAAATGACTGGATTCAGCATTAAATGACCCAAAAAGGGTTGATATGCCATAAAACAAAACAACCATAAATTTTATATTGCCTCTAACATATTTCAAATGAAGTGGATTTTTATTTTGATAATTTACAAAGCAATTTCAGGAGGCGCTCTAAATGTAATGGTTATCAAAGTTCAAATTCTGGGTGAGACTGTTTGCATTTCATTTGATTGGTTAGATTTTATGGCATATCAACCCTTGTTGGGTTATTTTACGTCAAAGACATTTTGTTTTATTCATTCTTAATGGGCATTTAAAATTATTTTTTTAAACTCAATTTTTTTAGAACTCATTTTGTTCTATTGAACCTATAGATGGGACCCTAACAGGTACTACCACTCCCGGTCAGAGTGAACCTGGGAGTAATAGCGATGAAGGGGTACTCAATACTCCTCAGAGTTCCAGAATTGGAACATCACAATTAGATAAAGTTTAACCTCATAGCATTTCATCACTTTGGGAAAGGTATTAATCCATCTGTAGGTAAATAGGACTGACTGGGTTCTTTAAACTTGATTAGGCAACCAGTTTTGGAGAAGGAAAACTGAATTCAAACCAGCTATTTCATATCCTACTTGTTGTGGAAGGGTTGGTAAATATATACTAAACAATTTCATTGTGAAAAATAAAACCGTTTCTTGACTATGTCTTGTAATTATTACAAGAAAAGAAAATAGTATCATTCTCCCTTCCCCAGTTATGAGTAAATAGCAGGGCAGACAACAGGTTTAGACAACCAATCTAGGAGAAAGAAAACTCTGAATTCAAACCAGCTGTACTCCAATTAAAAATTGACCTTATGTTATATCCTGCCTATGGTGGATGGGTTGGGTAAATACCAGAAACAAAATGCCTCATAACATTATCATTCACAACTTTTAACAGGTTTTTTTTTATTTTTCACAATGAAATTGTTTAGTATATATTTACCAACCCTTCCACAACAAGATAGGTATGTAAATAGCTGGTTTATTTTCATTTTTTGTTTTAGGCAAAATTTGTTCTTTTTTTGCCAAAACAAGTCATTTTGATAAAAGTTTCTAAGTTTCAAGTTCTTAATATTTTCAAATTGGTATAAATAATTTTTGGTTATTTCCTATAAGTCTAACATAAACAAAGGGGAACCACTCTTGGCTGATAAATTATTTATTGATCTACTAGGAAAAAAGACGACGGGGTTAGAGTTAGGGTTAGTTTAATGGGAAAAATAAATAAATAATTTATCAGTCAAGAGCGGTTCCCCTTTGTTTATGTTAGACTTATAGGAAATAACCCAATTTTCGTTTGTTTGTTTAATGGTCTAATAATCTTGTGCTTATTCAATGTGAAAAACTGCCAGAGCATGAGATAAAAGTTGGCACTCTAGCTCCCCTGACTGCTATAATTTTTGTAGATGTATTTTGTGGATGTATCTCATGTCGGATTCACAATTTCCAACACATTTCTATTTCTTTCAAGAAGGACAAAATGTCATCCATGTTAGTATTCTCAAACAAATCCTTCATATTATTTGTATTGAAATATTTCTGTCTTTTTGATTGGAGAAAAAACTCCACACTCCATGAGGAAATGTTTAACAGTGGTTGGGTGTTTGGCAAGTCCTGCATCATGGTTGGAGAGGAACAGAAAGTTGAAATAAATAAAATAAAAATTTTAAAAATTTCCAAATTGACAATTGCGATTTTTGCTTTGGGATGAAGAAAAGAAAAGAAAAATGTAATGTTTTTAGTTTCGTTGAAAGTTTTGATCTTTTTTCTTCCGGTTTTCAAATCTCACTGCAAAAATACAATTTACACCTCCCTCTCCCAAACCCCAGCCACCAAAAACAAACTTTAAAAAAATAAAAAATAAATAAATAGAAATAAAAAATTTCTGTGAATTTTTTAGATGAGGCTTGATAATTTGTATTATTTTGATTATTCAGACTATTGTCTTCATCTTTATTGTTATATACACAACATTTCAGCTAATGTGCCCTCCGGGAATGAGAACAGTCTACCACCATGGATTGAATAAACGGGTTTGGTACAAAGTTCTATGAAGGCTCCCGAGTTCAACAAGAAGGTTCCGTATTTCGAGAAGGTTCCCCCGAGTTCAACAAGAAACACCTGAAGAAGGCCTGAGGGCACATCAGCCGAAACATTGTGTAGATAACAATAAAGATGAGGACAATAGTCCAAATAATCAAAATAATACAAGAAATAAAAAAGAAATGAAATAAAAGCAGATATCCAAAAGAAAAAAAATCTTAAATAAAATACAAGGAAATGCAAAGCAAACAATATTTGCCCCCCCCTCCACCCCCGCACCTTGCAAAGTTTTTTTCCAGACATTCACAACCAGAATCAAAAAAGGTCACAGCATCATTTGTAATTAGACTTATCAATCATTATCTAAAGTCAGACTAATTCCAACTTGATTGCTCTCTAATACATGCAAGATTAGAATAATCTTCGGATTAATCGAGGTGGATTAATAGTAGATAACACTGGATTTCTTATTAGTCAGAAAAATGAATTATTGGGTAAAGAACAAAAATTGTTGCAACTGTGTAGTTGGGGAAGTTAAAATAATTTTTACGACCATTATCCTTCATCTTCCTAATTCTACTTGCTTTGTCAATTATTATTATCATTATTATTATTAATAATAATAATAATCACTATAATTATCCTTCATCCTCCTAATTCTACTTGCTTTATCAATCATTATAATAATAATTTGGACTGGTTTTATCCTTCCTTGTCCCAATTCCAGTTGCTTTTGATTTCAACTTGAAAAAATTCTGTTACGATTTGTAGAATCAGCCTTTTCCTGAGCAGAAGGGGTTAGGAGTTCAAATCTTACCGGGAATTTGTTCTTGTTTCTGATACAAACTATTCCTCAATGAAGAATTGATGACCGGATTGAATTACAATATAAAATAACTCAAAGATGAAGGATAATAATAATCAAAATTATAATAATAATTGACACGGCTTCAAGGTCACCTGTAATAAGAGCTAGATGTATATTGTTTCAGGTGTGAACAGACAGAGCAATATAGATGAATTATTATTGTGGGAGAATAAACAAAAGATTTGGTAAATGAACAAAAGCTTGACAAGTTAACTAAAAGTTTTCTCTTTCTCTGAATTTTTGAGATGAGGATTGATGATTAGTATTATCTGCATTATTCGGACTGTTGTCCTCGTCTTTATTGTTATCTGTACAATGTTTCGGCTGATATGCCTTCCGGCTTCTTCAGGTATTTCTTGTTGTAATTGGGAACCTTCTTGTCGTACAAGAAATACCTGAAGAAGGCCTGAGGGCACATTGGCCGAAACGTTGTACAGATAACAATGAAGATGAGGACAATAGTCCGAATAATGCAGATAATACTAAAACTTTTCTCGTTGACCATTAATAACTGCATTGGAAAAATAAGTATCACAGCAGACATTGTTGAAGAGAAAGGCACCAATCCGGACGATGCTGAAGAATCAAGAGACACCAATCAAATGTGAGAGAGAGAGAGAGAGTAATTATCATCAGGATGACAGATTAGAAATAATTTGCATTGGTAACATTCTTTCTGTATGTGTGTGTGTGTGTGTGTGTGTGTGTGTAGAGATGCTGATAGGTACACGTCCTGTGTCTCTGACACCCAAAAATCTAAAAGGATGCAGTAAAATCATATCGATGCATCCCAGTGTTTTTCTTTTTTTCTCACTCACCATTTCAAGTGAACTATAAATACATTTAAATAGTTTCTTTGAAATTAATTACACAGGATAGATTACAAGGTAAGAGTTAGACAGCTTTAGTTAGGATCCATAAATTTTCCTTAGCATTCATTCAAAGCAAATATGAGCGTCCTAGGATGCACAAAATCAAAAAGCTATCAGCATCACTGTGTGGGTAATCTGAACATTAGCTACATAAATGAGAGTAACCTCCCCTTGTTTATTTCACTTTGTGTTCTTATTTGAAATGAACTTAATTGTTATAAGAACACATTTTATGATATTTTCGTGTTAAAACATGCAGTTGTATTGATTCGTACAAATTTGTATTTTCAGTGTAGATTTTACGGTGAAATGAAAATGGCCAACCAAAACATATGGGGTTAATTCCTATAAGTCTAACATGATCAAAGGGGAACCACTCTTGACTGATAAATTATTTATTGATCTACTTGGAAAAAAGAAGACTGGGTTAGTTTAACTCTTAAAGTCCTATACCACCTCATTCCACCCGGCTGGAAGTCACGTTTGTTTTCTTAATGTAGATTAAGCATTTTTCTTTAAATGTAATATTAAACATAATATTAAACATATTTAGCAGTCTTTGATGTACGAGAAATAACAGGTAAATTTTAATGAAAAACCATTTTTAGTCATTTATATATATCCTTATAGGAATGGGGCTCAGGACTTAGAAAATTCTCAACAGGATGTTAAGAGTTAATGGGAAAATAAATTATTTATCAGTCAAGAGTTGTTCCCCTTTGATCATGTTAGACTTGTAGGAAATAACCATATATGGCTTCCTCAAAGTGAAATAAACATAGGGAGGTTACTCTCATTTATGTAGCTAATGTTCAGATAACCAGTGTGTGTGTGTGTGTTAAATATTTTTAATGTCTGATAGGAAAGAGATTGAAACAAACAAGTTGTTTGTTTTCTTACTTCCAAAAACTTTATATAAAAAAGCATCAAGACAACAAAACACGTTTCAACAATGGAAATGCAAAACATAAGTGAGCCATGCGTCTTTCAACCTCAATGACAACAACAATGAAACAGCAGACTTATATATAGATGTGTGTGTATGCAGTTGTGATATATATATATATATAGATATATACATACATATAGAGAGATATGTATGTATATGTATATATATATATATATATTTTTTTATTTTATTTATTTATTCATTTATTCTTACACAATTGTTTCTTCCAAGTCCTCATCCTCTAAGTCTGCATCATATGTATCATCAAGTTGATCTTCATCATCCAATAAGAAAAAATGTTGCTCTTCAAAGTTATCCAGATCAACCACCCCATCAAGACCCGGTTCGACATTATCGAGCCAATTCTGGACACGTTGAAGGCAGTCTTCCTCGTAGGCTTGCTCTTCTGTGAGTGAGGTGGAATGTCTGCGGTCCCGCAATGATGGTAGCAGCATCTGCCAGTGGGTCGGAAAGTTGGGAGCTGAAGCTGGCGAGCGCAAGGCACCACGTTCGATGGCTGCAGCCGATTCGAGATCAGAAATGCTTTCGTTTGTATTTCCTGGAGTTAAGGGGATGATGATATGATGTGTCGGTGGTAACAAACGATGCATTGACTCGACGCTACAAACTTTGTCGCCAATGTTGGTGTTAGTAGCATGCGGAGAGGTAAGGGGTTCATGCTCGGTAGTGTTGGGCCGCTCCCACGGTAGGGGTAAGCCGTGGTCAGGCTCAGCTTCAGCAGCAAGTGGTGGCGGCAACAGTTTGCCTGCAGTAGTCACAGAAGTGGAATCTTTCTCCTTTCCTTCCGCCTGTGGCGGTTGCACCGCGGAAGGAAAAACCGAGAAAATTGACGGCCGGGACACTGTGTTCTGAACAAGAGTCAGGGTATCCTCAGGCGACAGGTACGGAGAACCAGTTTCTTTAATACGGTGATACAAGAGGTTGTTGATCCAAGATGGAACCTCGGCAGCTCGAGGTTCATCTTCAACAACATTCAAAGACATAGCTGCTGAGATCGGCTCCCTAGCTGATTGACGTTTCCATGGTAATGTAGTTTCAGCCAGGGTTTGTTCCGTTTCTATCTCCTCAGCTTCTGCAATTGGGGCTTTGGCAGTGTTCAAATAACACTTCCACGGTAAAGTCTTTTCAGCAAGAGTTTCCTCGACTGGAGGAAGGGGATGAAGTGGAGGAGTAGAAGAATGGGTCTCATCTGTGGAAGAAAAACAAAAAAAAGAAAAGTTTAAAATTTAACAACAAATGCACTTTAAATATTGTTTTAAGATTTTCATTTAATACAAGAAAAAAAAAGAAAAATGAAGATATTTAAAAAAAAAAATTTAAAAAAAGCATGATTCAATGGTTTACCTTAAATTGAAAATCCACCTATAATTAGCAGAAGTAGGGGGGAAACACACCCTCTGGGCAGTGCAAAAATGAATTTTTGAAAGATTTTGCCTGAAAGGGTGGAAGTTTAAAGTCAGAGGATTTGTATCAAAAATAAAATCTAATTTATTAAAGCAGTAAAAAATTTTTTTAAATAAAACAATTTGAAACTGAAACTTAGTTCTGTCCCCTCAAATAAAATGTTGCGTACATTTATTATTTATTAATTAAATAATTATTTTTAATGTTTTAAACATAAATTTTACATAAAATCGTAGATATTTATTTATTTGTAAGTTTCGGATATCTGTATTTTTAATAACAATTCTAGAGAAACATTTGTTCTTTAATAATAATAATAATAATAATAATAATAATAATAATAATAATCTTATTATAATGGAGATTGTGTGTTTTTCTGTGTGTAACTGAAACTATATTCCTACTCAGGTCACAATTCTCTTAGTTATTGACATCACATTCTCCATGATTTTATTTTTATTTAACCTCAATTATTAATAAAATTGTCTTACATTATTAATACTGTTAACTATGTCTACATACTGACAACATGCAATTATATTTATATATACAACAAAATAGCGGTTTACAGTGTAAACGGAAAGGCTAATTTGCATATTAATATTAAAAAATCGAATTTAATAAATATGTGCTTAGTATTATTGATTTCTAACTGTTTGGTTTTATTTTAATGAATATAAGCAAAAATCTCTTCAATGAATCTTAAATGAAATCCATTAACAAGATAAAATAACTGTCATTTTATTCTTTAATTCATCTTTTAACTAAATACTTAAATTAAAAAAAATAAAAATGAAAGACGAGAGTGATGGAAGAGTAAGTTTCAGTTGTTCCATTTTTTATTATACTCCTCTCTGTTTCAAATCTTTTTATCTGTATTCTTATTTAGTTTCATTAGCCTTTCTAATTTAATACAATATTTTATTACATTAAAACTTAAATACTTGCACCCGAAGGGTGCATATATTTGCTAGTAATAATAATAAAGTTCTTTGGTAATAAAATGATTACCACTTTGTTAGCTGATTTATGATGAAACAGATTTAGAAAAATATTTAATGTTATCTCAGATAGAAGATGAAAAAAATGAAATTAACTTTTCTTTAAAATGTCTACTTTGTATATTAGATAAGATTAAACATTTTTCTAAATTTATGATTTAACATAAATCAAGTAAAAAAAATTATAAATTATAAAAATCAAAAATATCTTTGACAGAAAAAAAAAAAAAAAAAAAAAAAAAGATGCCCTACGAGGGGCCGGGTGAGCTCAGTCGGTAGAGCGTTCGGCTAGAAACCACAAGGTTCCTAGTTCGATACTGGTCCCCGCCAACTCAGCGTATGAGTAGCACAGGGATCTGTGCGGTAAAGTAAGGAGCTGATGGTAGGTGTGGCACTCCACTTCAGATGCTAAAAAAAAACAATCTCCTTGGTCTAGCGCTATTGAAAAGGGGATAGACTCCCTCGCTGACTGGTTGGTACCGACTTTAGGCTGCCCCGTCGACTTTACTTTACTATATAGTAAATAGAATAATGTACAAATGTCAGGAACATGAACAGTGTATGGGTCATGACAGACACGTGTGCATTTGTATAAAGGGGAGATAACAGGTATAGTGTTGGTGAATTTCAGGAAGAATGGAGATTTTTTTTTTTTTTGACTTAACTGAAATGTTGTGTAGATAAGAATAAAGATGAAGACAATAGTCTGCCCATGTGTGTTAAATAGATGGAAAATCAAAAATAAATTCTTAGGGTTGCTGTTGGCAAATGATTAATAATAATAATGAGAGAAAATTAACATATTTGCTATCACCAAAAATTGATTTGGTTTGTTTTACGGCATATCAACCTCAGTGGGTCATTTAATGCCAATAAAGTTTTGAAATAAATCAATTCTTAATGGATAATACAATTTTTTTATAAACTCATGTTTTTCTATTTAACCCATAGATGGGCCCTAACAGGTACTACAATTCCGGGTCAGAGTGGACCAGGGAGCATTGGGGATGAAGGGATGCTCCTCATTCCCCAAACCTCCAGAACTGGAACCACCATCAGATAGAGTTTAACGTCATTCCCAGGACATTCAAAAATTGAATCATGGAAATCCACACTGCCAGCCTGACTTAATGATGATAATTACAATAATCAAAAGAATATCAACAAACTGGAGTTTTTTTTTTTGGAGGTTTTTTTTTTTTTTTTTTTTTTTTTTTTTTTAAACAAATTTTGTAACAAAAATTAACAAAAAATAAAATCACATTTTTGTTAGCCACTACACCACAGGGTACCCCCCCTCTTCCCAAACTTATTTATAGAAAACCTATAACATTCATATAATCCTTTTTGAAAATGTTGAATAAATATATAATAATGTTTAATATTCTTTATAACTTATTAGAAAAGCTATATTTAAATAAACTAATAAAAATTGATTATTTCCTATAACGCCAACCTAAAAAAAGGGGAACCACTCTGAATTAATTTTATAAATTATTTATTTATTTATTGATCAACTAGGAAAAAAGAAGACTAGGTTAAATTTTAGGGTTAAGGTTTAGATTTAAGGTTTAGGGTTAGTTTAAATGGGAAAATAATGTGTAGATTATAAAATAGATTCAGAGTGGTTCCCCTTTTTTAGGTTGGAGTTACAGGAAATAACCTAAAAATCCGTATGAAAATTCCAAAGATTGTGTGACAAGTTGTAAAAAGGTGTTGATTTTCTCACCTAGCCATGGAAGTCTGTAATGGAAACCAAGAGAATCTTCAGCATATTCAGCATCTTCTGTTTTATCCTTTTTAAGACCAGCAGTCTCAACTTCTAAAGAGAAAAATAATAGCAGAACTAAATAAATGGAAAAATCTGATTGAAATTTTTGGACCATATGACCTTTAGGCACCCCTTTTTCGATCTCGTTTCATCAGGTCATTTTTTTCATTTACACCATCAAAATACGGTGGTTGGTTAACAGATGATTTTTAGAGTTTTTTTTTTTTTTTTTTTTTTTAATTATTGTAATGAGATAGCCAATGGCATGTTATCTCATTTACATATGTGTATTACAGCAGGAGATATATAGAGACTGTTTAGAGGACATAAGGGAACAGCTACGAGAAGCTAAGAGATAGAGCTACATACGCTCAGAGAATTACTACTATTGCTACAACAAGGAATACAAAACTACACACTGCAACAATTATAAAACTAACCCCTAACAAACAACCGGATTTTGACGGTGTAAATAAAAAAAAAATGTCCTGGTGAAACGAAATCGAAAAAGGGGTGCCTAAAGGTCATATGGTCCAAATTTTCTATTTCAAATGTATTTTGGCTCCGAGTAGTTAAAGGGAAATAATTCAATTATTTCAAACTCCCTCATAAGCACAAAATTACTTCCCTTGGATTTGTTTAACGCGGACCAAAACAACAAATAGTAAACTTATTATGTCACCCCTACATATTGTTTTAATTTTCATAATATATATCATTAATTATGATATACAACAACTAGCAGGACCTGTGGATATACCACAGTATAATAATTCAATTATTATAACGTTTGATATATTTACTTAAGAGCTATTGCTAAAATAGTTCAATATGTAAAACAGTATAATAATCTTGATTTAATTCTCACTCTCGTTTTTCTTACTTTTCATTATGTTCAATTGAAACAGATTAGCATTATCGCTTCCGCGCGCCCGCCCCCTTTCTATCTTTCCCTTACTCTTTCTTATATTTTTTTGTGTAGCATGTCCTTTTTCTTTCTTTCTTTCTAATAACAACGTAATGATCTATTATTTAGCTGAAGTGATGACATAAGAATTCTGCATATAAGTAACACAAGATAATCAGGATTTACATTTTTGCATTTCATCATTGGACAATTTGGACGGTCTCATTTTTAACCAGAGGGTGTTGAAAGATGATAACGGCCATACAATTAAGGAACACGACTATCAAGATATAGATCATTTATTATAATATAATAATATATTTTTTATTTGAGATGGCTGACACAAGTTCCTACATTTAGGAAGAGAGAGGCACATGATTGTGTGCATTTTGGTAAGAGTATGGAAGATGTGCAACAGGAATTTACTGCAACATTCTTATTCTTATTATTCTCATTTTGGTAAGGAGTGACACGACTTTCGGACCACCCCTGGAAATTCTCATTTGGTTAGTGAGGGTCATAAACAGAGAATGATTTAAAGCCATAAATTCTTTTTCACACTCCATACAAACTAACAAATAAATTAAATTAACTAAACTGAAATCATTCTAGAGATGATGATAGGTAAATGTCCTGTGTCATTTTAAAAGAATGCAGTAAAATCATATCTATGCGCCCCAATCTTTTTTTTTCTTTCCCCTCCATTTCCAGCTAACTTTAAATACATGTCAAATTTTCTTGGAAACAAAGTACACAGTATGGGGTACAAGTAGGAGTTAGACGGCTGGCTATTTCCTATAACTCCAACCTAAAAAAAGGGAACCACTCTGAATGAATTTTATCTTTTATTAATTGACCCATTATTTTCCCATTAAACTAACCCTAAACCATAACCCTGTCTTTTTTCCTAGTAAATAATTTATCAGTCAATCAGAGTGGTTCCCTTTTTTTAGGTTGGAGTTATAGGAAATAACCAGATGACTTCAGTTGTTCATAGATAAAAATTCTGCAATTTAGTAAGAAACTTTTGTTGGGACCCATCAAATTTCCCAGGGACTCATTCAAATCAAATCTGACGTCCAAGGACACACTAAATTAAAAAGCTATCAGCATCATTGCATTATAATTATTCCATTGAACCTGTAATCTGGTTTAGTCTTGGGAAGGAATAATCTAACAGAGCCCATCCCTCTACAGGTTTAAATTCAGAGTTTTCCACCTTGACAGTCTGCCCTACTATTTTGCCATAGCTAGTGGGAGAATAGTTGAATGCATACTTTCCCAAAGGTATTAGCACTATGTGAAATGCAAATAGCCTCAGCAATGAAGATAACTATTAAGCTACAAGCACATCCAACATTATAGAGTATTTCAAAATTGGTCATCTGAACATTAGTTACATAAATAAGAGTAAATTCCCCTTGTTTGTTTCACTTTGAGGAAGCCGTTTGTTTTGGTCGGCTATTTTCATTTCATTGTAAATCTACACTGAAAATACTGATTTGTTTGAATCAATAAAACTGCATGTTTTAACACAAATATCATAAAATGTGTTCTTAATTGTGCTCATGCATTATTTGAAATGGACTTAATTGTTAAGAACACATTTCATGATATTTTCGTGTTAAAAATTCAGTTGTATGGTTTCAAACAAATTCGTATTTTCAGTGTAGATTTACAATGAAATGAAAATGGCTGACCAAAACACACATCTTCCTCAAAGTGAAACAAACTAGGGGAGGTTACTCTCATTTATGTAGCTAATGTTCAGATTATCTCAAAATTCATCTGAATAAAATAAAAGTTAACTTTTTTTTTTTATTTTTTTTGCTTTTTAGAACATGGAAAAATTCAAAACTGAATTCAGAATTTAATTTCAAACTTAATGGATTATTTTTTTCCATCAAAGAAATGATTGATTAATTCTAATGGCATGTCAACCCATATTGGGTTATTTTATACTAAGAGTTTAGGGAATCATGTTCATAGTATGCTTATATTTACATTTTCTATCTAGTTGTTTCTTAAAAAAGAACATTTTCTTGCACAGAGTTCAATTTAATATGAATAATTTAACAATTTATTTGACACATAGATGTCACCCTAACAGGTACTACCACTCCACAGTGGACCTGGGAGTAATGTCAATAAAGGGGTACTCCACATTACCCAGACCTCCAAAACAGGAGCCTTACCATCAGATGTAGTTTAACATCATACCTGGGACAGCCCCATTTTCTTTTGGAGGGGAGTCTTACCCTTCTGCAGGGGATACAACCAGTGTATTTTCTAAGCCCTTTCCAACTGGGCACGAATCAAAGAGAATACTGATCCTAACAACCATTTCTTGACCCTGATTATATTCGGATTTTTGTTCTATAGAGTTACAGCCTATAAGAAAATGCGGTTATTTCTTATAAATCTAACATAAACAAAGGGGAACCACTCTTGACTGATAAATTATTTATTTGATCTACTAGGAAAAAAGATGGGGTTAGGGTTAGTTTAACGGGAAAATAAATAAATAATTTATCAGTCAAGAGTGGTTCCCCTTTGTTTATGTTAGACTTATAGGAAATAACCGAAAATGCATACATCGATAATACGCAGACAATTCAGCAGGTGAAGGACAGCAAAACAATATGCAGATATATATATATCCATGTGCAGTAGACATAAACAGAGAGCGGGAGAGAGAGGAGGAAGAGAAGAGAGAGAGGAGGAAGAGAAGAGAGGAGGAGGAAGAGAAGAGAGAGGGAAGGAGTTCCTATTGACTTTAGTCTAAAGTGCATGTCACAGCTGCAAAGCTGAAAATCAAGGACATCTATCTAGCATCTTTTTCTAATTTTTAAAATTTTCTATGCTATAAAAATTAATTCATATTTAACCCTTTATCTACCAGAATAAACTGCCCAGGGATCAAAATGCCTGAACCCCCAAAAACGGCCAAGATTGTCAGCTCTTAGAAAATGGTTTAGAGTTTTAAAAAAGAAAAATTAATTAAATGAATATATTTATTTTTAGAAAATTTTTTAAATCATTCAAGCAAAATTATTTCCATTGTAAAACTTTTTCTATGCTATAAAAATTCATTCATTTTTAACCCTTTATTTACCAGAATAAACCAAACCACCCTATGATCAAAATACCAAACTACCCACCCCAAAAAAACGCCTTGATTGTCAGTTCTTAGAAAATGGTTTATAGTTAAAAATAAAAAAATTAAAAAAAGAGAAATGAATTAAATGATATATGATGTATTAAATGAATACATTTCTATTCAGTAGTAAAGGATCAGAGATACAATACTAGCTTGTTAACCATTTCACCACACTATTGCAGATAGCAGTGGTAGATAGAGGGTTAAATATCTAAGTGACATCTGGAAGTGTTTTACTGAATGCATGTAACTTAATGTTTTATTTTTTAATTATGAAAATTAAGAAAAATTCCTCTTAATTATGATGGCTGGAAGAATTGGGACACCCATTAACAATGGTCTGTTAATCCAGCTTGCTAATCATTATACTACACAAGGTGCCCAATTTAGTTGAGGTACAAAGCCAGAAGTATGAGACACCCAGTGAGAATCGAATTCACTAACAATAGTCAGCTAATCTATTTTGCTAATCATTACACCACATAAGGTGCCCAATAGTTATTTACTAAGCTTTGCTTAATTGTAGCACAAGGCCAAAAGTATAGGGCACCCAGTGAGAATCAATCTCGCTAACAATGGTTTGCTAATCCAGCTTGCTAACCATTATACTACACTAGGTGCACAGTTTAGTTGAGGTACAAAGCCAGAAGTATGAGACACCCAGTGAGAATCAAATTCACTAATCTATCTTGCTAACTATTACACTGTGTGATATACCCAACAGCTATTTGTTAAAATCAGCTTAGTTGTAAAACAAGGCCAGACATATGGTGCACCCAGTGAGAATCAAACTCACTAACAATGCTCACCATTGATTCACCATTAAACTCACAAAATTAGTAATGGCCTATAAGGTTAGCATACTAACCAATGCTTCATAGAAAGAAAATTATTATTTTTAAATATAGGTACTTAATAGAATAACTTTATAAAAAAACATTGAAAAATTTCTATGACTTTTTATATATATAGCAATAGCATAATCTTTACAGTCACTGCCATCCCTCAAATCCTATAACCCCACCACCAGTACCTTTCCTCTCATGAGCCCTTAGTATAGATACATACATAGCAATAGCATAATCTTTACAGATCATTGCCATCCCTCACAATCTTATAACCCCACACCAGAACCTTTCCTCTCATGAGCCCTCAAATGATTCATCAAACCCACTGCAGATCTAATAAGTTTGATGCAAATATGACATAAGTAGGATGTCCTTCCCATTGTCTCAAATGGATCAGATGATAACATTTGATGCTTATGCACCACCATACGTCTCTTAAACCAGAAGCTGACTTACAGACTTTGTTACAGATTGCACAAGACACATTGTTTGTTCCTGGAGTTTGCATGAATTGTCCCTGATGAGATTTCCTATGATTGACATATCCAGCCTTATGTGCTTGAGGTTTTCATGCTCAATTCTTTCACTCTCAAAACTGGTACAGCCATCATCCACATGAATTCTCCAGTCAGTTCTCTTCAATGCCAGCTTTTCCCAGTTGTCAGGATTTATTTTTATTTTTACAAGGTTGCTTTTTAAACAATCCTTATACCTCATCCAAGGAACTGCAGAGATTACAAATTATATATACATATATATATATATACACATAAAAAGACTCATCATATATATATATATATGAGTCATCCAGACACAGTGTTTCGACATATCACATCTCTTCATTGTGGCTAGACATTAGCAGGCTACCTCCAGCCAGGATGGAAACCCGATTGATTTATCATCAGTCAGGCTTCTTAACCACTCGGCCATCAGCACCTACAGACTGGAATGAGGATTTTAACTGATAAATACCTATATACATATATATGTAAAGGCTGCCAGAGATTTCTCCATCTGTTTTATAGGAGACTGTTGCCTTTATATATATAGATAGATAACAGTTTGCTATAAGTAAAGAATGCTCAATATCATTGATAGAGCATATATACATACTGTCAGTTACCAAGCGCCGTTGACTTCATGTCTCTGCTACCCCAACTTAAATATAAAATTCAAGGAAATGTTTATAAGTCAGTGATATAAAATTTTGTCAAGATTTTAGATTTTGGTGTTTTAAAAAAGGTCAAAAAGGTGCCAATTGCAAATTGTTCGCTTTGTAAATCAGAATGAAAAGATGAAAAATGGAGATGGAGATTTCTTTCCAGTAAATATTTTTGTTCATCCAAAATTATTCAGGCTTCCCCTCAAAGAATAAATGTCAAAACAAACATTTTTTTTTTAAGTCATCACTAAATTAATGGGAATAAGGAAAAAAAGGAAAAAAAAAAAAAAAAAAAAAAAAAAAAGAAAAAAAGAAAAAAAAAAAAAAAAGAGAAAAAAAAAGAAAAAAAGATAACAGTTCTTTCCACGTTTTGTTATCCCAGACTCCTGGCCTAATTTTACTTGCCAGCATCAAGTGTAATTCCGGCCAAACATAGTTATTTTCCGAATCATGTTTTTTGCTTTTTATCGGCAAATCAATTTAGATATTTTACAACCCCACTCCAACCTTTTAAAATAATTTTTTTTTTTGATTGAATTTTACAAAACTCAAATTTTCAAATATTTACCATGCTGTGTTTATCACTTTTGTTCTGGGTGGGGGAGTAAATATCTACATATATAAAAAGTGACAAACACTGTACAGTAAATATTTGAAATTCAAATTTGTGTTTTATAAAAATTCAATAGAAATTTTTTCAAATTCAATCAAAATTTTTTTAATTTCAAAATTATTTCAAATGGGGGGCAGAGGGGATTGTAAAATAAAAAAATCATTTGACCAATAAAGGGGGTGGGGGGTGGGCAAATTGTAAAATATTTACATGTATTTGCCAATAAAAAACAAGAAACACAGCACAGCAAATATGCAGTTAATATTTAAGTTGTGTCCAAATTACACGTAACACCATCAAGGAAAAAAACCATAGTATAAATTAAGATTGGAGTCTGGGACGACAAAATATTAAAAAGGCCCAAAAAGAACAAGAATTATTTTTACTCACCAGCGACCTGCTCCAGTTTATCCCCCTCCTCATCAGAACCAGTTGGCGAGACATCACGTTGCTGTTTCGGAGTAGTGAGGAGGTACCTACTGGAGGGATCATCAATTTCTTCATTAATATTCTTTAGGTAACCTTCCACATCACATTTTCTTAAATGATCAACACAAGATAACTTTTGACCATCTTCTTCGTTATCTTTCTTCGATGGGCGGTTTGAACACAACTTCTCTAGTTGCATACATAATTCTTGATGAAAAATTGCATAATTTGATTGCCTAGAACCAGGATGTTTTTTGTTAAGTTTGGACCACTGAAACACAAGAAACACAAACAGTTTCATTCATTGGATCAACTAAAATAAATAAAAAACAATATTTAAAAAAAAAAAAACTGCATAAAAAAAACTGCATTTAAAAAAAAACTGCATTTTAAAAAAACTGCATTTTTAAAAACCTGCATTTTAAAAAACTGCATTTAAAAAAAACTGCATTAAAAAAAAACTGCGTTAAAAAAACTGCGCTAAAAAAACTGCATTAAAAAGTTTTCAAATTGACAGTGTTTAACACTAATTATCACTAATATAAAAATTCTGAGAAAATATTAAGTGCTTCAAAAAAGAATCAAACTTCACAGTGAAGATTTTTTTAATTTATATTATCGTAATTATTTGTGTATAATTCACTTTTTACCCGACCAAGTTTAAAATCTTGGGGTGCATATTATACACACAAGAACTGAATATTCATTTTTTTTATCCAACTTCAGGAGTGAATGAGCAAATATAAGTTATATCTATAATCAAAACTAATTAATGTCTAACAAACAATTTTGTTTTTGATTTTTTGCTGCTACAAAGAAAAAGACAATTAGAATGTGTGCTTATAATTTTGAGTCTCTTAATTTTGAGTTTAAGGGGTGGTTTAGGTCAATTGGTAAAACATCCGGTTAGGAACCACAAGGTTATTGGTTCTATAACGGCCCTCACCAACTCAGCGTACGAGTAGCACTGGGATCTGTGTGGTAAAATGAGGAGCTGATGTTGAGTGTGGCACTCCACCTTAGATGCCAAAACAATCTCCTTCGTCAAGTGTTAGTAAAAAGGAGATGAACTCCCTCCCGTCTGGCTGATACCGACTTTAGGCCACTCCGATGACTTTACTTACTTACTAGTATGAGTTTATTTTTGCCACAAATTTGATGCATTTTTGTGCAAACATGTCCTTATGTTTGCTCTAAATGGAAATGCTACATTTCAAAAACATTGAGGAATGAAATAAACTGCCTGCATCCGTTGTAGGCTGCTGAAACATTGCATCTTTCAAAAACCTCCCTGCTTCCTGTAATTTGACAACAATATACCCGATATCCCCCCCCTCCATACACTTATGAACATGCACACACATAAATGTATATAATTACTGTACGCTATTCACGTTCCTGATATTAGTACATTATTCTATGTACTAAACATGAGCCCTTGATGAGTTGTGGTGTACCTGAGCACTGTACGCAATAAATTTCATTATTATTATTAATCGGTATAAAATTTTACTTTTAGTTTATACAAATTGGATAAAAAGTTAAATTTAACTACTTTAAATTCTAAAAAATCAATATGTATTTTACATAAGAGGTTTTTCTTTCTTTCAGAATGTTGTAGCCCAAATCTAAGAGTTCATATTTTACATGAGTGCATGCTATACATAAATAATTACCATATTTAAAAATGTTTCCTTTAAAAGAAAAAGAATTTATGAATTGTTTATCTCCCATTTAAAAAAAAAACAAAACGTAACCATGAAAATGAAAAACGAAAATTCCATGAGTGAAATAATCTTATTGATCAACTCATAAAGGACAGAATTAAGTTAATCTGTAAGAAAATCTATTAGACTTATGTATATATGATCGAAAAATGAAGATCAGTAGATAAGAGGATATTTGCTCGTACAAGTTTGAAAAATTAATAGACACTAAAAATTATTTAAATACTTTTTTTCAAAATTAACAAAATATAAAACATCTTTTTTTTTAATTAAAAAAATTTACTTCAACTGAATCAATTTGTTTTTTTTTTTTCCATTTTTCAATTAACAGAGAAAAGAATTAAAAACACTCAAAGCAACAACAACAACAACAGGTTTTTAAAAATCAATAATCCATTATATGTTGGCCTATTCTTTATTAATACATTAACTAATTTTTTAAATAAATATCACAAACGAGATGACATGTAAAAATATATAAACATAAGAATGTTTTGTAAATTAAAATAGAAAATTTATGGCCATAAGAAGAAATCAAAACAATAAATAGAAGAAAATTTCTACATTTTAATTGACAATGTTAATATTGTTATCAAAAAAATAAAATATTAAACAAAAACAGCAAATATGAGTGGATTCAATAATTTTAACCAATTTAAGAATTTATATTCACCATTCCAACTTTATATCAAATATTTTTAAAACTCACTAAAAACATTCAAACTGGACACTTTAATGTTAAAACACAAAATGTTTTCTGTTTTATCAAATAACTTTTTTATTTTAGACAATTTTTCAATGCAGTTACTAAAAATTTCATTTCTAATATTTTAAACATGAAAATATTTCATAGTAGAAATATATTTACTTAATACCTCTGTCAAGGACAGGATGTGACACAAGGTCAATTTTTTTTTAAAGCAGATTATTGCTAGTCTGAATTCAGAGTTCTCCTTCTCCTAGAATGGTTGCCTAAAAGAACTTTGTCTGCCCTACTATTTAACCAATGGATAGAAGGAGAATTTATGAATTAATGCCTTTCCTAAGGGCATTAGCACCTAGTGAAATACAAACAGCCTCATCCAGGATTTGAACTCGGGTCATAGAGACTATTTCCTGTGATAATAACCATTACGTTAAGCAAGCCTACAAAATTTAAACAGTCTCCAAATAAACAAAAAAATTTCCCGATAAGTTTTGAAAAAATTTTGGGGGAAAAAATATCAATACAAAATGTACAAATTGTTGTTTCTTTTATAAAAACAAATTGATTTCTTGTTTTTTAGTTGTTTTTCTTTTGAATGAATGAACTCGTCCACAACAACTGAAAGTGTCCCAAATAAATACAATAGGTCAGACCAATGATCTTTCTTATAACCTTATTGAGTAGAAAACAAATAGAGAAATAAAACATTTTTGACAATTGCTGAGGGGGAATAAAATAACACAGCAATCAGAAAATGGAAACAAAATCTTTGATATAAAAAAAAAATAAAAAAATTGATAAAAGATCTTTCAAATATTATCATAATAAAAAAAAAAAAAAAGAAAAAAAAAAGGATCATCTAAAATTGGGTTGATTGAAATGAGGAAGTAAACAGAAGTATATATGAAGACTTTGTTAATATGAAAACAAAAATAGAAATAGATTTTGAAATTCACCAAAAGGCAAAGATGTGATTTTGCTATCATGAATAAATTTATCTTTCTTTTCTTTCCTGAAATATTCTAATAAAAAAAAAAATGTCTGTAATCAGTGTTTAATTAATCATCCTATTTTTAATAATTACTCAGAAATCAGAAACCAAATATATTTCAATAATTAAAAAAATATTTTTCTTTTCTTAACATCAGAAACATAAACAACTTTTAAATGATGTCATCAAGGACATTTTTTTTACTTAGTTGTTCCTATCAGAATATTTAACAATTGGTTGTCTCAAAATGTTGAAAAGATTCCTATTTTAAAAAACATTCTCCTCCTACACTAGTAAATTATTATACTCTACCCTTGACTAATACATAAATAGGGAAAGTTTAAAGTTATTCTAAAATGGGAATTATTAGTATAAATAATAAGAATATCAAAAATACTATTAATGCCTATAGGGCACAATGCAAACGGGGGGGGGGGGGTATAATATATATATATATATATATATATATATATATATATATATATATATATGAGAGAGTGAGAAAAAAGTGAAAGATTCAAGGTGTGAAATTCAAGACACCTAACAGATGGCTAAGCATATATACACAAAAATTGACTTGGAATAAAAAAAAAAATTAAAAAATACATATATATATATATATATAAAGAAGTTGCAATAAATTGACCTTTCATAATTATCGTAGTTTTCTTTATAAACCAAAAATCTCATTAAAACAAAAAGATTTACAAAAAGGAGGTTATCTTGTAATATTTGCCGAGAATCACTACTACATCATTTACAAAAAATTGTTTTCCATTTAGAGATATTTTCAAATTTTCCTGTTCTGGCTAAAAAGCAGAAAATCTTCAGTAAGAAGATTCACAGTAAAAATTAAGATTTATTTCATATAAATGACACAAGAAGAAGAAGAATTAAAGAAAATGTTGGAAATAAAAACACGTGAAAATAGAATTATTAGGAAAAGAAAAAAAATCTCCTCTGCTTGAAGTAAAAGTTGTTATTCTATGATTAGGAATAGAAAAACAAGAATGCATATATATTGCTTAAGGTTTCAATATTCTTATCAAATTTTAGAGTTGGTGAAAGAGAAAGAAAAAAAAAAGAATCTTTATAAAATAAGTAAATATGAATCTCACCCAAGTAAGACAAACACAATGGAATGGAACAGATGAGCACATGGAAAAGGTTAACTAAATCCAGAATAAATATATCCAAGTCAATTGAATAACACAGAAGAGATGAATGGAGTGTGTGGGTGAATGTCATTTAGTGAGATCTCAAGGGGAGATAAATCCAGTCTATCTCAACAGCAGAAGGTGGTGGAATAGAATAATAATCAGTTTTATTGAACGACAACAGAGTTTATCATTAAACTCATCTCTAATGATAAAAAGAGACAACAAAAAGAAGCAAATTGAGAGAGAGAGAGAGAAAATTCGCCTAAGGCCATGACATACAAAATGTCAATGACTTAATGTTACAGGATGAGAGAGAGAGAGAGAGAGAGAGAGAGAGAGAAATTTCAACCAATTATTGAATGGGAAAGAAAAGAAAAAAAAAAAAGCCTATAATTATAATAAAAGCTTCTAAACAATAAAACTATTAAAGATTTGTCTGAATTTTTTTTTATAGATGAGGCTTGAAAATGTGCATTATTTAGAGTTTTCAGACTGTTGTCCTCATCTTTATCATTATATTTGCACAACATTTCAGCTGATGTGCCATCTGGTATTTTTCAGGTGTTTCTTGACGATCTCAGGAACTTTCTTGTTCTTAAGAGTTCGACAAGAAATACCTGAAGAAGGCTGGAGAGCACATCAGCCAAAATGTTGTGTATATAACAATAAAGATGAGGACAACAGTCCAAAAAAATCTAAATAATTACAAACATATTCTGGGGTATCTTATATGAATTAATGGTGAGTGAGCTAGGCTAGCAAATTATTACTAGTGATTTTAATTCTCACTGTGTGCCCCATATGCTTAGTTAATATCTATTATCAAAGGTTAGGACAACAGTTCAAAAAAATCTAAATATTACAAATATATTCTGGGCATCTTATACGATGTAATGGTGAGTGAGCTAGGCTAGCATAACTAGTGAGTTTGATTCTCACCGAGTGCCCCATATGCTTAGTTTAATATCTATTATTTAATGTATCTACTGATAAAGAAGAAAGAAGTATTGCTAAAATAAATTCAATTGGAATTCAATAAAAAGGAAGACAAATATTTACTAAAGAAAGAAAGAAAGGGAAAATAAATAAATAACTACGTCACTAATAAGTAATAAGTAAAATGAATGGATGGGTAAAAAGATACTAAAAGATCAAGAGGAATAAAAGTCTACCTTATGACGTGGACGATATGCATTGTGGTCTACAATATGATGGATTCGACAGTCATCAGCAAATTTGGTACCCTCAACACCTGTACAAGACGTTGAGCCACAACATGCTCCCAGGGCAGAAGATGAGGTAATATGGCTTCCTTCCTCTTCTTCGTCATCTTCTGAATGATCATCTACCATGACACCAGAATCTTCTCCACAGCATCTTTCATGACCGGCACAAGGAGGCACAAATCTACAAGACACACAAAAGAAATTCTATTCAAATTTGTGCTTCTCTAATTGCCATTTCCATCTTTAAGTCATTACCAGAAAGAAAAGATTCATTCTATTAAAAGACGGTAAAATAAGGAATATTTATTGCCAACAACAACAAAACTAACAATCCACTCTCGATCATCATACATAATTATGGGAGCCATTTGCAAGAATTTCATTAAGTTCAATAAAAATGCTTTCCAATGGTTTTCACTACATTGTTAAAAAAAATTCTTGACGGGTAATTAAATTTTTTTTTTAAAAACACATTTTTTCTATTTAACTTTAGATAGGATCCTAACAAGTATTACCACTCCTGGAGTAATGGCGATGAAGGGGTAATCCACACTTCCCAGAGCTCCAAAATTGGAACCTCACCATTTAAAAAAATTGGATTGAAAAATTAAAACCTGACTTGTTGAAATTAACAATTTATTTGTATAACGTATTTCTTCACTTATTTCATCTTCAGTATTTATCATTTCCTTATTTTCATTTCTTTTTTTTTTTCAAACTTTCTACAAAATGAGACATGAACAAATGAAGAGTAAAACTAAAACTGACCGATTGGGGAAGGCAATTCTAAATCTAAATAATCAGTTATATTTCAGCAATCATTTTAGCACAACAATTGTTTATATTGATTAAATTTTAACCCTTAGAATCCAGAGCTTCCCACAACCGTAAACCTCACCCTTCTGGCTTGAAAAAAAAAAAAAAAAAAAAAGTTTTTTTTGTTTGTTTTTTAAAGAAATGCTACCATTATCAAATTGTAAGATTTAATGGAATTTATGATTAAAATGAAATAGAAAAATGTAAGGAATGAATCAACAGGAGAAAGTTTTCATCTCAGTTGGAAATTTAAAAAAAAAAAAAAAAAAAAAAAAAAAAATCAGATTGCTGGAAAATAAACCTTGATTCGGGTTAGATTTGGATTTTACTGTTACATCCACAACACACATACGTACGTACATACATAGATAGACAACAGAGCTTCTGATTGGCATCTTAAACAAAAGGAAAGAAGATTTGAAAATATTTAAAATATGAAGTTCAAAAAGGAAAATAGTTGTGAGGGTGAAGATGAAAAAAAGAATTGTTCAAATAAGAAATATTAGGAAAAATAAACAAGATCAAAAGAAAAATGAGTAACCAAGGTAACCAAAATCAGATTTTGTTTTTCTCTTTTTCTTCTTTAAAAAAGAAAGTTTGTTCCACTGAACTATACACTCTAAATCACCATCATCATCATAGATATTTCATTAGAGATAAGCAAACAAATAGCAACATTTGTCACTTCATTAAAGCTCTCAAGTAAGTGGGTGGGGGAACCGGTAGGGATTTCTAGGAATTAATTGTGTTGAAGATGATTATGTATCTCAAGGGCATTTAATGGTGAGCATCTTTTCTTTGGTTTTAGTTTTTGTAGGTTATTTAATGCCAAAGACATCCTCTAAGAACAAGAGTGGTACTATTAACCAATAGTTGGAGGGATGAGAGAGGGGGGTCATACCTTTCCCAAGGATATTAGTTCAAAAGAGAACATAATAAAATAACTGGAATTCAAATTTGGTTTTTGTTATTGGCACCTTCCCGTCCACTAAGGACGATGGCATAGTGTCAATAAATCAGTAACCTGATAGCAAAAAACATTTATTTTTTGCAATAAATGTGTGTGTGTATATATATATATGTATATATATATATATATAGTTAATGCACTTAATCCAATACTTTTCTATAGATCAGAGAAATCAAATATTATACAGTGAAAATTTCAGATCAAAATTCAACCATATATATATATATATATATATATATATATTATATATTTACCAACCCCTCCACACAAGCAGGTTGTGACAAAATGTCAATTTCTTAAGCGGAGTTTAACAGGTTTGAATTCAGAGTTTTTCCTTCTCATAGACAGGTTATCTAGCCATGGTTAAAGAGTCCAGTCTGCCCTGCTATTTATTCATAGCTGGAGTGAGAATTGGATTCTTACCTTTCCCAAGGGTATTAGCGCCATGTGAAATGCAAACAGCTTCACCCAGGAATTGAACTTGAGTCCATTTCCTACGTCTAACCATTAGATCACGTGCCTCCATAATTTAACCATATATATATCATCATCATCATCATCATCAAGGCATACTGACAACATAGATTCCCTTGACTCTCTCTCATCATTTATCCCTATTAGCCATCAAGTCCTCTAGGCGCCATCCAGTGTCCGCACAGAGCTGATGAAGATTTTGCTGGACGGCCAACACTGGTGTGTCCAGGTGTAGGAGTCCTTACGAATTTGTCCTTACTTCTCCAGCAATGCCCAGCATGTCTTGCTCATCTTACTTGGATGGTTTGTGAGATGGGATGTAAGTGGCAGTACAGTTACTGTTTCATAGAGTGCTGCTCAGAGAATTTTTTCAAAACAGCACATAAGGAGAAACTAAAAATCAACATTTAATGAACTACAAGATTTTATTATTGTGTAAATAAACTCCATTTAAAAAAAAAAATATTAGGTTAATCATTAATTAAAGTTTGAATTGATATTAGAAAATAACTGAGGTCAAACTTTTCTGAAAATACAATGATACCTTGACTTACGAGTTTAATTTGTTCCATGTGTAACTCAATATCCTTGTATATTAAATCAACTTTCCCATTGAAATGAACTAAAATACCCTTGATCCCCAACACCACCACAAAAAAAACAAAAAAAACTCAATTTTTTGTTACATTTAAAAATAAAAATAAAAATAGCAGTGTATTGTATAAAAACAAAATAGAATGTAACGAATTATATACAGTAATGTGTTTTAATGTTTATTTTTTATAGATAATATTTTTCTTTGGTGAAATAAATATGGAAATTTAAATGTTTTTAGTGAACTTATTAATATAAGTATATCTGAAGTTTGCTTGTAGCTGAATATCTTAGCTCACAGCCCAACTCGACTGAGTGACAACTCCTAAGAAAACTCCTAAGTTGGGACCCTCATGAGTCAAGGTAACACTGAATAGAAGGAATATTAATTCCAGTTTTTAATTAAGATAAACTTCTTTTTTTTTTTTTTTTTTTTAAACATGCTGATGAGAAACAAAAATAAAAGAAAAAGAAAAACTTACGACTTTGAATGAAATTCAGTTGCCGGATTTGTGCCCCAGATTTTTTGGTGAAAGGCTTTCCTTTGCCCTGGTACCGCTGCTGTTGAATGGTGGCCAATATTGCCCTGACTATGAGAGTGTTGAGCACTCTGTCTCTGCTGCAGACCAGTGCCATTACCTCCTCCTCGATTGCCAGCTGAACTGATGGTTAGAGAAGCCTGAGCACAGGTAAATGCTCCAATGGCAGCTGCTGTAGCGGGTGGCGGTAAAGATGGTGTGCTCGTATTGGCACTACTACTGCTTCCGGCCCCACCGTAAGCAGTAACATGTTGCAACCAGGTACGAAGATTTAATTTTCGCACCAGTTGCAACAATCGGATTCTGCGATCAGACGGTGATGGTACATCATGGTCCCGCATCAGGAAATTTCTGAAGAGGACACTGCTTTTAAAATAAAGTCTGTAATAAAAGAAAATAAATATTGAAAAAAATTCAAACAAACTTTTCTTTTTTTTTTTTTACTTAGATCAAAGAAAGAAAATAAATCTTAACATCAGAAAATATTTACAAAAACAAATTTATGGCATTTTCAAACAAAATCGGTTGTTGGTTGCAGAAACACTGCAGCTTTCAAAAACCTCCATGCTTCCTGTAATTTGACAATACTATACCCAATATCCCCCTCCACACACACATATATATATATATATATATATCATGACTGTACGCTATTCATCTTCCTGACATTAGTACAATATTCTATGTACTATACATGAGCATTTGAGTTGTGGTGCACCTGAGCATTGTATGCAATATTTTCATTATTATACATTTATTAAAATAATACATGAAAAACTAATTAAAGTCTGTTGCACTGATTGGTGATTGAGACTAATTTTTACAACAAAAAGTTATGCCACAA
>CM042166.1:7342684-7382684 GCA_023376005.1 Doryteuthis pealeii | reverse complement strand
TTTTTTAAATAAACTATGAAATTTTAAAATATTTCTGATCAATTTTATACTACTTCAAATGTCCATATTTTTCACACACACACACACACACACAAAATCTATTTCAATTTTTATAATTATAAACTATTTTTTCCTTTCTTTAAAAATCAAAATATCTTCTATGATGCATAGAGAGAAAATGTTAAGATTTTAAAACTTCATTGAACTTAGAGTGTCTACTTAAACGTACAAGTTAGTCTCATCAAAAAAGAAAAAGAAATTGAATTAAGTTTTAACAAGTGTTGGATATTACACATCCATTTTGTGGCAACAGGCTGTATGGATTTCATAAGAGTCTATTGATAGAAAAACAATAATAAATAAAATTTTTAAAAAAAAAATAAAATATATATATATATATATATATATATATATATATATATATATATATAAAAGGAGGAAATAACAGATTGGGTAAAATCCAACAAAATGTAATTAAAAGTTGAGTAATAAAAGAAAATAAAACATTAATATGTTACCTTAGTGTATACATTGAGGCAAAATATCAATTGAATGAAGTTGTTTATATTTCATCAGCTTTTATTTCTCAACTTTATATATATATATATATATATCACAAGTGAACTGCATGTATTGCAAAGAGAGTGAGTAAATATTCAGTTTAAATTTGTTTGGCCTGTGTTAAGAGGAAGATCTGTATGGACAATGTTTAGTGTAAATACATATATTACAGCTGAACATACAAGGTGGGGAGGGCCAGAAAAGTTCATCAAAGGATGACATATCTGCTGTTGCTAACTTTTTTTTTTTTTTTACCTATGGGATCCAAGCACTGCAATACTGAGAGAAGAAATGTGTGGACTGCAAGGGGGACTATGTTGAAAAATAAATCTCATTTGGTTACATTCCATGAAGAGTATGTTGGTCAACCAGTAAACTTTTCAGCCGACCCTTGTAAATACATATGATTACAGTAAGTGAACATAGACTAAAACTCTTAATACATTATTAATGAGACCAGATCAAATGAAACGATGCATAATGAATGGATAAGCAAGGCTGGTTGTAACAATGACAATAAACGTATCCGGTATGTGGCGTTCTAGGGTCAGTTTTACTTAAATAGCATTTCTTTCCTTCATTCTTGCTTTCTTTCAGCTTTTCTTTCTTTCTTTCAGCTTTGTTTGACTGAAATTTTTTCTTCAACAAATTTTCATAAAATATTTGACTTCAGATCTAAACTGAATAAATAAAAGTTTTTTTTTTTTTTTTTTTTTTTAAAACTTCTAACAAACAAATGTCGGTTGAAAAAACTGAGACAAACAAGAAAGACCATAACAAAACTGATAATTTTGGTGGGAAAATTTATTCATACATAGAAATCTTTTTCCGTTCATATCTCAAAATAGAATAAGATATAAAATATTATCAGCATTTGTTTGTTTTGTTCTTTATTGTCACTTGAGGGTTAGAAGAAGAAGTAAAGAATTAGTCAACTAGTTTTCCAGGAAAATAAGTTCTGCTTTTTAAAATCTGATTTAAAGATAATCTACACTGATGGTGCCATCACACTATATGTATATATATATATATATATATAATATATATATATATATAAAAGATAATATGGGTGCTATATTTGTAATTATACAGTGCTCAATATCATTAATTTTATATCTATGTTAAGGTACCATGGACATAAAGTCAACACATGGTTATTGACAGTTTCTTGCCTATGCGATCTTCAGACAAAAACTGTCAGTAACCAAGTGTTAACTCCATGTCCACTCTACCTTAATTCCTTTTATATATATATATATATATATATATATATTACACACACACAAACACAAGTGGTACCTTGACTTACGAGTGCACAAACTTAAAGCTGTCACTCAGTTGATTTTTTTTACTTAGTGTTGCAAATTTAAATTGGAGGTACAAGTCAGCTTCAGGCACCCTTGTTTCCAAATTTATTATACCAAAGAAAAATATTATTTATGGAAAAATAAACATTAAAATATATTACAGCATATAATCTATTACATTCTATTTTGTAATGTTTTAACACAATACAGTTATAAGTGGTACGAATTAAAACTTGTAAGTCAAGGTACCACTGTTTTTGTGTGTGTGTGTGTGTGTGTGCATATATATATATATATATATATATATACACACACACATACATTACCACCACCAGTAGATAAGTGGAGATATAACAAAACTCTGCTTAAATAAACAACTATATCAGGGCAAACCTCTTGAGACACATAAAAATTAACCAAACAAAAATCCAGTCGCCTGTCCCTCAGTTAAGAACAAAACCAAAAGGTATTTAAACAAACCCCTAAACAAATTTCCCCATTTCATCTGAAGATCACATAGGCAAGAAACTGTCTGTAACCAGGTGTTGACTTCATGTCCATCTAATGATACTGAGCACTATCTGCTTAGAAATATAGCACCCATATTATCTACAAAATTATATATATATATATATATATATTATATATTTGTGTGTGTGTGTGTGTGTGTGTGTGTGTAATGGTTAAGTTTGGAAGAATGAAATCTTACAATAACAGAACAGTTCAATTAAACTGCTATGTTTTACTATAAGGATAACTTCATCAGAAATGAAATTTTATTTCACAAAAATTAAGTCTACATATGGGGGGGGGGGGCTTATTTATTTTTGTTTTCTTGACTACCCTGTACTGTTGAGTATTAATTTGGTGGGGATGTGGGATATATTGTAGAAACCCCTGTCTCTAAAACAAAAAATAAAAATAAAAAGTGACATACTTCTTTCTCTCTTGTTTGAAATATTAATTTGTTTTCCTTTCCTACACACACAATATATATATATATATATATATATATATATATATATATATAATTGTATTATATTATATATGAGAGAGAGAGGCAAAGAGAATAATTATCTTAAACAGATGTTCTGAAAATCAAATAACTATAAAAAATAAATAAATAAAAAATGTTCAAATAAGAAATTAGTATTGATTGCCGAAAGATGGAATATAAAACCTATGAAATACAACTCTACGTCCAGTTTGCAATTTCATCCAATTTAAATTTAATACTCTATTATGGAACAAGAAAAAACAACAACAAAAAACAGGCCATGACAATACTGAACCATTTTTACTTATACACACACACACATAGGAAGTGATTATTTTCCTTGATAGTTGTCAAAGTTTCTTTAGTTGTAGCAAAAAGTCAATTTTCTAAAAATGAAAATTCTTAAAAATACCAAAAAAATAGAAAATTTCTTAGAATGTTCCTTGATTTGATATTCTAATTTGTGATGAGTCTTTTGCTAATTATTATGTTTGTTTGTTTTGTTTTACAGCATATCAACCTCAGTGGGTCATTTAATGCCGATAAAGTTTTGAAATAAATCAATTCTTAATGGATAATGTAATTTTGTTTATAAACTCATTTTTTCTATTTAACCCATAGATGGACCCTAACAGGTACTACCACTCCGGGTCAGAGTGGACCAGGGAGCAATGGTGATGAAGGGGTGCTCCACATTCCCCAAACCTCCAAAACTGGAACCTCACCATCAGAACTTTCACTTGGTGACATTGTAAGTTAATAAAATCACCAACATTCATTAATTGATGTTTTCATCAGTTGAGTGATGACAAAACTTGAAATACCAAAAAGGATTGTGGGGCCGACAGAGAAAGATCACGGCATTTGATGCTAATGGATGGACCCTAATAAATATTAAAGGGTTAGAAATTGTTTTGTAATAAACTACATCAATTGTCTTAATAAAGAATTTCTTAAGTCAGCAACGTGCTTGGAGGTGGGGGGGGGCTTTTTTGTTCAACTTTGGAACAGGTTCTTTTTACTATTTGCCTGAATTTTTGAGACGAGGCTTGATAATTTGTATATTTGGATTTTTTGTACTGTTGTCCTCATTTTATTGTTATATACAAAACGTTTCGGACGATCTGCCCTCCGACCTTCTTCAGGTGTTTCTGGTCGAACTCAGAAACCTTCTTATTCTTCAAGTTCGACAAAAAACACCTGAAGAAGGCTGGAGTACACATCAATCAAAACGTTGCATATGTAACAATAAAGATGAGGCCAACAGTTCAAAAAATCCAAATAATAGATTTTTTTTTTTTTTTTAATTCAAAAAGCCTAAAAGAAAATAAGATGTTGATCACTTTTGTCATTTTTGCAGTATTAAGGATTTTACTGTAAATATTATCAATTTTAAACCATTTCTGTCTGTACACCCCCAACAGCCGTCTTTCAAGACTCACAGCTTTGATATTTCACAGTAAAACAGGAATTTAAACGTTGAATCAGGTGACTTTAAGTGTTTGGAAATTATTTGGTTACAAAAAAAAAAAAAAAAAAAAAAAGAAGAAGAAATTTTCAACCTATAAATTTTTTTCCAATATGGACAACATTTTATTTCTTTTTTTAACATCTATAAAAAAAACTTTTTAAGTCTATTTTTGGCTGCAATTAACTGAGTAAATGAATTCCTGTTTTTATTATTGTGAAAGTTGTGAGTAAAACAGGTGAGAAGTTTCTCTTTCTAATATAAAAATAGATTCTGATTCAATTGATGTATAAATATATATTCAATTAAAAAACAAAAACAAACAAACTAGCATTTCCGAATTATGATTCATTTTTGAAAAGAAATTATATTTAGAAATCCTTTAACTATCCACATTGAGTTTTGTTTACAGTCGTGGGGAAATAAACAGCAAGAGGAGTTCAAATCATGGACAAGGCTGTTTGTGTTTCATATAGTGTTAATACCTTTGGAAAAAAAATTCTGAACCTGATAAAATTAATTCATTACAAGGGCCGGGTTAGCTCAGTCGGTAGAGCGTTCGGCTAGAAACCACAAGGTTCCTAGTTCGATACCGGCCCTCGCCAACTTACCGTTATGAGTAGCACAGGGCTCTGTGTGGTAAAGTAAGGAGCTGATGGTAGGTGTGGCGCTCCACCTCAGATGTAAAAACAATCTCCTTGGTCTAGCGCTAGTGAAAAGGGGATAGACTCCCTTGCCGATTGGCTGATACCGACTTTAGGCCACCCGAACTGCCTCTACCTATCCTTTAACTTTTTAGAAAATGGACAAAAAAATGTTCCCCAAAGAGGATTATTAGAAAGCATGGATGGAATCCATATACAAGCAGAGTTTTTGCAAAAAATAATGGACTTAATTATCTATGAATTGGCACTTCTACTTAGGATCAGAGTGTGGTATCTGTGTCACTGGGAATTCCAAAGTTATTTAAAAAGTCATAATATATAAAATATTTAATGAAAAAAAGCTATTAATTTTAAGAGGTTAAAATTTAATACACTATCAGAAAGCAGTCACCCATCTCAGAACTGAACAAGCTCATGATTGCTTAACTTCACTGATGTAACAGGAACTGGTGCTTTTAACTTGACCCAATCAAGTCAAAATAATTTTCTTGTTTATTCATTAACCCCCCCCCCCCCCCACACAAAAAAAAAAAGCCTCATTGAAAAAGCAGCCGTTTTAAGCTAGAATGATCCATTTGGGAATTGAGATTCATATTTATTTTCTGTCACGAGAAACTTATGTGAAAAGATAAAAACTGGGTTTTTTGTTTTTCTTGAAATTTTCGGAAGTGCATATTATACACATGTGTGGCATACACGGAAGAATACATGCAAAAATGGGGGGGTGGGGGTGTAAATAGTATTAATCGTGTGTACGCGTGCATACCAATATCAACATGAGTCTGAGAAATTTTTAAAATGGGTGTGAAATTGGTCCAAAGAAAATAGAATTCAAGATGAAAAGATTTACTCCCAAAATATCATTCACTGCAGATTGAAAAGAAAAAGAGGAACACTTTATGTCTGAAGCTGAAACAAAGTTTTTTGGAAATTCAACATGACAAGCGGATACACACCCCAAACAAGTGGAGTCATTAGTCAGGTTTATATTTTCTAATAGATTTAAACTAGATTTTGGCTTTTGTAAATAAAATCTATTTCCTCTTACATGGAATTTCTATTTCTGCTTCTCTGTGCCTAAAGTTTTTTGGGTTTTTTTTTTAACACCAAAAATGGACCACAAGGAAAAACACATTGATAAACACGGGTCTAAATGTTGACATACTAAGTATAAAATAAAACTAATTGGAATTAGAAGAAGAAGAAAAAAAAAAAAATTTAATAACAAAACAATGAAAAAAACAAGAATAAAAGATCTTCAATGTTTATGTAAAACTGAAATGGGAATGGAAAATTATCAAAAAACATTCGGGTGTATGTGGGTGGGGGGTGAGAAATATTTGTTTCATTACAACATATTCAAGTTTCTAAGTTTTGAACACATGTCTAGGATAAAAAAAAAAGAAATTAATTCATTTTTTATAAATGAATTTAAGATTGGATTTAAAACCTTTTTTTATACGTGAAGTCATCGGGTTGGCCTAAAGTTGATATCAAACAGACAGCGAGGAAGTCTATCCCCTTTTTAATAGTGCTAGACCAAGGAGATTGTTTTGTGTCTGAGGTGGAGTGCCACACCTACCATCAGCTCCTCACTTTACCACACAGATCCATGTGCTATCGATCCTGGATCCCTGTGGTTCCTAGTCAGATACTCTACCAACTGAGCTCAACCGAAACATTATATATATATATATATATATAATTCACAAATGTATCAGTTATTTAGCAAATTTCTTTGCTGTCTATTCTCTAATACATTTTTTTTAATAAAAATTTCAGTGGTACTTTGAGTTTAATTCTGCTCATCACTCAATTTCATCAAATCAAATTTCAACATTGAAATAAACAGAAATGCCATTAAACCATTACAGCAAGTAAGTAAAAAAAAAACAATGTATTTAAAATTCAAAATCTATGTTGAAAAACAAAGTTATGTACAAAATTTCAATCCTAAAATTAAGAAATTTCTCATCTTCTCAATGTGAATCCAATAAAGAAAAACATGTCAAAATTTTTTTTTTCTAAATCCACCATTTAAAGTATGTCTTGTTCAAAACAAGAACAATACACACTGGACTGCTGGAGAAGCAAGGACAAACTCATAAGTGACATTCACCTGTGGAAACCAGCAAATAGACACGCCAGTGGGGGGGGGGGCATCCAGCAAATAGACATGCCAGTGTGGGCCATCCAGCAAAGACCTACATTGACCAGCTCTGCACAGAGGACCTCCTGAGGGCAATCAATGATAGGAACAGTTGACAAAAGATTGTCATGGATTTCCATGCTACTAGCACAAGATGATTATTTTTTTTTTTTAAACTTGTTTGATTGAAAGAGGAAATTATATGAAAGAAAAAAAAATTTAATGAGCAATTCTTTTTCTTTTTCTTTTTCTTCATTTTGAAAATGGCTTCTGATTTTTCAATTATTTTTCTTTAACAAACTTTCGAATTAGAAAATTTAATTGGAAAAAAATAAAAAAATCAACATGACACTTTGAAATATTTATAAGTTGACATTTAAGAAAATCTTTTAAAAAGGCAAAATAGAAATCTGAATTGTTCATTTTTATATAATTTGGTTTGTTTTAACATGACAACTCTGAGAAACAGACAAACAAATTTAGTGAAAATGACATATATAATATTTCAGATTTAGTTTGTTAGGTTTCTTTGTTTAATGGTATATCAACCTCCATGGGTTATTTAATGTCAAAGCCATTTTTGTAAAAGAACAGTCGTATTACTATTTAACTAACAACAAATTCTAACATTTACTTACTACAATATCACAGTCCAGCACCTTATCCACTACACCACAAGGACTGACCCACCTATATCCAAACCTCTGTATGAAAATATACAAATTCTAACATTTGCTTATTAATCTAAGATTAGAAACAAACCATTTTCTGATTATATTAGGTTAAAAAAGAACAATCAAATGATTTTTAGTAGAATTGACCAATTTACTAAATAACAGATACAACATATCTGATAAATAGTGTCATTTTTTAAAAGAACATTATACTATGAATTATTCAGACTATTATCCTCATCTTTATTCTTGTTTACACAACATTTCTTCAGCTGATGTGCCCTCTAGCCTTCACGGAACTTTGAACTAAACCCTTTATTTAATCCATTGGGGGTAGATTGTTCTCATTCCGTAAACCATGACCAAGTACAAGTGTTAACCTATATTAAATATTCTGTTTTTATTGCCGTTGGCCAGGAAGAGTTCCAACAAGAAACATCTGAAGAAGGCAAGAGGACATATTAACCAAAACATTGTGTAATATAACAAAGATGAGAACAATAGTCAGAAAAATACAAATAATCCAAATCATTAAGCCAAGAGATGCTGATAGGTATGCATCCTGCGTCCCTGACACAAAAATCTAAAAGGATGCAATAAAATCGTATCCATGCATCCCAGTGTTTTTTCTTTTTCTTCCCTCCCCATTTCAAGGAAACTGTAGATACATTTCAATAGTTTCTTAGAAATGAATTATACAGGTTAGGTTACAAGGTAGGAGTTAGACGGCTTCGGTTTGGACCCATAAATTTTCCCAGGGACTCATTCAAAACAAATATGTGCATCCCCGGACGCACTAAATGAAAAAGCTATCAGGCATCACTGCAAACCTCATCTAAAAAATACAGAGAAATCAAATCAAATCTTAAATTGATTTAGAAAATGAATTCATTTTAAAAAGCATTGGATAATTGATAGGAAAAAAATAAAAACAACTTTTGTAAAATTCTCTAAAAAATCAACCAAACGAAAGAAAAAAAATTTTTTTTCAGAAATGATTCTTCTCATTTTTGAGTGCATTTCAATTTCATTCATTGTAAATCTATTAAATGTGAAATTCTTTTAATGTCTTCTCTAAGCCAAACACATCCGTCCCCCCCCCCCCTAATACAATAATTAACAAAACGATTTGATAAATCTTCATCATAAGCTCATCAGGTTTTATTCAAAGCTCTTTACTTTTTAGCCCCAAGATTTATTTTGCAGACTTTTTTTGGGGGTGGGTGGATGGGAGGGGGGTGCTTGTGGTGTAACAGTTATCATCATAGAAATGAACATGGCGAACCAAGTTCAAATCCTGGATGAGGCTGTTTACATTTCACCTGGCACTAATACTCTTGGGAAAGGTATAATAGTAGGGCAGACTTGGCTCTTTAACCTTGGTATATGGCAACGAGTCTAAGAGAAATAAAATTGCTTTCAAGCCAAACTTCTTGTTATTCAAACTCTGAGGGCTCCTCCTCCTCCGCCACTGTTTATATGTTTAAAGTCGATAGAGTGACCTAGTGTCAGTATCAGCAAGACAGTCTATTTCCCTTTTGCTTGCCCTAGACCAGGGAGATTGTGGAGTGCCAAACCTACTGTTAGCACAGATCAGATTATCCAAATTGTGCTACTCATGCACTGAGTTGGCAAGGCACTGGTAACAAACCTGAAAACTTGTGATCCCTAGGGGCAAATGCACTACCAACTAAACCCTTAATTTAATTATACATTTACATATCTTAAAATGTTCCTATAATCATCTTAAACCATTTTAAAAAAGAGGAAATTATCTAGTTTGAAGGTTTTTATTGAACACTGGACAATGTTTAAATATAAACGGTAGAAAATGAGTTCAAGTCAATCACTTTTTTTACTACACCATGTATAGCTATGGTAAATAAACAAAACAAAAACTAGTGTCCTGTGTATCACATTAAACTGCATCTAATGGTGAAGATTCAATTCACCCCTTCGTTGCCATTACTTTCAGGTCCACCCTAACCAGGAGTTAGGGTCCCATCTATGTGTTAAATAGATAAAAAATAAGTTTACAAAAAATGTGTTGAAAAAAATTGAATACCTTTAAGAATGAATAAAACAAAATGTCTTTGGCATAAAATAACCCAACAAGGTTTGACATGCCATAAAACCCAACCAAGAAAAAGAAAGTAAATGTATAAAAAATAGAAACTTATTTTCCACAACTTGTATAAGTATTTTACATTTTGTATAATTGTTATTCTATACATTTACTCCTTTTATACATTACTTCAACACAAAATATTGAATGTGGGAGAAAAAACAAGATATTCTCTTTCTCTCTTTGAAATTTGTACAATGTCACTATCAGGGTTTATAAATATTACAGTGAATACTAGAAAAACAAGTCTCTAATGCACACATTTCAAATAAGAACTTTGGATTTGGATTTTTTTTTTGTTTTTTTTTACTGGTTACTTAAAGCAGATAAAATTCTTATAGGGTCAGTCGTGACATTAGTACCTGAATACAAAGAGATAATAAATTTGCACACATCTTAAATAAAAACACAAATAGTATAAAGAGGCCAAATGGAAATTTACTCTCATTTATTACTTTTATTAGACAATCCTATTCAACATTTAAGTTTTTTTTTTAAGTTTTTTTTTTAGATATTTTAACTAAAAACTGACTTGTTATTATAAAATGTTGAAATACAGTAGTACCTTGACTTACAAGTTTAATTCATTCTACTCATAATTCAATTTCCTTGTAGACCAAATCAATATTCTCCAGTAAAAATAAACTGAAGACTCATTAATCCAATCCAGAACCCCACACACACACAAAAAAAAAAAAAAAAAACTAATTTTTTTGTTACATCTTTTTTGAATAAGAAAAATAATACTATATCATATATTTATATTATATAAAAACAATGAGCTAGGACATAATGAATCATGTGCTGTAATGTTTTAATGTTCATTTTTTTAAATAAATAATATCTTTCTTTGGAAACTTAAATGTTTTTAGTGAACTTATTAACATAAGCATATCTGAAGCTTGCTCATACCTCAAATTTTAGCTCTCAACACAAAGCAAAAAAAATTGACCAAGTGACATCTCATAACTTGAAAACTCATAAAGTTGGGGCAGTCATTAAGTCTAGGTAGTGTGTCTTCAAAATACAAAAAAACCAAGAACTTAATGAACAATTAAGTAGAGTAGGGGTTAAAAGAATCTTTTAAACAATCAGGTGTGGCCTTCCAGGGTCTTTTCAAAAGAACAAATTTAGAACCTAATATCCCTAAAAATGTTATTTAAAAAGATTTGGAAAGTCTGTGGCCAGTTTAGTTCAGTCAGTAGAGCATCTGCTTAGGAATCACAAGGTTCCAGATTAAATTCCAACCCTTACCAACTCAGTGCACAAATAACACAGCTTTGATCTATGTGGTAAAGTGGGAGCTGGTGGTAGGTGTGGTGATCCACCTTAGATGCAAAAACAATCTCGCTGGTCTATGATCCAACTATTCTCCTTCCAGCTATGGGTAAATAGTAGGGCAGACTGGGCTCTTAAACCTTGGTTAGACAGCCAGTCTAGGAGAAGGAAAACTGAATTTAAACCTGTTAAACTCCACTTAAAAATGACCCCGTGTCACATCCTGCTCATGCAGAGGGGTTGGTAAAAATTTTTTTAAAATATATATATATATTAGACAAAGTTATAAATAAAAAGTTTAAACTTTAGATATTGTTGCAAGCACATCGTAAACATTTGAGTATGGCCTTATTAATAGACAATTTCAATTTGGCCTTTAAGCAATGAAAAGGTTCCCTCTGTCTCTCAAATGAAGGTTGCTTGGGGGGGGGGCTCTCACTAGCCTCTACTGAATAAATCCTTGTTTTTGGCCTGGAAGATGGGGGTGGGAGAGAGATGATGGGGGGGGGTCTCTTTCTGGTCATTTTGCAATATGGTTTTAATAAATACAAAGAACAAAGTGTAAACAAATGAAAAAAAAAAAGATTTTAGAATAATATTTCTGTGCCATTTCCATGAAATAATCTTGACATTAAATGGTAAAGAGGGCAAATAATTTCCTGAGTCAACAAAAGAGACCAACAATAAAAACCACTCAAATAGAAAAGAGTAAATAAATCTTGTATCTACATGTTGGAGACAGACAGACAGACAAACACAGACAGCACAACATACTAAGTGTGCAGTTAACAAAGAAAATAAAAAATAAAAAATAAAAAAAACCCAAATCTAGACCATGTGGAATTTTCCATCAGCTACAATGACACAAGTGAAAAAAACAAAAAAACAAAAACTGCAATGAATGAGGAATAAATTTACAAAGAAATCTAAAATATTAAACAGCAAAGTTGAGAGACATTAGTAAAAAGATTTATTTTCTAGGAAGTTAAAAGAAAAAAAAAAAAATGTCTTTTTAAAGTTTATTTTTTTATAGCACACAAGAGATAATTAGATTACATATAAAAAGCATTACATTTCATAACATTTCACAAAAATAACTGAAACTTTTAAGATGTTACGGTTAACAAAGTTGCAGCAAAGTAGACATGAATAAAAAAAAGATTTATTAAAGTAAAGCAAAAAAAAAAAAAAAAAAAAAAAAGTCTTTAAAGTTTGGGTTTTTTTTTAAGTTAGAATTAAATGTATAAAATAAACGTTATTTGTCTGAATTTTTTTTAGATAAGGCTTGATAATTTGTATTATTTAAATTTTTTTGACTATTGTCCTCATCTTTATTTTTATATACACAACGTTTCGGCTGATGTGTTCTCTGACCTTCTTTAGGTGTTTATTGTTGAACTTAAGAGCCTTCAAAGAACTCTAAACCAAACTCTTTATTCAATCAACCAGGGTTGACAGTTTTCATTCCGTTAAGGTCTATGAAGGCTCCTGAGTTTGACAAAAAAACACCTGAAGAAGGCCAAAGGGCATATCAGCCAAAATGTTGTGTATATAACAAAAAAGATGAGGACAATAGTTTGAAAAATCTAAATCATACATAAAATAGACGTTATCTAAAAAATGAATTTGTATATTAATAAATATTGGACTTTCTGAATTTGTTTTCTTTTTTAAATGGAATTACAAATGGCTTAGTCCAAAAATATTGATAACTTTACGAAACTCCATAAGAGATTTCAATAAAAAAATAAATGAGACAAGAAACAGTAAAAATAGTGTGATGGATACGACACTAAGTTGCATTCGATGGTGAAGCTGCAGTACTGGAGAGTGTAGAGTTACCCCCTTCATATTGCCATTACTCCCAGGTCCACTCTGATCTGGAGTGATAATACCTGTTAAGAGTTCCATCTATTATTCAAATAGATCTGTTTAAAAATTATTCCTATTCATTAGGACCATATACAAAAGAAAGAATAAATCTATACAATAAATGTAAATATGAATGCGATTCCCTAACCTCTAGGCATAAAATAATCCTAGACAGGTTGACATGCCGTTAAAATCAATCAATCAAACATACAGTAGACTAGAAAGCTGAAACCAACAACAGAAACAAATTTGTAATTAATATTTTCCTCAAACTTTGGAGATTCAATTAAAATTTAATTTTTTTCTATTCTATTTATATTCAACATCTTGCACTAAGTCACCTACTTCCAATGATTTATTCTGATAAATAAAAAAGGGTCTTGTGTTGAAAATAGCAGCAGGAGCAGCTTATTACAGTTTAGTATTCTAAGTAAATGGAAATTGTAGACCATTCCCCACTTCTTCATTTCACTTTGGGGGGGGGGGGTTGCTACTCTCTCTCTCTCTTCAACAAGACATAATGGCCGTTTTGTGTGCCCAACTATCAGATCCCACCACCTTTAGATTCTTTAAAGGAATTCAAAATTCACTGATAATAAAAACAAACTCCTTTACAAGGAAATTTTAAAAGTCTATTTAGTTATGAACCACTCCGCACGAGCAGGATGTGACACAAGGTCAATTTCTTAAGCAGAATTTAACATATTTGAATTCAGAGTTTTCCTTCTCCTGGTTACCTAACAAATGTTAAAGATCCCAGTCTGCCCTACAATTTACCCATAGCTGGAGTGAGAGTAGTTGGATACATACCTTTCCCAAGGGTATTAGCGCTACGTGAAATGCCAACAGCGTTGTCCAGGATTTGAACAAGTCCATTTTCTATGATTCTATTATATAACTAAATATCTCATGTTTGTTCCATTGTACCTTGTGCCATTTTTCAGTAAAAAATCTTTTGCCTCTCTGAGCAAAGAATTGAACTAGATCTTTTGCAGTCTTTCTGGGAATTGAAAGTTGGCTCAGACAGTGGGGTCTACCCCACACTAAGTGAATACTATACAGACAAGAATAAATGATCATATGATTTGGTGAATAAAAGGCGGATATGAAGTAAAAAAAAAAAATAAAAAAAATTCCCAGCTAAGCTTGACTGGTCATCAAAGAAAAATGTGTGACAGGTTGAGATCCTTACCTACCCAGTCACAGGAGACTCGCTGATCCACAGTCTTAACAACAGACACCATCAAGTATAGCATACAGTAATTGTTGCTTGGTTGGTTTCTTTGTTTAATGGCATATCAACCTTTATGGGTTATTTAATGCCAAAGCCATCCTTGTAAAAGAACAGTAGTGGTACTATTTAACCCATTGTTGGGGGAGATGAGGAGGTTTATACCTTTCCCAAGGGTATTAGTCTGAAAGTGAATGCAATAGGGTGACTAGAGTTCAAGGTCGCAGTCTAGCATATTATCCCCTTTGCCATGGTTGGTTTGTTGGATTTTACGGCATGTCAACCCTTGTTGGGTTATTTTATGCCGAAGACGTTTTTTTTTATTCATTCTTCATGGGTACTCAATTTTTTTTTTTTTTTTTTTTTTTTAAAACACATTTATTTAAACTCAGTTTTTTTTTTTCAATTTAACCCATGGCTGGGACCCTAACAGGTACTACCACTCTGAGTCAGTGTGTACCTGGGAGTAATGGTTATGAAGGGGTACTCCAACATAGATATACTTGTTTTTCAATCATATGGTTGGAGAGAAGAGATGAGAGAAGTTCTAATTTGGTTTTTAATATGGTCATGACTGAAGGAATTATAAGAAACACGATTAGTTCCGTTAAATTATTCCAATAAAAGGAGACTGTAAGGATTGAACCCATTACTGTTAACCAGGTAGATAGAGTATAAACCTAAGCGCCGCCAACTCTAATGCCACCATTCCCCTCTCCCCCACCCCGGAGAGGGGGGATGAGCTGGGAAGAAACCAAGCTGCTTGATGTTTGCTAGATAACCAACTTTAAAGATAAAACTGACCCAGAAAATCCAGAAATGTGTCCAATGCCCCACACACCCCTCACCTTCAAGCCGAGTCGTGTCTCTATGTCAGCGTTTCTTTAAAGAATATGGGTCAGTTGATCTAGAGTTGAAATCTTGTCTAGGAATTTATCATCATTCAAGTTGGTAATTTTAAGACATTCAAAGACAAAGAAAGAACTATCATAAAAAACCAACAACTGAGACAAACGTTGGAAGGAAAGCAACGAGTGAGTAAGAGTATTTATCACTAAGTTTCAGTCAGTAAAAGAAGAAGAAGAGATCAAATTAACCAGTAAATACAGTCAAATCATTTATCAATTTTGAAGAAGAAGGAACGGCTACACTTGCACAAAGGTGTCAAAATTAGGGTGACCCAGAAAAAACAGAACCCACAAATTTTGTAATAAAATTGTTAATTTTAACTATGGGGGTCTAGGGTTAGGGTTGAGGTTTAGGGTTAGTTTAATGGGAAAATGAATAAATAATTTGGGTCCTGTTTTTTTCTGGGTCACCCTGTATATCGGTGACCCAGAAAAAACAGAACCCACACATTTTGTAATAAAACTTAATTTTAACTAGGGGGTTTAGGGTTAAGCTTAGGGGTTAGGGTTGGGGTTTAAGGTTAGTTTGATGGGAAAATAAATAAATAATTTGGGTTCTGTTTTTTCTGGGTCGTCCTAATTTTGACACCTTTGAGCAAGTTCAGCCGAAGGAACATGGAGAACAGATTTTTCAAACAGAAAATCCAGAGCTGAAACTTGTAGATGAATTGGTCAAATAAAAAGAAAAAAAAGACCCAAAAGAAAAAAAATCTCCAAGACAAAGATAATTGTTACCAAAACTCATTGATTGATAGAAATGGAATTCCTTTAGACCAAAGTTTGTTAGCGACTGATTAGACAAAATATGTATTTACCCAACTATCATAAAAAAATACTGACAAACACACTTGGTTGGTTGGTTGGTTGGTTGGATTTTACAGCATGTCAACCCTTGTTGGGTTATTTTATGCTAAAGACATTTTGTTTTATTCATTCTTCATGGGTACTCAATTTTATTTTTAAACTCATTTTTTTTCTCTATTTGATGGGACCCTAACTGGTACTACCACTCTAGGTCAGAGTGAATCTGGGAGCAATGATAATGAAGGGGTACTCCATACTCCCAAGAACTCCAGAATTAGAACTTCATCATCAGATAGAGTTTAACATCATACACAGAACATTAACTCTTAATATCCTAAACCGCCTCATTTTGCCCGGCTGGAAGTCACATTCGTTTTCCTAATCCACCCCAAACAATAGCCTTTTGTTTAAATGCAATATTAAACATATTTAGAAGTCATAAATTAAAGGGAAATAACTCGGGTAACTTTAAATAAAAAGGTCATTTTTAGTCATTTTTGATAAATCCTTATAGGAATGGGGCTTTGGACTTGGAAAATTCTCAACAGGATGTTAAGAGTTAAGTCCTTCAGTCACTGCCTTATAGCACAAGAAAAAGGGTTGATGTTTGCCATAAGGGCAATAAGCATTTGAGTAGTTGAACAGAATCACCAAATGAGTAAACAGCACTTATCACTAAACTCCAACCAGTAAGAGCAAAGAGGTCAAGTTAACCAGTAAAATAGCCAATTCATTTGTCTGAGTCAAGTTTGGAAAAGCAGCATGGACAACAGATTATTCAGAGAGAAAATCTAGAGTTCCAATTTGGCAGACAAATAAACCCTGAGAATGACAAGTAAAACAACAAGATGACCCCTACATCAAGTAGAACAAATAATTCTCAAGCCAAAGATAATTCATACCAAAACTGACCGATAGTAAAAAAAAAAGAAAAAAAAAAAAAAAGAATTTTTAAATAATTTTTTAACCAGAGTACAACTAATTTAAATTCAGACTTTTACTTCTAAATTGGTTAAAGAACCCACTCTGCCCTACTATTTACCCATTGGTTGGTTTGATTTTACAGCATGTCAACCCATTGGGACATTTTATGTCGGAGATGTTTTGTTTTATTCATTCTTAATAGGTCCTTTTTTTTTTTTTTTTTTTTTTTTTAAACACATTTCTTTTTCTATTTAACCCATAGACAGGACCCTAACAGGTAGTACCACACCACTCATAGCTTGGGAGAGGAGAGATGAATTCATGGTTTTCCAAAAGGCATTAACACAAAGTGAAACACAAATAGCCTAATCCAGGATTTAAATTTGGGTCTTGTTTACATTTCCTATGATAATAAACATTAACCAAAGTTGCCTTGGTGAGACGTTCAGTCTGTCAAGCCAATAAATAGAGGGAAAGTTAATAGGCCACTCCTTCTATAATGCCACATGTTAACGAAGAAGAAATACTCGTGATAAGGAAGGCACTTGTAGCGTAATGGTTATTATCATAGTAAATGGACCCAGTGACCCGAGTTTAAAGCCTGGATGACACTGTTTGTATTTCACAGTGTTAATACTCTTGGGAAAGGTATCCATCCAACTATTCTCCCTCCAGTTATGAGTAAATAGTAGGGCAGACTAGGCTCTTTAACTTTGGTATGGCAACCCATCTACAAGAAGGAAAACTGAATTCAAGCCCGTTAAAATCAGCTAGAAATTTAACCTTGTGCAGCATTTTGCTCATGAGAAGAGGGGTTGGGTAAATAGATACTTGTGAGAAGTTGTAATCTCAAACAATAAATGAAAATAACAGTCAGTTAGAATTGCTGAATATCAATTTGTCTTCTTCAGATTTCAAATCTCTCAAAATCTGTCAACTTAATTGTGGCATAAAGTTGGCAAAGATTCAAGAATTCTTTGGAAACTGAGCTAAGAAGAGATTTATTCCAACATCAAGAGGGCATTGACTCAAAACATTACCAGACAGAAATTTAATGGCATGTTAACCTTAGTAGGGTTATTTTATGCTTAGAGGTTAGGGAATCGCATTCATCTTATGTTCGTATTTGAACCAGAGTTCAAAGCCTAGACATTCTAGCCTTGGGAAAGGTATGCATCCAACTGGATGCGTGTGGGTCTAATGGTTAGAGTCATAGGAAATGGACTAGTCAATCAATTCCTGGACGAAGCTGTTTGCATTTCACATGGCGCTAATATCCCTGGGAAAGGTATGAATCCAATTCTCCCTCCAGCTATGGGCAAATAACAGGGCAGACTTGGTTCTTTAACCATGGCTAGATAACTAGTCTTGGAGAAGGAAAACCGAATTCAAATCTGTTAAACAACTATTCTCCCTGCAGTTATGAGTAAATAGTAAGACAGACTGGGCTCTTTAACCTTGGTACAGCATCCAGTCTAGAAGGAAAACTGAATTCAAACCTGTTAAACCGTTTAAAAATTGACCTTGTGTTACATCCCACTCAGAGCTGAGTGATTGGATAAATCCATATAATAACCAAGCTGATACAATTGATATTCTATGTTGGATAATGTACTTTATCATATCAATATTTATTATTGTCATGTCTAAGAAGTTCAACTGGTCAATTCCATTTTGAAGTATTATTCAGTAGAATATATTTAATACAAACCACTTGACATTCTCTATTCAACATGATCTTCATCAGAAAATTAAAATATGATGTCATTTTTACCTATCTTAAAATAAAAATATACTTAAAATATGAATTTCTTTTCCTATCTTCAATGAAATCAATAAAAACAAAAATAACATTATTAAACCGTATATAAAAAACAAAATTGACTTCTAATATGACAGCTGTCAATAGAACAAGAGAGAACTTTTTTAAAAATAAAATAAATTGAAATAGATCACTAAGTAGGACTGAGCCTATTCTAGTAGTGACTACTCCAATCACAGATTTAAGAGGTTTAAATTCAGAGTTTTCCATCTCCTAGACTGGTTACCCAACCAAGGTTAAAGAGCCCAGTCTGCCCTACTATTTACCCATAACTAGAGGGAAAATAGTTGGATTCATACCTTTCCCAAGGGTATTAGCACTATGTAAACTGTGGCTTCGTCCAGGATTTGAACTCGGGTTGACAAGTCCATTTCCTACAACTTTAACCAGTACACCTCCGTGCTACACAATTGAAGTTAAAACTAAAACATTTTTAATGTCATCAAACAAAAACCAACAGAAGGAACATTTTTAGCTAATCCAATATATTCAGATCTTACTAAAATGTTTACTTGAAATTTTTTTTATTCAAGATTTTTTTAAATCAGGATGGGGACATATATGCCCCCAGATAAATGAAGCTAATACAATTTTATTTTTTTTACTTTTTTCTGTCCCAAACATTATACAATTTTTTTTTAAACTCAAATTTAAAAAAGTAAGAAAAATTTATGTAACCTGATATTTTTTGGTTCTAAAAAATTGTCTTCATTAAAATCAAATCCAAAAAAAAATAAATTTCTACCAAATTTGTAATAGTAACTTTTTGTGACAGATTTTTTGGCGAGAAACAATTTTTTTTTTTTTGTCAACAAAGGTTAAAGTAACTTGTAAGTCTTTACAAATAAATATTAGTAGAATAATAGTTATCTATTTTGAAAACCAGTTCTTTTTTTTTTGACTGATTACTTTCTCTGGTTTTAGGAATTAAGCAATGTAAATTCTGATAATTCCTTTAGTTTTCATTCTCCTTTCTTCAAAATGGGAACATTTAACATTGTGAATAACTTAAGTGAAATTTCAAATAAATGAACACGTTTCTTTTTTAAGAAAAAAGTTGGATTTAAATAGAATGACTCAAGTGTTCAGTTTCAGATTTCACAGCAATAAAAAGTTTTGTTTAGTTGTTTGTATTTGAAATAAGTTAAAACATAAACAGGATTAAATTGTTCATATAGAAATTAAAACAAATAGAATATTTCTATTATTTGGGTAAGTGATTAAAATGTACTATTTTGATTTTTTTTTTTTAATTAATCCGAATTTCCTTTTCTAAGATATTTATTTACATGAATTTCAATTTTAATTGAAAATCTCGAAATATGCGGATATGGCATTTTTTCTTTCTTTCTTAAATGAAAAAACCCAGAACTTTAAAAATACTTTAAGCTTTTAATTTCTAAACAAAAAAAAAATCTTATTTACATTTTATTTCAAAACAAAAAATTAAAAACAAATCTATGAAGGCGGTAAATTCGCAAAAATAAAGAAGTGGTTAGAAAATGAAATATCAGAGACATTTTTTTTTTTTTTGAAAATACAAAATAAATAAAAGCAACTCCCAATATTTGACATGAGAATGTTTTTGTCAAGAATATAAGACGTGTTTTCTGGTTTGTTTGTTTTTTTCATCCAACCAATAAAAAGTATAGAAAGAAAAACTAGGCGTAGCAGTATGTATATAGTATTTCAGTATACATACTATATACTAAAATTATTTCAAGGGTAGTCATAAACAATAACAATGACGCCGATGTAATAAAACGAAATTCTTTGTTAGTATATATAAATAAATAGGAGGGCAATTTTGGACACTGACCAACTGCGTAGAGAATATTGATTTCACATTTGACACTGGAGAAGGAAAAATGAATAATAGACAAAGCATGTCGTTCATAGAATTCATAACAAAAAAATATTTTCTTGTAAAAGAAAACAGAGAAGAAATTAACTTGAAATATTTAATGATGTTTGTCCTAAACCTGAAAGAAAAAAAAATGTGGGCAGGGATTTTCCAGGGAACCGCATTTTATTTATATTGATTTTAAGAAAAGAAAAGAAATAGAAAATTCCTCCAGCAAATTCTTCTTGAAGGTCACCTCAAAGAAATAGGAATTTAATTTTTTTAAAATAATTATTTCGATTTGACAAGGACGAAAATGTTTAGTTATAAAAAAAAGTATAAAGAAAAAAAATGTTAGTGTTTTGGTTTTGTTAGTCATCAACTAACACAATGTGTTTTGTTTTGTTTTTTTTTGTCAGAGTTGCTTATTAATTTCAAACCTCAAAATAGAAAGATGTTTAAAAATGAAATCTAAGAGACAAATTAAAACGATTTTGACTCCAATGAAGAAAAAGGAAGTTAAATTCATTTTATTAAAGGTTTTAAATATACAAAATTGTTTTTATGGGTGAAATATACAAAATATTTTGAAGGCGAAAATAGAAAAGGTTATTTGTGATGAGAGATTTCAAAATGAAATATTCGTCTCCTTCTTCCGAGTGTAAAAAAGTAAAATACCTAAAATCCAATTTTTGAAAGATTCCCTCTCTTGTTTATATTTAAAAGAAATCTAAAACTTTACAAATATTTTACACAACGCATTTTTTTTACAGCAAAAATTTCATACATAAGGGGGTGAAAAAAAAAATGTATTTATTTTTATCCGTGCTTCAACATGAATTATTTCAATTATAGACTTGCTTGATATTTGGTTGTTAGACTGAAATAGGAAGCTTTTATTTAAGTTTTATTCGTAAAGGAAAGCATGGTAGAAAAATGAAATAAAAGTCCAGTTAAAAAAGATTTTTTTTTCTTTCTTTTTGACAATTAAAAACGCATTAAAAAGTAAAAGATTAAGCAAGAACTTGTCGGTAATGGTGGCTTGTGGTCACGTGATATACGGAAGCATCGAAGGAGCAAAATTTAATAAAAATAAACGTTTTTTTGTTTTTTCCGACTGTTTATTATAGCGGCAACTAAAAGAAATGAATGAAATTACAGAGAAAAGAATATAGTTAATTTATTTAAAAACATTTTACCGGGTTTCTAGTTGATACATATATAAATCTGCAAAAATAAAGTGTTAAATATATATATATATATATCTCGACGTCTGCTTGAATAAATACAAAGAAATAAAATAAACACCGTCTGTCTGCGCTCTCTCTCTATCAATTTAAGTGGAATTAAATAAAAAGCTCTCAGTGGCACAAGGTAGTTTTCTTTTTTAATAGACAACGTTACAAGAAGAAATAAAGAGAGAGAAAAGGGTAGCCATTAGTATACAAACCTCGGATAGTTCCAAATGATTCCTATGTTTTTATTTTAAACGTCGGATATTTTTTTTGAATGAGACGAAAATAAGAAAGGAGCCACTTTCAAAACAAAGATTAATCAGTGTGTAGATTGAAGGTGCAAAAACGAGTTCAGGCTTTTAAAAAAAAAAAAATTATATATATGTATAGATTCAAAGTGTCCCAAGCGATTTCTCCTTGGTTGAGAAGTTAGAGTTGCCCATCAGTTTCATAGCGAAATATCAACAAAAACTGAAGTGAACGTTTTCATTTATTATTGTCCGTGGAGTTTAATTTTAGCGTGAGAAATATTACGGCTTCCCACCGTTGGGTTGGAAAAAATGACATCAAATCCAACAGCTGATGACGACGACGACGACGACGACGATGAGGTCATTTGGGGGGAGAAGAAAGAAAGGAGAGAGAGAAGAAGAAAAAAAGGAATGATTATCATTAAATAGATAATTCTACATCATGGAAAATATTTTTAGTGCACCGGCAAGATTAAATGAGGGAGAGAGATTCTCTTGTCTGTCTTACATTTTTTTTTTTTTTTAGGAGTGGATGGGGGTGGCGGGTGATCAGGGTAAGACGAACATTTTAGGAACCTTAGACGAAAAGGTCAATTTCTTTTTTAAAGCAACCAAAAAGAAATCCACCCTGAATGAAAGAGGGTGAGGGATGTGTTCACCAATAACTGCGTATAATATTTTTCAAGCAAGAGAAATCAGTTTTTTTAAAATGAATATCCTTTTTAGTACGCGTGTGTGATTAACTGTAGATTTTTTTTTAAAGAGTACCCGAGTCGAAATTATGCAACTCTTTGTGAGTAGAGTCAAAAACGAACGAGTAGTTGTTTTGGCTGCTGCAACCGTTTATAGCAGACAGCTTGAAAGTGGAAGACAAGGCAACAACCAAGCAACATTTCTTCTTCTCCTCCGCCCCGTCGTCGTCGTCGTCGTCGACATAGACAACAACCCCATCGTCATTATACCACTAGTATTATTAGTCTGATTTGAACGTCTGGTCGTCACCATTTAGCAGTTATTAACTAGTGCTACAAATTGGTCATTGTTGAAGGATAAAAGAGAGTTGGTCACCAGATACACAACAACAACAACAACAGCCGGTTACAAACAAGGAAGCAAGTTTATGAGCAAAATGCTGTCATAAATATATCCCCTCTAACAACAGCACCTCCTCTCTCGCTCTCAGCTTTTTAGCAACCTAGCAACAACCAGGTGATGTAGTAGTAGTACGAAGAAAGGAGCTTTCTCTTCTTTACTTACACAACTGATCAGTGCTCCTCAACTTGAAAAATTAGAGGGCACTTAAGGCAATTTTATTTTTTTTTATTTATTCATTCATTTTAAATCTTAATAGAAAAATCATCTCTTTCAAGCTTATAAAAAAAAAAAGGAAGAAAGGACAAAAAAATCATCCTCTATACATATATAAAGGGCACTTGTGTGTCCTGAGGAAACTTCGAAAATAAAACAATTAACGACAAAGTAAATATACACATTAACTATCACCAGGGCTTGGTTTTTGAGTAAAATAATGAAGATTTGATTTATATTTGTGAAGTAATTGGAAAAATAAAATTTAAATGATAACGGCATGGAATTTTTTGCATTTAATATTTTAAATAGGGGACATCAATTTTTACTTTCAGAGTGTCTGGATGAAGGTCTTTTTTACATAGGGATTTTAATGGGGAATCCTGCGAGGATCCAACTTGCTATTCAACAATAATGGATCTGCGGGACTACCTTCTTACCCCCATCTACCCAGGCGGCGCCGGGTAGCCGATTCTAGTTTGAAATCAAACCCGAAATTCATAACATTTCTTTCTGAATTTCTTTTTAAATTCAGTATTTTTAGGCAAGTACTTTACATAAAGGATAACTATATATTCTGAATCATCATTTACTTGTTTAGTAGCCCCCCACCCACTCAAAATCGAAGTCCCCCCCCCTCTATGTCATTGATCTTGATACTCAGGCAATTCTTCTTTGACTTTGTTTTGTTTTACGGCATATCAACCTTGATGGGATCATTTAATGCCGGCAAAATTATGAAATAAATTCATTTTTAATAGTAATAGATACCTTATTTTTCTATTTAAGCCATAGATAGGACCCTAACAGGTACTACCACTCCGGGTCAGAGTGGATCAGAGAGCAAAGGTGATGAAGGAGTACTCCACATTACCCAGATCTCCAGAACTGGAACCTCACCATCAGATAGTTTAACGACTTTGAAAAATAACCATACACACACACACACAGAGGATTTAACGTTACAAGCGACCGCAAACCACAAAAAAAATCTCTATAGTGCTCATTACAAAAAATGCAGAGCAATATCACAATGTTAACAATCATAAAAAATAAGACAGGGTAAAGTTACAAGCTCGCCTGACGATCGACCACGTGAAACATGGAGTCGTGAGTTATTACCCTGACTCATTTCATAATTGTTATAATAAGAGAGGCAACGTGTACGAATTTTGTTGCAACAATAAAAAAAAAAACTTTTTAATCGTTTTTGTACTGACAAATTTATTTTGATTTTTAAATATTCAATGTGTTTGTTTCCTCGTTCAACTGTTTTTAGTCGAAGCAAAAACTTGACAACTACAAAAAATGTTTTCCTTTTCTTTTAAAATGGACAAAATATTAAATATTGTTTAAACAATGAAATCTAAATCGTTTAGAGACTGAAAATTGATACAACCAAAACGGCCTATAAAATGGTAAGGATTTAGTTTTTTATATAACATAAAAAAGTAGGGAAAGCATTTCTTAGCAAGAAAGAAAAAAAAACATTCTCTCTAATGCTGTAAAAAACGAGACTACACTTAGTTATCCTACCGGGATAATAATGAACATTTAGATTCTTTCTTTACTAAAAAGAATTTTTTTCTAACATTACTTTTTTCTTTCTTTTTTGTTCATAAATCGGCAAAGTCAGGTGCGCGTGCACCTAGTTCTACACTCAATCTTTTTCCCCTTCTTCCATAACATCGGTGGGTTTTTCTAGCAGTCGTAGGCTGAAAAGCAACCTTTTTTTTTCCTCTCTCTCCCCCAGATTCACCAGCAAGTTGTATCGAATTGAATTTAGCTTCCTGCGAGAAAGAAGAAGACAAAAAAAAAAAAGCAATCAATAGCTTTATAGCATCTAAAATTTAAATGCTTTTCTCTGTGTGTCTGTCTGTATAATTCATAGCAGCAGAAGACGTAAGCACACGGCGCTTGAATGAGAGAGAGAGAGAGAGAGAGAGAGAGAGAGAGAGAGAGAGCTTCATGCTTACTACTATGTATTTATTAGTACAATAAATAGAAGAGAGAGAAATACTACTCATCTAGGCCGATGATGTTGCTAACTCCAGACAAAAAAAAAGAGAAGAAATGCTTTTATATTGGTTACTATCAATCAGAATTGATTCTCACAATATATTAAAAGTAAATGCATCAAAATGCACAGATCATTTTATGCATTCAAAATTTGAACATTTCTTCTTTCTTCTTCTTTTCATATTTTTGCATTCGTCCTCTTCCACTTGATGCCTTTTTGTTTTTCAGTATGATATATATCTTTCTAACTTTGTGTAAAATAAGGCCAAACTGAACTGTGTAAGTCTTCTAGGTAGACATAAATCGACTTAGAAAAAGGGAATATAAACACTTCATTCAAAATCAGAATGGGTGGGATTGGAAATTCCACCCCAGAAATATCTACTTACTACTAAAACTGTAATAGCATTCACTTATTATAAGAGTGGTGGGAGGGAAAAGATTCTTTGGAATCTACAAGAATATCTCTCTCACACACACATTATATATAATATATATATACATACACAGAGTCTACCTTTCCATTAGCAATTTGAAAAAGAAAAAAAAAACTTAATTCTTGGAAAATTTTGATTCATCTTATTCGTGGCCGGTAATAAAGTCACAATTTTGCTTAGGAAAAAAACAACAATTTATGATGGCCGGTTAGGGTTAAATTTTTTTAGAGAAATTTTTAAAAAAAATTAAATGAGACGTAAGGGGTTTATCGAATAAACACTTTTGGTTTAAGATTAGTTGGGTTTTTTTGTTTTGTTTTGTTTTTTTTTGGGGGGGGGTCTGTGACTTTTTTTTTACCTGTATTCATTTCATTATTACCATTCTGAATGTTAATCAACTTTATTCTTTATGAACGAGTTAATTACTTTAGTTTAATTTACATTTAAAAAAAGGTGAAGAGTTTTCTTAACACTGAATTGTTTAGGTTGAAAACAAAGAGAAAAAGTCATTTAGTAATTTTAGTTTGGGACAAGGCCAAAAAGTAAAAAGTACCAAGCAAGAATTGAACTCATTAACAAAGAATCTTTAACTCACCTGTTAACCAGAGAGTTAAGAGAGAAGACAAAAATTTCAGTTTCAATCAGTTCTTTTTGTTTGTTTTGTTGTCTTTTTTGTTAAGTATGGTAGTGAAAAGTAGACATGATCAAATCAAAGGACAAACAAACCAGAAGTTAATTTGATATCAACTCCATAAAATGAAAGAGTTATGTAATAAAGAAAAAAATAATTCGTTGAAGAAGAGGAAAAATGCTTATGTCATAACCAAGTGTCTGTAACAGAATATGATACAATTTTACCTGGAAAATGAATTCAACTAATACAGACTATTTATTGGTAGTTATAAATAAATTTAATTGTATGATTAATAAATTACTTCCTTAACTAAATGACTAATAACTATTTTTTATAAGGTGTTTGTAGTTTAATATTTTTAACCTTTGAATATATATATATATACATACATACATATATATATATATGAAGGAAACATGTAAATTCAGAGAGAACACATTTTTGATAATAATTAAAAGACAGAGTAATAAAAAATAATTGCAAACCAGACTAATTCTTATGTTAACAAGTATATATAAAATGTAGCTACCTATAAGTTTTTTTAGTTCTCCTGAAGGTGTACCTTGAACACTGAGGCCGTTGTAGAGAGAAAAAATGTGTTCTACAACTATAGATACACACACACACATATATATATATATATATTATTCAGTATGCTTTGTCTCCATTTATTGGAGCCCAGTCAGAGGTTAAAAAAAACAGCATAATCCCAGGGGGCTATCCCCCCCCAGACAACACCTGCCCCCCCCCTCTGATTTAAAATGGCATGTAGGGTTTATTGCCCAATGCCTGAGGTGCCTCAGTAGAGGAATGTTGAAGGGATCCAGGAAATTTTTTCGTTTTGCATGCACAAGTTCGGTTTGTGCGTGGTCCCCATGTTAATGGTCCTTGTGTCCAACTGGCATAGTGGGGTGCCAGTAAATATCATTATATATATATATTTAGTAAATGAAGAAAAACTCTAAACTTGCTTCATTTTTCTTCATTTGCTCTGTCCTTTTACTCACTGGTATTAGGTACATTGAGCTCTCCTTATGGTCTACCTGCATCAGCTTGGTTAAACCACACATGGAAAGACCCTAACTACGGAAAAAAACATATATATTATATATATATATATATATATATATATATATATATATATATATAACACACACATACATATATACACATACACACACCATATTTGACAGCATATAAGACGCACCCCCATTTCAGCAGGTCAGATTCAGGAAAAAAAGTTTCTAGTGTATTTAAGCATATATTGTTGAAAACAGTCTAGCTGTGCATTACACAAGCAGAAACATAGCTGTATAAAAGCAATTTGGCAGTACAGGCAAGCAATAAGCATACACAAGACACCTCAATAACAGGAAATAATAATAATAATAATAATAATAATATTAATAATAATAATAATACTTCAAACTTCACCTACGATGTATAAGATGCAGGGCAATTTTTTGAGCCAAAATTTTGGGGAAAAAATTGCATCCTATATGTTGTCAAATATGGTGTGTGTATATATATATATATATATATATATATATATATTCAGCAAATCACATTTCCCATGGAATTACACTGACTGAAATAGAGTTTTCTGGGATCTTAAAAAATTATAATTGCATCAAAAATATTACATAATACATATTTAACTAGGAATGTTTTTGTTTTTTTTTTAATAAGAAAAAAAAAATGATTCTGATGACATGACAACCTGTTTAGGGTTATTTTATGTCTAGAGGTTATGGAATCACATTCATTGTATGTTCATATTTAAATTTTTTGTGGAATTGTTTCTTAAAAATTCTTGGGGGGGGGTTGCAGTCTTATCTAATGCAAATAATTTTTAAACAGATCTATTTGACTGATAAGATGGGATCCTAACACTAACAGGTATTACCACTCCAGGTTAAAGTGGATTTGGGAATAATAGCACTGAAGGGAAACTCCACACTCTCCAAATAACCATAACAGGAGTTTCACCATCCAGATGCAGTTTAATGTCAAACCCAGGACATTTCATAAATTTAGTGGCACTAGAATATAAAACAAATAACCTTTACAAGTTTAATTAACTTTTCTTCTTTTTTTTTTTTATTCATTAAAATTGTTAAGACAAGAAGGCCAAGTCAAAACAAAATCTTCTCTACAATTATAAAATCTATTCATTAAAAAAAAATAAATAAATAAATAAATAAATAAACATGTTGTCATATTTTGTTTTCCTAAAAATACGAATAAACAGAAAATGTAGGTTATGAACCAACTGATGACATTATCTCTTTGCTGAAAACAATATTTACATCATAAGGTAACCAGAGAATGGAACAGAGTCACTCTCTCTCTCTCACACACACACACAAAGATTTATTTCATAACAGAAATTAAAGTAAACAATTCTATCACAAAGAAATTCTAAATTTATTAAAAGATACCCACAATGTATTATAATAATATTGGTAACTAACTTAAAAGCCGACATATCAACCAGGAATTAAGTTAGCTCCTGCAGAGGGCTCTAATTTTCTCAGAGTCAGCCTGATTCCAAAATGATATGATATGTTGGGATACAGTCCCTAGGAGTAAAGTGAGAAAAATGTGACACGCATTCACATCTATTATGAAATATAATCTTAAAATCATTAAAACAGACACACATACACAAAGTGTATTATAATAACAATTAAATAATATTATAATAATATTGTTAATAATAATCTAAATTCCAATGCTTTCCAGACAAATCCTAATAACCGCCATCCCCACCCCAACATTTTATGACTCAATATGACAATCATTTCTAATGATATCTGATTACTTCTATCTTATCTCTTTTAGTCTTGTCATGTCTACTAAGATAGAAAAAGTTTAGAAAGTCCATTTTACCAATCATAAAAGGCAGGTGTAGTCAATTCATGTCACTGATAAGGGAAAGAAAAAATTCCCCTTTAGATTATTTTAATAACATCAGTTTCACTGTATTTAACAATATTAAATGATAATAAAGATTTAATAAACTTCAAACACAGATGGCATCAATAATGTGTGCTGGCAGCACAGATTCCCTTGACTCTCTCACCATCCATCCCTATTGGTCATCACCCAAGGCAAGTCCTCTAGATGGCATCTAGTGTCTACAGAGAGCTGATCAGTCAAAGTTTTTGCTGGTTGGCCAATATTGGTGTGTCCATATGTAGGAGTCCATAGGAGAACATTGTTTATGAGTTCATTCTTAGTGCCCAGTATGTCTTGCTTGGATGGTCTGTGAGATGGGAGGTAAGTGGCCATGCTGGTTTGTAGGGTACTGCTTCCAGGATTTGTTCAAACCATCACACAGCATCATTGTGTACTTAGATGACATTATTTACGTTTTTAAATTTTGTTTCTAGTTTCTTAAATATAAATTAATTCAGTTTCTTGTTCTAAAATTTTACACTCAAGCAGAAGGATCAACCCTGGTGTGCCAAATACACTACACTGTCAAACATTTCCTCAAGGTGTGTGAAGTTCTCACGAATCAGAAAGAAATATTTCAACACAAATAATATGAGGGATCTGTTTGAGAATACTACCATGGATGACATTTTATCCTTCTTGAGAGAAATAAAAATATATTGAAAATTATGAATCAGATATAAAAAATAAATAAGACTTCTACAAAAATGACACCGATAAAGGAAACTTTAGAACCAATTTTTGTCTCACACTCACTGACTGTTGTTTTGGCATTAAATGACTCAGAGTTATTCCGTTAAACAAACCAAATGAAGTTAATGAAAATTATACCAATTTGAAGATATTAAGATCTTGAAACATAGAAACTTTTATCAAAATGACTTGTTTCGGCATTAAATGACCCAAATAGGGTTGATATGCCATAAAACAAACCAAACCAAATCGGTTCTAAAATTTATTGCATTAAAGAATGATAGGAACTAAAAAAATCAAAATCAAACTAAATTTTTTCAAAAAATAATTTCACAAATTTCACATAACTTTACATCTAAATTTGAATATGAATATACACTTGTAAAATCATTTAGAGTAGTTTAAAATTTCCTCATCCTCTTATTGTGTTCGTGAGGCAGGCCAATCAGACCCTCAACCTCACCCAGCAATAATCAATTTGAGTTTTAAAACTACATGGATTCAATTTTGTATATTTGCCAACAAAAATAAAATGTTCACCACAAAGAAGATGATGTTATAGCCAATGTTATTGCTTCATTAATTCCATTTTTAAATGAAGCTGATTTCTTTGGTACAAGAAGACAGCAGGATTTTAAGATACTTTAATTTAGATCAGTGGTTCTCAACCAGGGTCCCTATGGACCACTGGGGACCATATAACATTTCTTTATGTCTAGGCAAGCAAAAAATATTTCATTCTACAAGATACAATAGGATTTTTAAACATGAAATTGCTAAGAGGGCCACCTACAGAAAAAGAATTGAACTCTCTGACACAAGACATTATCCTACATTCTGAAGAGGGTCATGATCACCGAAACTATTCTTCCTCTAACTATGGGTAAATAGTAGGGCAGACTGAGCTCTTTAACCTTGTTATGGCAAGTGGTCTTGGAGAAGGAAAACTTTGAATTCAAACCTGTTAAACTCCGCTTAAAAATTGACCTTGTGCCACATCATGCTCATGGTAGAGGGGTTGGGTAAAAACATGCTAGAAATATTTGAGGTGTGTTAGAAAAATGTTGAGAATGTTTTTGCTGCTGAATTTAGCCAAGAAAATCTGAAAGCAGATGATTAAGTAGTCAGTAGTTGAAGTGGTTTTGAAAGAATTCCTTTTTGGTTGCAGTATCAAAAAGACAGAATTGGAATCACATCTTATTATAATGGAGATTGTGGGTTTGTCTGTCTGTAACCGAAACTATATTACTATACAAGTCACAATTCCCTTTGTTATTTACATCACATTCTCCATGATTTTATTTATATCTAAACTTCAATTATTAATAAAATTGTTTTACATCATTAAGACTGTTGCCCATATCTACATACTATTAACGTGCAATTGTATTTATATATACAACACAATAGCGGTTTACAGTGTGAATGGGAAGTCTAATTTGCATATTGATATTAGAAATTTGATTTTAATAAATATATGCTTAGTATTATTGATTTCTAATTGTTTGGTTTTATCTTATTGAATATGAGCAAAAATCTCGGGGATAAATCTTAAAAGAAATCCATTAACAAGAAGAAATGACTGTAATATTATTCTTTACTTCCTATTTTAACTAAATAGTTGAATTAGGAAAATTTATCAATGAAAGATGGGAGTAACGGAAAATGATGGAAGAGTTAGTTTCAAAGTTGTTCTATTTTCAATCATATCCCCTCTGTTCCAAATCTTTTTATCTGCATACTTATTCAGTTTCATTAGCCTTTCTAATTTAATATGATATTTTATTATATTAAAACTTAAATACTTGCACCCGGAGGGTGCATATATTTGCTAGTTATTTTAACAATTCTAGAATAAAAATGCTTAACTCTTTGCTGGATAAATTTGTTTTTGTTTTTTTTGTTGGAAAAATTTGATATATGAAGAAAAGAATTTTCAAATAAATTTTTATATTATAAAGAAAGAAAAAAAAAAAAAAAAAAAAAAAAAAAAACCTACAAAATCAGATTTTTCTTTCTATTTTTTATTTACCATATTTGGAAAAAAAAGTATATTTAAGCATATATTGTTGAAAACCAGTTTTGCTGTGCATTACATAAGCAGAAACATAGCTGTATAAAAGCAATTTGGCAGTACAGGGTAGGTAAAAGTACTGAGCGTAAGCTGGGTTAGTGAGCATCATAGAGAAGATTAGGCTAGGCCTACGGGAGGTCTCAAACTTCACCTACGATGTATAAGACGCAGGGAAATTTTTTGAGCGAAAATTTTGAGAAAAAATGCATCTTATATGCTGTCTGATTTATTTTTCTCATTATTTCTAAACATTTTGTTTCTTTTGTTTCTTTTCTTCAATCTTCTTTCATTTTAAACTCTTTGATTATTCAATGGTTGAACATGAAAGATTACAGTGAAGTATTTGTTCCAGGTTCAATCCTAGCTTTTGTTAACTCAGCACAAGAGTAGCACAGGGATCTGTGGGGTAAAGTAGAGAGATGATGGTAGGTGTGGCACTCAACCTCAGACACAAAAACGATCTCCCTAGTCTATTGCGTTAAAAGGGGATAGACTCCCTCATTGTCTGGCTGATACCGACAATAGGCCACTCCATTGACTTTTTCTTTATTTGCCACCAAAGTTACATAAATAAAAATAGAGGATCATTTTTTTTTCAAGTTTAATTTCATTTAGTTGGTTGAGTTTCACGGCATGTTAACACATTGGGTTATTTTATGCCAAAGACATTTTTTCAAAACTCATTTTTTCTATTTAACCCGTAGATGGGACCCTAACAGGTACTACCACTCCAAATCAGAGTGGACCTGAGAGTAATGATGATGAAGGGGTACATTACATTCCCCAGAACACCAGAATCAAAACTTCACCATCATTACTGTGTGGTAAAGTGAGCTGCTGATAGTAGGTATGTGCAAATTAGAAATTTCTAAGCAGTATATGATTTTAGATTTATTTTAATAAGAAAGCAACTGCAGAATTATTTAGATGTTTATTTATTCTAGCATTGATATTTTTTAAATAAGAAATGTTAAATAAATAAATTGTTAATCTACAGAAGAATAGAAAATGTATATTACATGAGGATTGTTAAAAGAGCCAAAGATTTTATATAATATTCCCTTTTTTTTTTTCTTTTTTTTTTTGCGCTTAAGTGCACACACACACACACACACAATAATTATCCCTTTGGTCTGGTCAATTTTCAAAATCTGATTTTAAAAAATGGGGCTTTACTTAATCAGATTAAGATTAAGGGGATAATAATGTCAGAAATAGAGGGGAAAAAAAAAAAAAGGAAATCCTGTATTAGTTGAAGGTCATTATCAGGTGAAATGCATATGATATAAAATGGATATTGTACCTAGGGATAAGAGGTTCTTTTCTTTTTTCTATAACACCAAGTAATTATTTATTAAACCCAGTTTTGTTAAAACAAGTATGTAAATTAGCCACACCACATTATGTAAACCTTTATTTCTTAGTGATATATAAGACACATTACAGGGTTTTAAAACACACTAATAACATGAGCTGTTTTGAGGCAGATCTAACTCAGATTTTCATAGAGACATTGTTATTAAATAAGATTTATTCTATGTATATTAATGATTTTGACTATAAATTAAATATTCATGGATAAACTTATGCAATTCCTAAGGGTATTGTAATGTAAGCAGTGACATAGTTTCAGTTACAAACAGACACCAAATTATAATAAGATTCTTTTACTCACCGAGAACAAAAATGTGTCAATTCTTATATGCATTTACCCAAACCCATCTGCATGAGCAGGATGTGACACAAGGTCAATTTTTTGAACAGAGTTCAACCAGTTTGTATTCAGAGTTTTCCTTCTAGACTGGTTGCCTTAGCAAGATTAAAGAGCCCAATCTGCCCTACTATTTACCCATTTTGTGTGAAATGTAAACAGTCTTGTCCAGGATTTGAACTAGAGTCGTCATTTCCAATGATGATAACCATTACGCAATGAGCACCTTTGTAAACCGCTATAAGATCACCTTGAATAGCAAATTCTTACATATGCAGCCTTCCATAACAAAATTGTCTAAACATATGAAAAATTTTCAGAAAAGCCATTCATCATATATCAGATAGAAGACTAAAACAGCTGCTAGTTTCTTCTTTGGAGTCGACGATTGAGTGGGAAACCTTCTTCTCAGAATTGGAAAGCTTTCATAAAATTTTAGATTGAAACTTGGATAAACAAAATCTTAACACTCGGACATGGTTAACAGAATGAAAACAATGATTGAATAAAAGGTTCAGTTCAAAGTTTTATGCAATCTCCCGATTCAGACAAAAAGGTTCCTGACTTTAATAAGAAACACATGAAGACGGCCAGAGGGTACATCAGTCGGAAAAATTTAAATAATACAAATTATCAAGTCTCATCTCAAAAATTCAAAAAAAATATTTCAAATTACAAAATAAATTATTTCTAATGGATACAATTTCAAACAGAAATTTATTCATTTTTATTTTTTTTTAATTTCCAGTCAAATTTTTTAATGAATTTCTGTTTAAAAATATCCCAACCCAATTTAGTAAAAAATCTTGAGCTGAAATACAAAATCAATTTAAAAGCAAAAAAGACTGAATACATATCTCTTATATTAATACTCTTGTTCCTTAATCTTCTGACTGTTATCAGCTTGCAATACCCAAGGTTAAAAATGAGACCATCCAAATCGTCAAAGATGAAATGCAAAAATGTAAATCCTGAGTATCTGGTGTTACTTATCCACAGAATTCTTATGAATGTCATCACCTCAACTAAATAATGGACCATTCCAATTTTATCATAGAGAAACAAAGGAAAGAAAAGGACATGCTACACAGAAAAAATATAATCAGAAAGAAAGAGGGAGTGATAATGCTAATCTGTTTCAATCAAACATAATGGAAAGAAGGAAATAAAAAAAAAAAAGTGAGAGAGTTAAATTAAATTATTATTCTTTTTACATATTGAACTATTATGTAATAGCTCTTAAACATATCAAGCATTGTAATAATTAGATTATCAGACTGTGGAATATCCACAGGTCCTGCTAGTTGTATATATTTTTTAAAAAATAAAGAAAAAAAAAAATAAATAAATAAAGAAAAAATGAATTTTACAAAACAATAGCAAAATTACAAATCATCTAAAGGAATTTGTGTCAGATGGAAAATAAAAAGATTTTTAGATTTTTATGCCACATTTTGCTGTTTATTTTGAAAAGAGATAACAATCGACATTTCACAATAAAATTGTCATTTATTAAATATTTAACTTTTTTATTTTAGAGACAAATAGATGAAGTCAACAACTTTGACATTTAAAATGAAATAAATTTTGTAGAAAGAAAAAAAAAAAATGTCCATCATGATTGTTGCACTTAACTTGCTTAGGAAATCCTTATCCCTTAATTAGAACGACTCAGGGTCTAAAAATAAATTACATAAAAATGGTAATCATAAAATCCGCTGCAAGGCATGAAAACCAAGAAAATTGGGGATATTCATCGAGACTAAGTAGCAAAAGTGTTTTACAGATAATAGTTTTCAATTTATTCAAACTAAAGGTCTCTTGATTCTTTTGCAGACAGAGCAACATTTTTGTTGCTTACAGTATACATGTGGTAGCTCAATGTAAGGCACTTTCCTATTGGCTGCTCATTGACCAAGGTATGTGCATAACCACCTGGGGCAAAGATTTTGATGTAGGATGGTGTAAAGGCTGTTTTGCAAAATATCATCATTAAAAGTCAGTGTTTTATTGTTTTCATTCTATTGTACCATGACACCCACAATTGCTGATCAAATTATCAGGTTTTGTTTGTTTTGTTTATATATGACTGACTTGTTTGAACACCCACACTGTTTTGAAAATAATTTGTTCTCTCTATGAGGATTGATAACCATTACTCCAGATAAGAGGCCCAATGGTTATCTACTAAGCTTAGATTAGTTGTGGCATAAGGCCAGAAGTATAGGGCACACAGTGAGAATCAAATTCACTAACAATAGTCAGCTAATCTATCTTGCTAACCATTACACCACATAAGGTGCCCAATAGTTATTTACTAAGCTTTGCTTAATTGTGGCACAAGGCCAAAAGTATAGGGCACCCAGTGAGAATCAATCTCACTAACAATGATCTGCTAATTCAGATTGATAACCCTAAGACACTATGAAGAACTCAATAGTTAGTTACTAAGCTTAGGTTAATTAGGGCACAAGGCCAGAAGTAGGAGTTACCCATAAGATATTTTATACATCAAACAACCAACACATTTATTAATTGTGTTTGTTATTAATTGTAGCAACATTAAAGTCAGTAAAGATGTCCAGTTCAAAAAAAAGATGTCCAGTTCAAAAATCCAAAGGGAAAAAATGAAGACAAAATTCCAGATTCATAAACTAAAAGTCTAAGAGGCAAATAAATAAATAAATTAAAAGTGTGTGTGTGTGTGTGTGTGTGTGTGAGAGGGGAGGGGGGGTGATGTCATCAATTCATCTTTTTATCAAAACAGAAAGCAACCTCTTCATTCATTCACAAACCAAGAAAAATAGATTCACAGCTGTTAAAATAATTTTTTAAAAAAGCAACAGCTTTTATTGAGTAAACAACATTTGTAATTGGTCGTGAAAGTCGTGGGAAGAAAAATTATCAGAATTTGAATAATACTTAAAAATTATTTAAGTATTTAACATTTAGTTTTTCTCTTGGAAAATCGTTCACAGAAGACTAACCCCCCCCTTTTTGAGGTAGGTGATTCTTCCCCACAAAAAGATGCAGTCCTAAAATCAAAATAAAACAATTTGATGCTAACAGAAAAAAAAGAAAAAAAAAAGAAATAGATTGAATAAAGGGTTCAGTTCAAAGTTCCGTGAAGGCACTCAATTACAATATGAAGGTTCTTGAGTTCAAAGAGAAGATTCCCAAGTCCGACAAGAAACACCTGAAGAAAGCAGGAGGGTAACATTCGCTGAAATGTTGTGTATATAACAATAAAGATGAGGGCAATAGTGTGAATAACCCAAATAATAATTTAAAAAAAAAAAAAAAAAAAAAAAAAAGAGAGAAACAAAGAGAAAAAGAGTCAATATGTGAATATTTAAAGAATTACTTACCCTTCCCTGAGAATATGGTATCCAAAAAGATCAGTTACATCCTTGAATCCATTAAATATAGGATCCAGCAACTGGAAATGTCAAACAGAAAATAAAAACTGAATGAAAAAGGAAAGATTAAAGCAAAACAATTTAGCAGATAAAGAAGAAAAATTAAAATTAAGATACTTATCTCTTTATAATCACATTGATTTGGGGGGGGGGGGGTAAAAAAATTAAAGGCAGGGGGTGAGGGAGAGAGCGGGGAGACAGACAGAGAGATAAAGAGAGAGAGAAAGAGAGAAAAAGAGAGAAAAAGAGAGAAAAAAAGTTGCCAAATTAAATGGGTTTAAATAAACAAAAAGAAAAAAAAATCTAGTTTCAGAGTTGACAGTTATAATTGTTAAGTAGATGACCCATGAGGTTGTTGGTTTTCCATGATGATACTGGTGCTTCTATTCAGGTGAGAGTGACAGATTCTAATTAGCATTTCATAGTTATCTTCATTATATCCAGAATTTGAATGATTAAAATCTGATGATCAGTGCGTACACAGACCCCACCCTAATAATCATTTGCTAAAAATTGCTTTATTCTCTAAGTTAAACCATTTTTAAGTGCATTGCTCTAATAAAAGTCTTGCTTTAATGTGCCCTCTTTTTGCTGGGGTTATGGTTACAGATAGACAAATAGAATTAGAAATCTAGTCATACTAGCAAGAATATGCGCCCTACACGTATAAATATCTAAGTTTTGATCTAATGAAATATATTAAATTAGAAAGATTAAAGAAATTAAATAAGAATGCATATAAAAAGAGTACACTTATTTTAGTTATATTTCAATTGGTTTCTATATAAAATCATTTATAGGATTGATTTTAATACATTGCAGAATAAAACAATAATATTAAAGATCAATAACACCAAGTAGTTATTTAATAAACACAGTTTTGTTAAAACCAGTATGCAAATTATCCGCACTATATATTATGTAAACCTTTATTTTTTAGTGCTATATAAGACACATTGCAGGACTTTAAACACACTAATAACATGGGCTGTTTTGAGGCAAATCTAACACAGATTTTCATAGAAACCTTGTTAATAAATAAGATTTATTCTATGTATTAATGATTTTGACTATAAACTAAATACTCACTGATAAACTTATGCAATTTCTGAGGGTATTGAGACTTAAGCAGTGAAGTAGTTTCAGTTACAGACAAACACCAAATCTCCATTATAATATGTATTTACACAACCCCTGCACACGAGCAGAATGAGACACAAGGTCAATTTTGAATTCAGAGTTTTCTTAGATCAATTGCCATACCAAGGTTAAGCAACTACCGAGCATGAAAGGCTACCATTGCACAAACTTACTTGATACGCTGCAGGCAGACCTCTAAAATGTAGCACTGGGACCTCTAAGGAAGCTAAGGACCATTGCAAAGGAAAGGACAGAATGGTTTCAAAAGGAAAGGACTGAATGTTACTGTAGGATATTTCAAACTACTACATGACATGGCCTGAATGATTTGACATGGAATTATGCAAGATTGGAAAATTAGCTCCTTTCAAGAGAAATGGAGGGTAGAAAGGTTTGTTGAATTACTAGAGTGATTGATTTTAATTGCATATCAATGAGTCAAGGGTTATTTTATGCCTATAGGTTAATCACGTTCATTGTATATTTACATTTTTTGTTTAGTTGTTTCTTAGGGGGGTTTTTTGCACACGGTCTTATTGAATATGAATAATTTGCAAACAAATCTAATTTATTTATAGACAGGACTCTAACAAGTACTACCATTCCAGGTCAGAGTGGACCTGGGAGTAATGGCAATGAATGGGGTACTCTAGGATTGAAGTATCACCATCAGAAGTAGTTTAGTGTCATAGCCAGGTCACCTGTGCAGGGGATATAGTCAGCATATTCTAAGCTCTGTAAAAAGGCTGATTGAATTGATAGAATACAATTAGTAGGGTTTTTTAAATGGCTGAAATAAATTACAAGTTACAATAATCAAATAATTGTGAAAAACAAAGAAGTCGACTTGACAAAACTTTTTCATTTCACTTTTTAAAGTTTTAGTTTTTACTCACATTATTTTTCAATTTCTCTGCTGAGATCAATTCCTGTTTGGAGGAGGAGGAGGAGGAGGGAGGAGGAGACAAGTCCTTTTTTCGGGCTCGAACGTTGCAGCACTTTTAAGTTAGATTCTGTTTAAATTCAAAAACATCAAACGTTATTCATAAAAATAAAACAGTTCAAATTATTTTACATTTTTTTTTATATATCCATAAACAAAAAGCTTTTCAAATAAATTAAAATAAAAATGACAGAAATTTGACTTCAAGGGTCAAGATTTAAAAAAAAAAAAAAAACTACTCTTTAACATTTATATCAGATTAAACATTATCATTTATTAAATTTTTTATTTCTATTTCTTTCATCTTAATTTCAATTTCTTTTTATCATTGTAGTTTAAATCAAGGAATAGCCTTTGTCCAGTCTGTCCACCTAGACATTCTCATTTTCTCTTCTGCAATCAGTTTGAGGAGTAACTGGCAAAAATCCTGAAATGGGGGGGGGGGGGCTCAATACCCAGTATGTAGAGCAAATAAATGTTTTTTTTTTAAATCCTAAACTTGTCTCATTTTCATGTCTTAGATAAGGTATGAAAATAAGCGTTTGGT
>CM042166.1:7227684-7340184 GCA_023376005.1 Doryteuthis pealeii | reverse complement strand
TATTTACATTGATTTGCCAATAAAATCGGGGGGGGGGGGGCGTTTAAAATATCTACATTAATTTTGACAAAAACAAAACTCATAAAATATCTAAGTTGGGCTGGAAATTCGCCAGACACTGGTATGCTATAACATAGCGTAAATTAAGGTAGGGTGCCTGGATGCCATAAGATCAAAATATATTCCGTAATTCATAATTTTAATATTACATTTAAAACAAACAAGAAACTTTTTTTTTTTTTTCAATTCATTTTCATTTTATGTAGGGCATTTACGCAACACAAGACCATTTGGAATGTTTCATTTTTAAAATTGGGTGAAATAAAATGGGACAAACAAGAAATCTCTGATTAAGTGAGACCAGATAATCTGGTTACATTTTTGCATTGCATCTTGAACAATTTGGACGGTCTCATTTTTAACCAGAGGGTGTTACAGGATGATAACAGATGGAAAGATTTAGGAAGACCAGTATTAATATAGATTATTTGATAAGGAATATGCTTCCTGTAATTCGACAAAACTATACCGATATTCCCCCCTCCATACACACGTGTACACATACATGTACATTATAATTGTACATTATTCATTTTCCCAACATTACTACATTATTCTATGTACTATACATGAGCCTTTGATGAGTTGTGGTGCACCTGTGTACTGGACACAATAATTTAATTATTATCACTAGCAATAGAAAATACCCTCCGGGTGTCGTAAAAATTAATTTTTGACATTGCCTGAGAGGGTGGAGTTAAAAATTCAATGTCAGAGGGTTTGTATCATAAGTAAGACAAATCTCATATTTATTAAAGGAGTAAAAAAATTTTTAAAAAATAAAACAATTTGAAATGAAAACTGAGCCCCGTCCCTCTCAAATAAAATATTGTGTGCATGTAATAATCAAACAATTATTTTGAATATTTTCCGCATCAATTTTACACAAAATCGCAGGTATTTATTTATTTGTAAACTTTTTAGTTAACTTCTTGTTACTGTAAAAAAAAGACGAGAGTAAAAAACAATTTTTAAAATTGCTTACTCAAATTTTGGGTGTATATAGCATAAGAATATTGTGGCGTAAGCTGTGATATAGAGCTATGACATAGTTTTGTTACAGACAGAAATGTAGACAATCTCTATTATTAATAGATTTAATAGGCAACCAAAATGTGGTGTTCTTACCGAGAGATGTAAAGTTGATTCCAATAAACACTGAGATGAGAATGAAAGCAGAGATCCAATTGTGAGAAGATGAGAAAATGGTTGGAATTTGTTCTGGAAGAGAGACAAACACCAAAGCCAAAATGCCACTTTCACAGATACACGCCAACAGTTTCAGTAATGATGTCATTTTGGTCCGACCATTTGCTGTGGTCAACATAAATGATCCAGAAAGGAGGATGGCATCGACATATTGTCGAAGACAAATGCCACACAAAGTCAGTCTGAAATCAAGAAGAAAAAATAAATAGATTACAAAGTTTATACAAAATAAGGTAGGTCAAATTTGTAGCCATTATTTTTGGTTCATGGCGCAACGAATATAGGTGTTGAGTTAATACAGTTCTAAATGAAAGTCATCTTGGGCTGCAGGTTCAATCCTGGTCAAAGGTGACAGTAACATAAAATAATTAACACAGCTTAACACTTGTACCCAGTCATGGTTATTGGAATGAGAACAGTCTACCCCCGTGGATTGAATAAAGGGTTCGGTTTGAAGTTCGAGAAGGTTCCAGAGTCCAACAAGAAATACCTGAAGGTGGCCAGAGAGGCACATCGGCGAAAACCTTGTGCAGATAACAATAAAGATGAGGACAATAGTCCGAATAATCCAATTAATACATATTGTTGGTTGGTTTAAAACTCATTTATTTTTTTACTATTTAACCCATCGATGGGACCCTAACAGGTACTACCACTCCGGGTCAAAGTTAACCTGGGAGTAATGGCAATGATGGGTCTCTCCAAAGTATTTGATTTTAGAAGTTGAAAGGGATTACCATATATTTTCAGTCACATGTCAGATGAACTATTTTTTTTTCTTCCAATATTCACCCTAAGCAAAACCAGTAATCAGCAAAGGGTTATGATGATAGGATAAGGAGATTAAGTAAATGAATAAAAAGATGAAGATGAGAATAGGAATGTGTGGAGTGGGGGGGGGTGATTCTAAAGAACAAGAATTATTGACCTTGAACTTGTTGGAAAATAAACTTTTTTTTTCGTTTAATGGCATATCAACCTTTGTGGGTTATTTAATGCCAAAGCCATCCTTATAAAAAAATAGTAGTGATGGCTTTGGGTCAAATAGTACATTTGACCCAAAGCCAGGGGGTGGGGGTTCATACCTTTCCCAAGTGTATTAGTCTGAAAGTGAACATAATAGCACAACTAGAGTTCAAACTAGATTACTATGATGTCACAGTCCAGCACATTTACCCCTACCCCACGTGTACTACTCCCCCCCCCTCACCTGTTCTTGGGAATCTGTTTTAAGTGAAACTTGCCTAAAGGATATCAAAGAAGTATGGATGAGATTTACAACAATTTAAAGAATCAAAGTAGAAAAAGAAAAATGAAAAATGAAAAATACTCTTAAGATATGATAAAGATTTCAAAATAAATCCAAAATAAAATATTCCCCCTTTGTTGGTTAAGTGTTTTTTTTCTGTTAATCTTAAATTCACTTATTTTCTTCATCTTCTTTTTCATAAAGCAAAAGCGTCAACAGCATTAAAAAAAAAAAAAAAAAAAAAAAAAAAACAACAATCCAATTCTAATTAGGCGAGTCAAAAGTTTTGCAATATTTTACAATGCACTAGTTCATGGCCTGACTATCACATAACCAAAGCAACCCTTTGGAAGGGACCTACTGTAATTGGTAGTATCATGGTAGTTGGTACTCTGACATGTTGTGCATTGCTTCACTCCATGTGTGATTTGAAAGTCACAGAGACGAATATACAACATAGTCTAATTCAGGAACTTCTGCTTTACAAGTTATCCAGTTTGAATTGTCTACCTTTGTTCACAGGATTATACTGTGTTGGGGGGTGGGGGAAAGAGGGTAGAGCTACATTAAGCTAATCAGAACCTAATCACTCTACCCCCATCCATACACACAAGGTAACTACTGTCCACCACATTCTTTCACTTTTATTGTCTGTATATATAGGCCTGAATTTGAGCTAACAAATTTTTTTTTTTTTGGGGGGGGGGGGAATTCTACAAAGCATAACGATAAAGTGGTGCCTTGACTTAGGATGTTAATTTCCTCTGCTCCTAACTCAATTTCCTCATGTATCAAACCAATTTTTCTCATTGAAATAAACTCACAAAAAAAAGCCTTAAATTATGTTCTTTTAAATAAGAAAAATAGCCGACTGTATTGTATAAAAAACATAATAAAATAAAATCTAATAAATTATGTGCTGTAATTTTTTATAAATATTTTTCTTTGGCAAAATAAATTTGAAAACTAAAATGTTTTTAGGTTTGGTTTGGTTTGTTTTACGGCATATCAGCCTCGGTGGGTCATTTAATGCCGATAAAGTTTTGAAATAAATTCATTCTTAATGCATAATACAATTTTGTTTATAAACTCATGTTTTTCTATTTAACCCATAGATGGGACCCTAACAGGTACTACCACTCCGGGTCAGAGTGGATCAGGGAGCAATGGTGATGAAGGGGTGCTCTACATTCCCCAAACCTCCAGAACTGGAACCTCACCAGAGTTTAACGTCGTTCCCAGGACATATAGACCCTCAGCCACCGCCTTCTAGTACCCATATAAGAAGGATTGGGGGTTGCCATAAGGGCAATAGGGTTGGGGCAATCATATAGGTGCTAGGGCTTGACGTGGCCAGCCAATTGATTGGAGGCGGCCTCTCCAACCGATTGCAAGTCATGGACTGCTCAGCCACCTGGGTTCTATCCTTAAGCATCACAGGTCGCCACCCATGGCCAACAGGTGGCCCTATAGGGGAAGTCTTACACCTCTGCAGAGGTGCAGTCGGTGCATTCTAACGCAAACGGGCGGCATTCCAGGCAAACGGGCGGCAAAATGTTTTTAGTGAACTTATTAACATAAGCATATCTGAAGCTTGCTCATACCACAAATTTTAGCTCTCAACACAAAGCAAAAAATATATTGACTGTATGAATAACCTTTACTGCATCTTTCAGTTACTATTTTATGACAAAGTCAATATTCTTTCCAATTTACAAAGAATTATGATTATTTTTTTCAATTATAAAACAAATTTTATTATTATCATCATTATTATAGGTATTATAAAGGAAGTCTAGTAGGGGAGCCCGGGGAAATTGTCCCCTTATAAATCTGGTCTAGGATGTAAGAGTTTACGGAATTGTCAGGTTTTCTGAGAACTGAAACAAACTAGATATTTTGACATTACAATGTTATGTAATATGCACACACACACACACACACAGATTTCCAGATTGCAGCAAATCCGGATTAGTTTTTCAATAATACAAGTTTATAATTATCATAAGTTTTATGAAGTCTGGTAGGGGAGCCCGTATAAATCCTGTCTAGGATACAGGAGTTTATCGAAATTGTCATGTTATTTTGAGAACTAGATATTTTGACATTGCTATTTTATGTAATATGTCTAAGTGCACACGAACATAGACAGACAAACAATGATTTGCAATTTCTTTACAAAAGAAGATTTTTAAAAGATTTTTGGGCTGAGACATTTAACCTATTATTATTTTATTACTTTTATTCTCTTGGATTATTTGTTGCTTTTTATCATAATAATATGGATCAGTTGATTCTTTGAGAAAGAAGAAAACATTCATAAAAGTACAACAACAACAAGAGAATCAAAAGAGGAAGAAGGGTGAGGAGTGGGGAGGATCAGTCAGGTTTTTTTTTTCTTTTCGTGATTTAAGTAGTTAGGGTGACACCCAAATCTTTTGAGGGTGTAGAATGTCTCAAGCTACTTGTAGGATTTCATACTATTTGCTCTAATTGTCAAACACACTATTGACCCAGAATGTTTAATGGGGGGGAAATGAGAAAAAGAAAAGAAAATTATTTTTAAGAAAAGTTTACTTGCTTACTGATTTTTAAATTTAATATTATTATGGACTCTCTCGTCGATTTTCAATGCATGAGGGTTCATACAATGAACAACCCACACAGTGATTTGTTTATAGTGGTGAAGGCTTGTGTTGGACCATCCGCACTTTTTTGCACAGTCAATAGGAAAGAATTGGTGCACAAGGAATGCCACAAACCCAATCAATGATTGACCTCAGGAATTTTGAATTCAGAGTTTTCCCTCTCCTAGACTGGTTACCTACCCAAGGTTAAAGAGTCCAGTCTGCCCTACTATTTTAACCATAGCTGGAGGGAAAATATATGGATTCACACCTTTCCCAAGGGTATTAGCACTATGTGAAATGCAAACAGCCTTGTCTGGGATTTGAACTCGGGTCGATAAGTCCATTTCCCACGACTCTAACCATTATGCCATGCGCTTCCATATATATATATATATATATATATATATAATAAAGATAATCTACTATTAGTTTCGCATAAAGCTCTTCAGGGCTAAAATCTGACTCAGAGTCAGATTTTAGCCCTGAAGAGCTTTATGCGAAACTAATAGTAGGTTCGTCTGACTCAGTAGATTAACTTTATTACTTGGCTCTACTTAGGTATCAAGCACTTTTTACAGATTAGCTTCTCCTAGCGGTTATATGAATATATATATATCTTATATACATATATATACATATAAATTGTTTTTTCTTTTGGCCAAATACTGTACCAATAGATTATTTTTTGTTGGTACGAATATCTTGGTCTTTTCTTTTTTTCAAAAATTTTTTTCTTCCTGGTTGATGTTTGGTAGTATATTTTTACAATCAAACTCTCTGCTGGTTTTTTTCTTTTCGCAAGGATCTACCAACACGCTTGGTATATTAAATAAATATATATATATATATATATATATATATATATATATATATCTCTCAACCCTTCTGCTCAATTATTAAATGGAGTTTAAAAGGTTTGAATTCCATAATCTCAATACTTGTATTTGCCAGCTAAGTAGTATTGATAATGCTATGAGATTTTATTTATATATATATATATATATATATATATATATATATATATATATATATATATAGTGGAGTCCTGAATAGTCTTTAGATGTATATGCCATATTGAGTAAAGCTTTATTGGTAGGGAAGGGAATCTGAAAATATTAATACATTTTGATATTTAAATCATTGGCTACACTGAACATTGTTTTGTAGCTGTGACCAGAATATTTTTTCTTGCCTTATACGTACATATTTACCAACCCCTCCGCATAAGTAGGATGTGGCACATTGTCAATTTCTTAAGCAAAGTTTAACAGGTTTCAGTTCAGAGTTTTCCTTCCCCTAGACTGGTTGCCTAACCAATGCTAAGGAGCCCAGTCTGTTCTACTATTTACCCATACCTGGAGGGAGAATAGTTGGATGCATACCTTTCCCAAGGATATTATCATGATGTAAAATGTAAACAGACTTGTCTTGATGGCAATATCCATTACACAATGTGCCTTCATCTTAATTATAAAGATGGAGGCATATAGTGTTATTGTTAGAGTTGTAGAAAACAGACTTATCGAGAGGAGTTCAAATCCTGAACGAGGCTGTTTACATTTTACATAGTGCTAATATCCTTGGGAAAGGTATGAAAGCTAGGATTTAAATATCAAGGTGTATCAATAGTATTTTCAAGTCCCCCCACCAAGAAAGCTTTATTCAATTTTGTATACACATCTAAAAACTGTCTCTGACACACACACACACACACATATGTATATATCATGGTATTATCAATACTATTGGCAAATACAAGTAATGAAATTAAAGAAATTTTGTAATATTATTTTAAACTCAGCCTCGAAACTGCCAAAGCTTCTCGTGAATTCAGAAAGTGGAAGAAATAGAAACATCTGAGCATACTGTCCAAAATTGGTTTCAGCATTTTAAAAAGGTAATGATCTATTCCTTGAAAAATAGCCAACTTTCAGAAGAGCTAGGATCAATGAAAGATAACACATTTTTAAAAATATGGTGGTGGTGGTTGGTTGTTATAGTGGCTTTTTTCAGGTCTTTGGCTCACTATACTGAGCAATTCCTCTTCATGGTACCTCTCAGAGCAGCGCCCATCTCCTCTCTCAGTAAAATGTGACAGGTTTTACTGGTTTACATGGTACCAGTATCATTCCTTATATATATTTACCAACCCCTCTGAGAAAAGAGAAAAAAGTGCTAGTCATATCGTAGCTGATGACCATAACACCACCTCACCATGCCGCCTCCTCCACTTTTGAAAATACCCTCAAGGACAAAAAGTACGGAAGGAAGAACCACAACATGACATCATCAAACATAGTCCAGACCTACAACTACTTCCACTGCAGCCTATCCCGTATTGGCCTTGTCAGTCACAAACATGCCTGTAGTCAGTTTGGACCACTCCCTTCTTAATCTTTGTTCACAAAGCCAAACCACAATGATGATGAAACAATTAAGATATTGTCCAAAATGAAGGAATGACACAAGCATTAAAATAATTAACATTTGAGGATGACAGGCCAGTTTAGCTCAGTTAGTAGAGCAGCTACCTTGGAATCACAAGGTTCTGAATTCGATAACGGTACTCACCAACTCAGCATATGAGTAGAACAGATTGGGTAATCTTATCTGTGCGGTAAAGTAAGGAACTAATGGTAGCAGTGGCGCTCCACCTCAGCAAAAGTAAATCTCACTGGTGTAGTGCTAGTGCAAAGGGGATAGACTGCCTCCCTGTTTGAACGGATACCAACAATAGGCCACTCCATAAACTTTACTTATGAAAAAATTTTTTTTTTTTTTTTTTTTTTTTAGGTATAGAAATTAAGTAAAGTAAAGTCGCCGGGGCGACCTAATGTCGGTATCAGCCATGCAGCGAGGGAGTCTATCCCTTTTTCACTAGCGCTAGACCAAGGAGATAATTTTAGGTCTGAGGTGGAGCGCCACACCTACCATCAGCTCCTTACTTTACCGCACAGATCCCTGTGCTACTCATACGCTGAGTTGGCGAGGGCGGGTATCGAACTAGGAACCTTGTGGTTTTAAAGCCATCCAGAATGAGTGAGGGAATTTGTCTCACAAATTTTTTTTGTTTTTTTCTAAGTGAAGAGATGAGAAATATTGGAATGATTGATTTTAATGGCATCTCAGCCCATCTAGGGTTACTTCATGCTTAATCTTTAGAAAAAAAAGTGATCAGTGTAGATTTCTTACAGGTGTAGGTTTTTTTTTGCACACAGTCCTATCGAATACAAATAACTTTTAAACAATTCTACTTGACCCATAGATGGAACCCTAGCAGGTACTACCACTCCATCACAATAACCAGAACTCAAGAACTGGAACCTCACTATCAGATGTTGTTTAGTGTCATACTCAAAACAACCCCCCCACTTTGGTGGAGAGGGTCTTCGCCATCTGCAGCTGATACAGTCAACATATTCTAAGTCCCATCGACAGGGGGGGAAGTTGGTTCAACATTTTCTAAACATGTCAATAATAATAGTAACAAACATATAAAGATTAGGGTGGTCCAAAAGTCTTGTCACCACCCAACCAAATTATAACTCTTAATTAATCAACTATAATTACATGAAATAAACCACTGGAAATGAAATGGAGAATTATATTATTATCATTATAATTAATGATATTTGATATTGTATTATTAAATACAAAGTAGGGGTGACAAGACTTTCGGACCACCCTATAGAAATAATATATATATATATATATATATATATATACATACATACATACATACAATACAAAATGTGACCCATTGGATCAGCCATTGAGCTCTGGGTAGATAACTGGGATTAGGGAAAATGAGTTTGCAAAGCAAATTAAATCTTTAAAAAAATAAATACTCCAGGGAATTTAAAAGGAAAATATTAAAATCATTTTGTAAGATTTCTAAGAAAAGGAACATTTGACCTAATTTAATTTTAAATGGACCTGATTCTGAGAATTTTATTTAGAACTAAGATGTTAAGAAGCTACAGGCTGGATGCTGCTGAAATTTAACATACAAATGTTTCGCACTCACCAATAACTCTTAACACCCACAGAGAAACTAACATATATAAGAAGGAGGGAATCAAAATATACATAGAGAGGAGGAAAGTGACGTGCAGAATGTAAAGTAAGAGATGGGTCAGTTTTTTTATTTACCGTATTTGACAGGATATAAGACGCACTTTTTTCCAAAAATTTTGGCTCAAAAAAATTGCCATGCATCTTATACATCGTAGGTGAAGTTTGAGACCTCCCGTATGCCGAGGCTAATCTTCTCTCTGAGGCTAACTAACCCAGCTTACACTCAGTACTTTTACCTACCCTGAACTGCCAAATTGCTTTTATACAGCTATGTTTCTGCTTGTGTAATGCACAGCTAGACTGTTTTCAACAATATATGCTTAAATACACTAAAAACTTTTTTTCCTGAATCTGACCTGCTGAAATGGGGGTGCGTCATATATGCTGTCAAATACGGTAATTGCAAGTTACAACTAATTAGAACCAATTAAAATGAAATTTTTAAAAAAACATAACTCAATCCTAGAACTAAAGAATATTTTAGTATGAATTTTGTGTCATTAAAGTAAACAGGAAAACAATCATTGATTCAATCAGTTTTAGTATAATAATAGATAGATAGATAGATATATATAAGAAGAATACTTACTCCAAGATGAGAGGCAGTTGAAAGAAGTGGACAGTGAAATAAGCCAAAATGCTAATAATTAAAAGAGCAATGGCTTCTACGATGCAGACAATGTAAGATGAACAATATTTTGTGAGTGTGAAGAGAAGAGAGCTGAGAAAAAAAGTAAATAATGTTCCTTCAATTCCAACGGCCAAAACACAAATGACACTGGAATGCCAAGTTGAAAGGGAAACAGGAATTGAATCACTTTTCACAGAAATTAAATGGTAAAGAATCTGAAAAAAAAAAAAAAAAAGAAAAAGGGTTTTTTAAGAATAAGATAAGATAAATAAACATCTGAAAACATTTAATGAAATAAGGGGTTATTTCCTATAACTCCAACCTAAAAAAGGGGAACCACTCTGAATGAATTTTATCTGTGAATTAATCTACCCATTATTTTCCCATTAAACTAACCCTAACCCTATCTTCTTTTTTCCTAGTAGATCAATAAATAAATAAATAAATAATTCATCAGTCAATCAGAGTGGTTCCCCTTGTTTTAGGTTGGAGTTATAGGAAATAACCAAAGATTTTAGAAAATGGGATCTGTTAAGATAATAACAATCAATTTACCCTTTGAGACCATTAATACCAATGGTACTTTTATTTCCCCCTCCCACACTGGTTCACCAGTGCAGAGATCACGCTCAAATGGCAGAGGGTAAATTTTAGACTCAGATGCTCTGGGCTTAAAGGGTTAATAATTCATAGACAGTTCTTAGAAGTGGATTCTGGAATATTCTTTAAAAACAATTTCCACACGTTTGCCTCACATTAACAAAATGCAAAATCTATGACTTATACTCATAATAATAGGAGTTCAATCACAGAACTGAAACTTTGTTTCACTTTATTTTGTTTGTAAGTCACACTCCCACCACCACCACCACTCCTTAACGCCAGTAAACAACAATTAGTAGCATCACTATGTTAACAAAGAGGAAGAAAATTGAGTGTATTGTAATGGAGGAATTTTGTGACTAACTACCAGATATACTGGTGTATCAGGCAACTTTCTGAGACCTCAATTTTAGCCTAGAACTAGGTGGGTGGGAGTTGGGGGGTCACACCATATGATACAACCTTTATGCGTGTAAATAGTTGACCAAGGCCTAGGCCTAGTTTGTATCTCATATATGGTACAATCTCCTGAAACAAGGCTAAAACTCTATTATATATATAATGAGTATTATTCACAGTAATCTGTAGCCGTATCAGTATTACTGTATGGTTGTGTATCACTTTGACTTTTAACAAAATGATTGGAGATAAAAGGAAGATGTGAAATACACAAGGATGCTGTATTGAATAAATCCTGGAAACAGCAGCTGTATGGCCACTTACCTCCTATCACACAAACCATCCAAGTAAGACGAACAAGACATTTTGGACACGGCTGGAGAATTAAGGACGAACTCATAAGTAACACTCTCCTGGGGATTCGTTTTGGCCGACTAACAAAAACTTACATTCATCAACTCTGTGCGGACACTGGATGTCGTGTTGAGAACTTGCCAGGTGCAATAGAGATGGATAGTGAGAGAGACTCAAGGGAATCTGTGCTGTCAACACAAATTGATGATGAGGATTGATATTATTAAAAAAATAAAAAGGCGGGGGGGTTATAAATTTGGTAAGAAATCTACAACTATGAAGGGTTGGATGATCTGTAATTCTTAAAAAATAATATTTTTAAAAGTTCAGATTTATTTTTATATTTTAAAATGGGAAGTGGAAAAAAAGGATTATTTATACAAATAAAATGCAGTCATGACTAAATATTTTAGAAAAATGTTAACTTTGTTAGATTATCTTATTGATAGATGTAGTTATTGCATATAAATCATATAAAAATTTGACACGAGGCCGCAATAAAGGAGAATACAAAGCTGGATATGATCTCTTTCTCCTACAGGTTAAAGTCCCAACTCAACTTCAGTAAGCCTTATCTCATGTTCATCTTTGAATAAAACAGATGAGACTCTAACAGCTAACAATCCAGATAAGAGTGGACATGGGAGTAATGACAATGAAGGGGTACTCCACACTCCCCAGAGCTCCAGAACTAAAGCCTCACCTCCAGATTTTCAGCAATTAAATTTACAATAATAAACATTGTCTTTCTCTATAAATTGTATAGGGAGTATCACTATATTAAATATTTTTAAAAAATAAGATGCCCATATGCAAAACCATCACTTTAAATAATGTAATGCTGTTTAAAGTTTAAAAGTAAATAAATATCTTTTGAAAATGAATTACTTACCAAAAAAAATAGCATGTATATATAAAATTTTAAAAATGCATCAAAATCTAAATGGGGAGGGAGGCTTTAAAGGGTCCAATTGAATTTAAAAGACCCACTCCAACTAGTGGGGCCCAAATATTTCAAATTAGTTCAAAGGAGCCCCATTAAATAGGAAAATAAACAAATTTCCTCTATTCTTTTTTTTTTTTGGGGGGGGGGGGGTATCAGGGCCATTGGGGTCCCAAGGCTGCAGCCTATATTTCCCCATATGCAAAACCATATGTTGGAATTGTTCTGTAATATAAGGTGTGCTGGCTGTCCCAACTTAAATATATAGACTCTGCATGGCCAGATGGATTCAATCTGGCCAATCAACACACTTGAATACATGGTTGGTTAACTATTTAAAGGCGTTCGTGGAAAGTCATTCAGTTGCTCATGTTTAACAGTAAAGGAGACAAAGGATTCTGATTAACACAAGGATCATAGGATTCCACTCAAAACAATTCAAAATGGCCACAGGAATCTAAACAAAAATCAGCACTTATTAAAATTCTTTAAATAATGCCATGCTGTTTGTAGTAATAAAAAAAAAAAAAGTTCTGAAAATGAATTACTTACCAAGGAAATAGCATTGCTCACTAGAGATTCCTGTGAAATCATACAATAAAAGACGCTGCTGGTTTGAACATGTTTGGAAAACAGAAATAATGGTATGGCGTTGCAAGGCAAAACAATGCTAGTCAGTAGAAGACAGTGCAAAATGGTAACTGTGGAGGAACCAAACACTTGATAGAAGACCAAACTGCTTAACAAAAGAATTGTTAATTTGTAGACAGCAGCCTTTTCGAGTGAGATGACGTGAGGCAAGAGAAAAAGGAGAAATAAAATGGACAGGTAGACGATTCCAAGGGAATATTTCTCAGCAGCAGCGGAAAGTGATAAGGATTGATCCCATGACGATGGATTATGGTGAGACTTGGAGAGAATTAATCCACCAATTAATGATCCTAATAAGGAAACCAAAACAAGGGGAAATATCGATGCTGTCTTCTGTACTTGAACATGGAGACCTGAAACAGAAGAAATTGGACACATAAAAAGAGGATGAAAAAACTTTTGCAGATAAATAAATTTTTAAAATATATATATACATTGGATATATAAACTTTTTTGTTGCATATATATATATATATATATATATATATATATATTACACACACACACACATATATATATATATATATATATATCATAGAAAGGAAGGAAGAACTCAACACCGTAATTCCATAATAAATTTATTTCGACCAAAATTGGGGCCTATATAAATCTAAGTTGATTTAATATAGCTCCCCAAAATTCAGTCTCATCAGATGGGTATCAATTCACTTTTGAAATTTATATATATATATATATGGAGAAATGTAGACAAACTCAGGATGTTATAAAGGATGAATATTTATTCTTAGTGATAATGATGATGCTATAATATTTCAGTCTTTGTGACCTTCATCAGGATGTTTGATGAGTTCTTGTGTTGGAGAATTCAATTCTCTTTCTGACAAGTATCGTTGGTTGCAAGTGGGGAGAGGTGGTAGTTAGCGGCTGCTGCTGCTGCAGTGTGAATGTTCGAGAGGGTTGATTACAGGGGGGGGGGTGACAGTTCCTTTGTAACATCCCGCGTTTGTCTAGATTTCTCCATATACTGTTGGATTGATTTCCTCATTTTACTACCATGTGTGTGTGTGTGTGTGTGTGTGTGTTTTACCCATATAATACATGTCATATATGTTATTCTTTTGTCAAGTATATATTAGATGAATAAATAAATGAAAAAGGCATGAACACAAAACAATGAATATAAAAAAAAGATGTACATAAAAAAGAGATGAAAAAACTTTTTCAGATAAATAAATAAAGGCATGAACTCCAAAAAAATGAACAATAAAATTATTAAATCATTTTATTTCACAAAGCAGAAAAAATAAATAAATAAAAAAATAAATAAATAATCATTTTCTGAGAAAATCTGTTATTTAAAAGAATAAATAAAATGGAGTTTTACATAAGACTTAGGTTTTGAGTAACTCGCATGGTGTAAAAGTGTAGCAAGCTCACCTAGCAAACTATTGTTATTGAATTTGATTCTCACCGGGTGCCCTTTATTTCTGACCTTGTACTAAATTAAGAAGGTGACATGATTAGTGTAATGTTTATCATCATAGAAAATAGAAACAGCAACCCAAGTTCAAATGTTGGATAAGACTTTATATTTCCCTTTGTGCTAATGCCCTTGAGAAAGGCTCCCTCCAGCTATGGGTAAATAGTAGGGCAGACTGGGTTCTCTAGCCTTAGTAACATAACTAGTCTAATAGAATGAAAACTAAATTCTGTACTCTGTTTAAAAATTGACCAAGCTAAGCTAGCTGACTATTGTGATTGAGTTTGGTTCTCACTGTGTGCCTCTTATTTCTGACTTTATATCAAACTAAGCTTAGCAAATACCTAAATAAAACAGAGAAGTTTTATTATAATTAATCTTTTCCCAGATTTGGAAATAAGACATCTTTCAACTTCACCTGTTCAGTCTTTGCTTTCCGAGTGGTAGGGATGGGGTTTTCTGCTCTGGTCCATTCCAAGTGAATGTACTAGTCATTTGAACAACTGGTATTTTATTCTAAGGACTAAATTCTATTACAACCAGTTTTATGGTACATTTCCTTGTTTGATACTTGGGTCAGATAATATAGAATTTCCTGATACACCTATTGTGTCTCTTTACTAATATCCAGACTCCGCAATGTCAAATCTGTTTTAGAATCCCCAAGATGGTAATACCTAAACTTCTAGATTGGATGAACTTTTACAAAGAATTTACCATTTTTGTCTTAAAGAATAAAAGTCATTAATGACAAAGGAAATAAGAGATTTTATATATATATATATATATATATATATATATATATAATAATACACATTTTAAAGAATGTGTCCATCAAACAATTTTACAAATCATGAAAGCCATTTAAAAAGCGAAAAAAATAAATAGACTTATGACAACTAAATATTTGATAGTAAAAAAGAATTTTGTTTTATTTTCTATTTTAATGTTTATTTAGAACAATTTCTATGAATGATGAGAATGTTTATGTTTGGTAAAAATTAGATTAAAATTTAAGTGAAACCAGATTCCAATTTGACCGAATTTATTAAACATTCAGCAAATTTAGTTTAAATAATTTGTACATTAACCGTATTTATGAATTTTCTGTTACATGGGATTTTCTTCTTTGAATAAAAAAACAAATTTTTTAATCCAAAATTATCAGAGATTGTCAATTATGTGGCATTGACTAAAATATAAGACTAATATCAGTTTGATTCCAGGGGAAAATAAGTTGCAGAACAAAAAAAAATGAATCTTAAAACTATTTGAATGATTGGGATTTTATTCTAACAACTACATTCTATTGCCACCAGTTTTCTGATATAATTCCTCATTTGATTCTTGGGACAGATAATATGGTAGAATTTCCTGATACATCCATTAAGTCTCTTTTTACCAATATCCAGCATTCTTAGCAAGACTTTACAACAGCAATGCCAAATCTGTCTTAGAATTCCAAGATGGTAAGGCCTAAACTTCTAGATTGGATAAACTTTTGCAAAGAATTTACCATTTTTGGAACTTTTGTCTTAAAATATGAACGAATCAACTTAAAAGCAGATTCAGAATAATAAAAATGTTTTTTTTGTCTTTGGCAAATTCTATTGGCTGATTAACAATTATTTTTATTCTTCCAATTTTTCTTCCTTTCCCATTTCATATATTAAGATATTTATCTATTCTCCCAGAGAGAAAAACCAGCATCAATTTATTTCTCTTCATCACATATTCCCACAACTTAGTGCAGTGATGCTGATAGCTTTTTGATTTAGGGTGTCCTGGGACGCACATATTTGATTTGAATGAGTCCCCGGGAAAATTTATGGGTCCCAACTAAAGCCCTCTAACTCCTCCCTTGTAATCTATCCTGTGTAATTCATTTCTATGAAACTATTGAAATGTATTACAGTTAGCTTGAAATAGCGATGAAAGAAGAAAAAAGAAAAACACTGGGAAGCATGGATACGATTTTACTACATCCTTTTAGATTTTTGTGCATCAGGAATGCAGGACATGTACCTATCAGCATCTCTGTTAGTGTAATGAATAACCTAATGATTGAATGAATGAAAGAATTCAGTTTTGTCCGCAGTTTCAACATTAAAACAAAAAAGTAAAAGGCAAAGCAGTTTAAAGAAAGTAAAACACAACATTTTGTGCAGAAAAAAAAAAAAAAAAAAAACATTTTACAGAGACAAAAAAAAGAAAGAAAAAAAAAAAAAAGGACATGTTTTATAATACTTGATTGTCTTCAGAAATGTTCAAGGAGGAAACTTTATATTTTCTTTTTCTCTCTCTTTTGTGTAATTCTGATCAGTCAATTGCCCATTGTCCTAACATCCTCTCTAGACTATCATTATCAAGATAGAATACTTATATAGATCTATATTGGCAAGTGAACAAAACAAAAAAACAAGAAAAAAGAAAATGGCAAGAAAACTATAGCAACATGAAGATTTTTCTTTCTTTACACGACCGGCCATATATCTTTACTCCATTCAACAATGGTTTTGGGATAAATAGAAAATATCTAGAGAACTTCACAGATTTTACATACATACAGATAAGAGTTGTTATATTTTCCCTCCAACAGGAAATCACTGTTACAATGGAGAAATATCAAATATTTAGTGGAGAGCGGGGGGGGGTAGGTTTCCAGAAATAATTCTAAGAACTTTAGCTCTTGTCTAATAAATCTAAAAATAATGGAATTAAAATGAACATTTTTCTACTCAATAATTTTTGCATCAAATAAAAACTAAAAATATCAAAAATGACCCAGAATGAAAGTCATTGGTTACAAAGGAAATAAGAGATTTTAAATCAGTATTTATTATTATTATTATTATTATTATTATTATTATTATTATTATTATTAAAGAATGTGCCATCAGACAATTTTACAACTCATGCAAGGTATTTAAAATAAATAAAAAAATTAAAAAAAAAAAAAAGGAAAAGATTTATGGCAACTAAATATTTGATAGTAAAAAAGAATTTTGATTTATTTTCTATTTTAATGTTTATTTAAAACAATTTCTATGAATGATGAGAATGTTTATGTTTGGTAGAAATTAGATTAAAATGGAGTGAAACCAGATTCCAATTCGACCAAATTTATTAAACATTCAGCAAATTTAGTTTAAATAATTTGTACATTAACCGTATTTATGAATTTTCTGTTACATGGGATTTTCTTCTTTGAGAAAAAAAAACAAATTTTTAAATCTAAAATTATCAGAGATTGGCTATTATATGACACTGACTAAAATATAAGACGAATATCAGTTTGATTCCAGGAGAAAACAAATTGCAGAAAAAAAAAATGAATTTTAAACCAAAAGTGTTTACTTTATGTCTCACTTGAACTAAAAATATATTTCTCTACAAAACTTAATCCTAACCAATCCCCATCAATTGTGACTTTTTTGTAACTCCCTTCTCCTGGGATTTTATTACACGACACAAGTTTTTAATAACCAAATTAAATAACATCATTCCAAATTGACCAAATTTCGCAAGTGTTTTTTTCTTTTTTTTTTTCTGATAGAACTAAATGCAAAGAGATGAAGAATTTTCAATGTTTATCATAAAACAATTGAGTGTTTATAAAAGTCACAGACTCTAAAAACATTCCACTTCCTCCTTAGAAATTCAATCATTTCAATAAAATCATGTGTTAATTTTTTCAAATTTCGGACAGCCATCATTTCTCTTCCCAAATTCAAAAGGAAAAAAAAAAGTCAAGAAATTGAAGCTGGAATATCTGCTGCAATTACAAGGGGAGGGGGAATTTTTAACTTTCATAAATAAAATAAAAATACACAAGTTTTTATAATATTTGGGGATTTCATTTTTTTAAGTTAAAAATTGGTGTGTTTTCTACTTTAAAAAAAAGTAAATTGTAAAAATATAATCTTACCAGAGTTTAAATCCTAGATGAGGCAGTTTTCATTTCACAAAGTGCTAATAACATGAATCCAACTATTCTCTCCCAGATATCAATAAATAGTAGGACAGACTGGCTCTTTTACCTTGGTATGGCATCTGGTCCAGGAAAACGAAAACTCTTTATCCAAACCTAGGGCCGGTTTAGTTCAGTCGTAAGAGCTTCCGACTAGGAACCATAAGTTTCCGGGTTAGATACCGGCCCTTGCCAACTCAGCGTATGAGTAACACGGGGATCTAATGGTAGATGTGGCGCTCCATATCAGATGCCAAAACAATCTCCTTGGACTAGCGCTAGTGAAAAGGGGTTAAACTTCCTCGCTGTCTGGCTGATACCAATTTTAGGTCACCCCGACAACTGTTTAAAAATTGACCTTGTGACACATCCTGCTCATCGCAGAAAGGTTGTCTAAGATTTTAACTCAAATTGCGGATTCCATTCCCTACCACAATAATCATTATGCAAAGCACATCTCACTCTTCTCGGTGTCTGTCTTATTTTGAAAAATAAGAAAAATAAAAGAAATTACTTCCAAAGAATTTTATGAATAAATAAACTTTCTGATTGGTTCTCATCCGTGTAAACACAAAATTATTTTGGTGACATCATCTATCTTGTCTTCTTTATTAAAAGAAGATTTTTTTTTTTCTTCTGTTTACAAAAAGTTTCCTCACTTTTTTTGGTCATCAAATATTTCTGGTGTGAATTGGAATGAGAATTAACTCTACAGAAATTAAAAGAATGTCTGGAATGAAGAGGCTGGTTGTTCATTAATTGTGAGCAAAGGTCAAATTCTTCATCTCCTCTCATCTTATTAATTCAAATCTCATTCTATTCCTCTCTGCTGTTGGGTTTTATTTTTTGTTTTTGTTTTTGTTAATCTTGCTAACAGTTTTTGCCTGTTGAATAGCATACAACAAAAATGTTCATTAGAAATCTGGACAACAATGACAATGTCACTCCATAAAATGATACCAAAAATAAATCTGTTTGTTGGGGGGGGGGGGGATGAAATACCAATGAAGATGTTGACATCTATTCATTTGGAGATTATTAAACAGAGAAACAGAATTTTATCCAGATTATTTAGAATTAATTCATCTGAACTTCAATGGCAAAAATATAAATACAATGTTTGTTTTTTTTCTTTTGTAAAAGGAAATGGAATCTGCAACTCAAGTTCAAATCCTACATGAGGCTGTTTGCATTTCACTTTGCTCTCATTCCTTTGGGAAAGGCATGAAATCATCTTTAGGTAAATAGTAGAGCAGACTAGGTTCTTAAGCCGTGGTAAGGCACCCAGTGTAGGAGAAGGAAAACTCCTAATTCAAACCAGCTATACTCTGATTTTTTTTAAAATGACCTTGTGTCAAAATTACTGCCAGTGGCTGAGGGGTTTGGTAAATACATACAGAAGTGTACAAGAAGAAGGTTTTTATCAAGGATCCATTTTTTAAAAAATCCTCTTTGAATCCTAAATACAGAGAAGCCCAATAGGAATCAGATTGAGATGTTAAAAGGAGGTTTTTAAACATAATCACAATTTTATTCATTTGGGGGTTTTTTTTGGGGGGGGGGGTAAATATATATATATATTACAGTGACTGTCTTTTACACACAAAAAAAAAAATTTCCACTGAAGTTAAGCAACAATGAGTCTGCTCAGTATTTAGATGGGTAACTACTTATCAGCAAGTATTGTAGAAAGCAAATTCTTTTGTAGTAAAAGCAAACAATTAATAAATAAACAAGTGATTGGATAAACTAGTCTCAATGATTTTGTTGCCTTTAACCAAACATTGGTCACTAATTGGTCATTGGGATAAAATGAAGAAAAATAGCCAACTTTTGAGATGGTCAAAGCAAGAAAATTACTTTTAAGAGAAAACAAAGGACATCAATAAGAACAAATAACAAGGATTGTTTAATTTAATAATCAAGAAGAGAAGAGAAAAAATTATAAGAAAACAAAACTAATTTCGGAAGATTCATTTGATTTGACTAAAAATACAAATCTTGTAATTGAGACAAGAAAAACAACAAAAAAAAACACAATAAGCCAAGTTGGATTAAGCCATGGAAAATGTTGGAGTTTTTGTTAAAAGAGAAAAATTGATTTTAATGCTTTTTTTTTCTTTTACATACTATGATTGAACAGACTTTTTTTTATAATTGTTCACTCATTTTAAAAATAATGTTTTAGTGTTCAAAGGTCTTTCATCATCTTTGAAGATATGACATTTTATTACAAGGGAAGATGATTGGCAATAAACCTGGTGACACACAATGCGCAGCTGTACCGAAATGGTGAAGCGCAGTTCACGTGCCCGTCCCAATGGTGAACCGCAACACGTGGCCACCCAAAATTTTAAGTAAAGATTTTAAGAATGAAGGCACAATGAACGCCTGGGAGAGAGTACCTTTACAATTACATTTTACATATACAATGAGAGACACATGTTAACAACAGTTAGACCACTAGGAAAATATAAATTCAGAAAACATCAAAATTATAAAATATCTTCCCTTTCAGACAAACATAACACAAAAGAATTAGAAATATTCTGAGAGAATTGTGTAGAAAATAAACAGAAAAACTCCAGTCAGCAGATGACACTAAAGTTTTCATCTTATAATAGAGATTCAGTGTCTGTCTTTCCATAACCAAAACTACATCCCTGCTTACTTCACAATACCCTCAGAAATTGCGTAAGTTTCACAATAAGTATTTAGTTTAGAGTCAAAATCATTAATACATCAAATAAATCTTAAATTTATTAATGATGTTTATGAAAATCTGAGTTAGGTTTACTACAAAACAGCCCATGTTATTAGTGCATTTAAAATCCTGCAATATATCTTATATATCACTAAGAAATAAAGGTTTTCATAATATATGGTGTGGTTAATTTGCATACTGGTTTTAACAAAACTGGGTTTAACTAATAATTACTTTGTGTTATTGATCTCTAATATTATTGTTTTATTCTCCAATGTATTAAAATCAATTCTATGAATGATTTTATATAGAAACCAATTAAAATAAGTTATCTTTTTATATGCATTCATATTTAATTCCATGAGTCTTTCTAATTTAACATATGTTCATTATATTAAAACTTAATTACTTACACCAGGAGAGCATATATTCTTGTTAGTACTAATAATATTAATATGTCTGAGTAAATCTTATTAATAATTTCTTATTTAATCAAGAAAGAAAAAAAAAGTAATGAAATGATTGTAATTGTACAAGGAAGGAATAAATTTGAATAATTAAAAAGTATTCTTTTCAACTGAAGAGATTATATATATATATATATATATATATATATATATATATATATGTCCAATCAGGATACACTCAGTTGGTAAGATTGATTGATTTTACAGAATGTTAATCATTGTTAGGTTAACCTTATGATGAAGTCAGGTTAACAATTATGGTAGCCAATTACATACAGTATAAAAATGTATCATTTTAAACATACTTAGTTATCAGTGATGCTGATAGCTTTTTAATTTAGTGCATCCTGGGACGTATGGATTTGATTTTAAGGAGTCCTTGGGAAATTTGATTGGTCCCAACTAAAATTTTCTTAATAAATTGTAGAGTTTCTATCTATGAATAACTAAAGCCATCTAAGCCCTACCTTGCACCCCATAGCATGTAATTCATTTCCAAGAAAATATTGAAATATGTTTACAGTTAGCTGGAAATGGTGGGGGAAGTAAAAAAATTAAAAAAATTTTAATTTAAAAAAACAAACAAATCACTGGTATGAATGGATACAATTTTTCTGCGTCGTTTTAAATTTTCATGCATCAGTGACACAGGATGCAGTACCTATCAGTATCTCTGAGTTGTAATATCAATGTTTTATGAGCCAACATATTGTAGATGAAAATCATTTTAAATATCTCAAAGTGATCTCTAAGAACCTAACAGGTACTACCAGTCAAAGTCAGCAGAGTGGACCTGTGAGTAATGGCAATGAAGGGAGCAATCCACATTACTTAGAGGACCAAATCTAGAGCCTCACCATCAGATGAAGTTTAGTGTCATACTAACGACATGCACAAACTCAAGTTTAAACTTAACTGGAAAAATAATCTTTAACTTTATAACATGATAATAAAACTGTAATAAAAAATGATTGAAATTAGTTAAACATGAAACATTTTTTTAAAAACCATCAGGATTTTAGTGAAGAAATGTTTCATGTATTTGGATTTTTGAAAATCCATAAAATTCCATTGCTCTGTTCATCATAACAATCAAATTATTGTTGAAAGGGGAAAATCTCTTTGTTAAAAGAGTTCACTAGAATTGACAACAACAAACGAATTACCAAACTTTGTTTTGTTCAAACAAAAAAGAATGAACAATAAACTTTATGTTCAAAATGTTTTTACATTAATACAAAAGATTTTCTCATCACAAATAGAAAAATAATAAGTCAGTAGAGTGGCCTATTGTTTGTATCAGCTGGGCAGCGAGGGAGTCTATCCCTTTCTCACTAGAGCTAGACCAGGGAGATTGTTTTTGCTGAGGTCTAGGCCACACCTACCGTCAGCTTCCAGATGATTTACTGTATATAGATCAGATTACCCAAGCTGTACTACTAATGTGCCGAGTTAGCAGGGACCAGTATCAAATCCAGAACTTTGCGATTCCTAGGCGGATTCTCTACCGACTGAGCTAAAAAACCTAATTTTTTAGAAAACTAGTATTATCTGCGTTATTCAGACTAAAATCCTCATCTTCATTGTTATCAGTACAACATTTTGACCGATGTGCCCTCCGGCCTTCTTCAGGTATTTTTTTTCGGACTCGGGAAGTTTCTTGTCGTAATCGGGGGCCATCACGGAACTTTGAACCTACCCCTTTATTCAGTCCATGGGAGGATCCTGTTCTTTTCCCCGCTAACCATAGCTGGGGTAGAGGCATTAAGCTGTGTCAACCATTTTTCTATGTTACTGCTGTCCTTGACCAGGATTGAACCTGCAGTCCAGAGATAACTGTCACTTAGAACTGTCTTAACCTAACTCCTTTATCCACTAGGCCAGGTGTCCATTTTTAGAAGACATTCCCTAGAAAAAGTTTTGCACATTTCAGCTCTCATTAAAGCGCTTATCTTTTGGATCAGAGAGGCACCAAAAGTTAATAGCTGGATTACAAGAAAACTCCTACCACTGTCTCACCTGAAAAGGGGTAAGGGCTGGATTTATTGTCCGATGCTCCCCTTAAGGAGAATACTGATGGAATTTAGACAATTTTTAAACCAGCCACTAAGGGATTGGGAAACTTGCTTCCTGCATGGCACCATACATTAAAAAAAATAACCTAGTGTCTATTCTAGTTTGCTGAGAAGCTAAAAAAAAAGTATATGTAACCTGAAAATTGCAAAAAGTAAATATTGAAAATAAGTTAAAATAAATTCACAAATTACAATAAAAGGTTTTTTCTTTTTTTTTCTACAGATCATTATTAGAAAATGAGAGATTGAATTTTTTACATTTGAGCCAATTTAGATTTGATGTAGGATAGCAGATTATTGTTAATAAGTTTGATTCTTACTTAGTCTCCCCCAGAATTATGACCTTGTGTCAAACTTAGCTTAGTAAATAACTACAATTGGAATTTTGTTTTGTTTTTGTTCAGATGTTGGTTAGATGAAATGAAGTCTGCTACCATAGTTCAAATCCTGAACAAGGCTGTTTGCATTTCACATAGCATTAATACCTTTGGAAAAATTATGAATCCAACTATGGGTAAATAGTAGGGCAAACTGGGCTCTTTAACGTTGGTATAGCAACTGGTCAAAGAGAAGGCAGACTGAATTCAAACCATACCTAGAGAAGTATGGTTCCACTGGGTTGGTTGGGTTTTATGGCATGTCAACTCATTGGGTTATTTTATGCCGAAGACTTTTAAAAAAATTCATTCTTGATGGGTACTCGATTTTTTTAAAACTTATCTTTTAGAACTCATTTTGTTCTATTTAAAGCATAGATGGGACCCTAACAGGTACTACTACTCTGTGTCAGGGTGAACCTGGGAGCAATGATAATGAAGGGGTACTTCACATTCCCCAGAGCTCCAGAACCGAAACTTCACCATCAGAGAATTTAACATCATACCTGGGACAATAACACAGTAAGCCACCACCTACTAGCCCCATATATGATAAAAAGGGCAATAGGGTTGGGAAATCATATAGGAGCTAGGGCTTGATGTGACCAGCTGATTGATCAGAGGGGGCCTCTCCGACCACCCATCTAGCCTAAGTAAGGACCAAAGTTTCAGACTATTTGCACTCAAGATATGCTACAAGAGTAGCAACCCCATGACCAAACTTACTGGATAAGTTGGGTTTTTTTTATGGGGGGGGGTATTAGATGAAGCAGCAGTTGTTTGGTTTTTTTTTTTATTCCATCTTCATCTCTGCGGGTTTTCTATCTACTGATAACAGAAAATATTAAATCTTCACTAATATTCTCATAATTAATCTTATGAGCTGATCAATTCATTTAATCTTAGGATTTTAGTTTTTAATCTAAAAAAATAAAAAATAAAAAAAATAAAATAACACTGAATGAATTTTCAAATGGATTTTTATGTTCATCAACTACTTGAACAAAAATTTGAATTACATAAAAAATTTTTTTTTTTTTTTAAAAAAAAACAGGAATTTTTAGCAGAATTGTACAAAGATTTCGATAATAAACAAATATATAGAATTAATAAAATGAAAAATATTTTAGGATTTTTTTCCTACAACTTATTTTATAAAGGTAATACACAAAGATTTTAGTCTAAACCAGCATTTCTCAACAGTTTTAATATCTTTTCTGCTAGTATATTAGCTCCAAGATCTGTCAGCTGTTCCTTATATTTAAAACATTTATCTTATTTCCACTGAATATTTTTTCCCCCCCACAATTCAATCAACTTTGCCTTAAAAGATGGGTCACATTTACTACCTTTTGGGATCCTGTGAAATAGTTTTCAGGTCTCAAGAAAATCCTGCATAGAAATCATTATCTAACATTATTAATAATTTCTTTTTAACTTGTGGAACCCTAGGGTACTGAGATCTGTCCACCAAGGAAAGAAAAAGTTAAATTATCAATAAATAACCTCAGTTCAAAAGGTTCAGTGGTGTAGCTTAAATTTACAGCCATTTTTTGATGGAAATCCTAAGAGCTGAACATGTAAATAAAATATACAAAAAAAAAGACAGGAAAAAGCAATACTCTTTAGAAAATACGAAATAAAATATCTGACATTTAAAAACACTAATTCACAAGCCTCAACCTGACGATGGGGAGGAGGGGGTCAGAAAACACGTTCAAATTTCAGATATTAAATTAACACCTTTGTAAAAAGAGTTTTTAACATTTGAAAAAGATCCATTAAGATGTGTAGTCATACTTTGATGAAGGGGTTTAAAATATGTCAAATAAAGAAGAAAAAAAACACTGAAAATAATTTATTAGTTATTTACTAAGCTCAGCTTAGATCTGGCACAAGGCCAGAATTATGGGGCGCCCAATGAGAATCGAACTCATTAACAATGGTCTGGTCTGCGAATCTAGCTTGCTAACCACTAGCGCGGTAATGGTAACTCGAAACCGAACCTTTTTAGACCCTATTTTTCCGATGCAAGTATCATTGGGGAACGTGAAATGTTTTGATAAATGGACCGGTTTACCAAAACCTTTCTCGTTCCCCAATGATACCCGCATCTGAAAAATAGGGTGTAAAAAAGTTAATCTTTCCAACAGGGTTTATTCTACAAAATAATTTTTTTTTTAAAAAGGGAGGATACCAAGTAAACGTTTGTCTATCATAGAATCATGTAACACAATAAACATTTTGAAAAATTCACCAATTAACTCTTTTACTCCCAGAAGAATTTCATTTTAACCTTTAAAACAACGAAACAAATAATTTTCCATATTCATAATTGGGGGGAATGGTAGTGAAAAAGTTAAAAACATCAATGAATTTCACATTCCTTATTTAGTAAATGTAGTAAATTGTTATTGTTCTCTAACAAGGGGCAGGGAATTCCCTCTCTGGGGGAAATTTTTAGAGTTTCATAGAAACTAGAATTTGGCAGACGATAACTATTCCAACACAGATCTTTTAAATCGGACAATTTTGGAAAGTGTGCAAATAATATTCTGTAATTAAAAAGGAGTAAATAGGGAAAAACAGAACAAAAAAAAAACATAATTCAATAAATTTACAATACAGGGTGGTCCGAAAATCTTGTTACCCCCAACATATTTTTTTAGAGGTTTGGTTTGTTTAACGGTATATCAACCTCAGTGCTTTTAGAGGTAAAATAATTACCTAATACAACCAGAAATTCTAGAAAATAATTTTAAAAGGATTTTTTAGAGGTAAAATAATTACATCAATTATTAAAACAAAATAATGAAAGGAAAGTTAAAACAATATGTAGGGGTGACAAGACTTTCCGACCACCCTATAGAATATTATATTATCTTTTGTCAGTTTTATTATTAACTATCTCTTAACTATTATTTATTATTATTTGACTAAGAGATTTGCAGTTTGAATTACAAGAAAGAAAAAACAAGTTATAAAATTCTTTAAAAACAAACAAAAGAATCTTTTTTTATAAAATCACATTAATGAAATTGAAATAAAAAGAGAAAGAGAAAGTTGGTCTTACCTATTTTGGAGAGTGTTGCAAATAAAATGAAGACTGAAATAAGACAGGAGGGTAGGGTGATGGGTTTGGCTTCCTCTGATTTGTGTGGGGGTTGATCACGTTGGGAATATTTGGCTAAATATTGATGATGATCATGATGATCATCGGTTTGTTTTGGGGGTGATACGTCCAAAATAGAAATCCTGCCAGCAGATGCCCTCATCATTTTTTGGGAGGTAGCCGGTGGGCAAAAATAATTCTGGCAGGGTGAGGAAGAATCACATTTGGCATCTACACAATAATACAGAAGTATGATGAATAAAATAGACATAATTATTCTAAAGTTTGGCATTATTCTGACCCGATACATATCTCCCCTTAAAAAGATATTAATTATTATTTATTTTGGAACTAAAAACTGCCAAATTTAGAATGAAGGGAAATATATTAAGAGGAAAAAAGATGAAGAACAATTAGACAATAACAAAAAAGCATGTGTCTCTTCTACACACACACATTACACAACTAAGGGTGGATATAATAATAAGGGTGGACCGAGTCAAAAGAAAAAGTTGAAACAAATATTATCTGTCTGAACTTAAGCAACAAAAAAAAATCAACACATTTAAACTAACCAACACTTTCTCTTTTTAAACCATAATTCAAAAATAAAAGAAATTTTATATTGAATTTTGTTTTGATAAAATCGGAAATAGAAAATTTAAATTTCCTATTTGAAGAATTAATAAGGAAATAAATAAAAATTGTTGGAGAGAAAGTGAAACTATCCAACAAAAACAAAAAATGTGAAAATATTTCCATAAAAATAAAAAGTTATTTTTACAATTAATTTTAGGAAATAAAACTGATTTCTTTTTTTGTCTAAGACAAAAAAAATTAGACAATATTTTCAATCAAAACAAAAAAAAAAAACAAAACCAATTTTGACAAATAGAAAATCCAATCAGAAGGAAAAATTGACAGACATTATTCATTAATAAAACCTTTTTCTTCTTTTTCTTCTACAATTGAATAAATAATAAAAGGGTTTATTGATTCAAAGGAAAAACTTAAATAATTATGAATTAAATAAGACATTTTTTTGTTTTTCTAAAAGATTTTTTTAAAAAAAGAAGAAAATAATCAACAATAAATCTATCTGATATTTTTAAAGAAAGAAAAAATGGAAAGAAATCTAAGAAAAATTCATGGCGATCTCAACACAACCAAACTATTTATTTTAAGGAAATAATCAGAAAAAAATGACTTAGAAAAGGAAAAAATTAATCAAAAAAATAGAATTAAAAGACAACAATTTGCAATAATATTATTAAAAATAAGAATCTAAAAAAAACTGACTTAGAAAGGGAGAAAAATAATCTAAAAAAAAAAAAAAAAACTAAAAACTAAATGACAATTTTCAATATTAATAAAAATGAGAATTTTAAGAAACTTAGATAAAAAAGGAGAAAATGAATGAAAAAAAATTAAATTAAAAGACAATAATTTTCAATAATACTAATACTAATAATAAAAAAGGAATTAAAAATAAAATTAAAATAAAATTAAAATAACAGAGTTGTGTTTTGTGTGTGTGTGTTGTGTGTGTATATCCAAAATTTTAAGTTTCCCCCTAGATATACACACGTATCACACGCACACTTTCCGGGTACATCACCTCCACCTTGCTAGTCAAACTGCTCCAAGAACAACAATAATTATTACGACGAGCTGAACTACATGGTTTGTGAAAATGGCTTTGGGGATTGTCAATTGACTGGGCGGTTTGGTCAAACATTTTTGGTTCTCCCTCCAACGGGGGCGTCATTTTTAACAGACAACTGAAATGGCAGGACAGGTTTTCAAAAACACACGATGTGAAGAGAGAGAGAAAGATGAATGAAATAAGAATGGCAAATAGGAGCTTCTCAAAGATTATACCGAACAAGTGATGTAGTCACTGGACGGTAAAATACTTAAATTTTTGTTTTCCTTTTAAAAAAAAAAAAAAGGGTGGTCGAATCAACGGTTAAAATAAACAATCATCACGAGTCAAAAAAACCCGACTCGACACAACAAGACGGCTGCCACTGCAAGCAGCGCGCATGCGTTGTGCGCTTCTTTAGTTCATGTGCGTTAACTTTAAAACAGTTACGGAAGCACCAAAGTGTAATAATACTAGTAGTTGACATAAAAGTGGCGTGCTGCTTTCCAAATCTAAAAGCTAAAAATAAAAACATTGCTTTTTTACAGAGTTTAAATTATTATGATTTGTTGTTCAATTTATAAATAAGAGTGCCTCATCGGAATATTCAGAAGGTATTGATGGTATAATACTACCGAACACCCCCCCCAAAAAAAAAGAACAACTTTTGGATATTGATCGGAGTTTACATTTGATTAGTTGTACCAGATGTGTTCAGATACGAAACAGATTTTTTTTCTCTATTTCAAAAGAATCGCATTTTTATATTTGCTAACCATTAACAGTGTTTATATATGTAACTTGCAATAGCAACGTGATTTCCTCTTTCTTTCTTTCTTTTTTGTTTTACTCTCTCTCTCTCTCTCTCTCTCTCTCTCTCTCTCTCTCTCTCTCTCTCTCTCTCTCTCTCTCTCTCTCTCTCTCTCTCTTGCTTGCTTTCGTTCTTTTTTTACTTCTTTCTTTCTTTCTTTCTTCCGAATGTCCATCCAACACCTGTATGAGGATGAGACTGTAGTATCTGTTCACCCTGTCTTGCATCAATCTATCGCTCCTCGGCACTTTATATTTAGGATCAGGTTCAAATATTTCTACTCGTGTGAATCTAATCAAATATATTTTTAGAAATTAAATAAAAATTTAATTTGAAAAAAAAAAAAATGTTTGCCGAAATCTTAAATGTTATACTTTTCGATAAAACTGTTTTCGTCTATATATATTTTATAGCTTATGTGGTGGTGTGTGGTGTAATGGTTATCGTCATAGGAAATAGAACCAACGACCCGCTGAAGAAATTGACCAAATGTCACATCTTACTCATGCGAAGGGGTTGGTAAATATATTTTTTGTCTAGATTATAGTTTCTGAAATAACCATGAGATTTCAACAAGTACAGATACTACACTCTGATCCCATTCGCATCGCCACAAAGCCAGATTCGAACACAGTGCCGGTTTAATATGGAATCTCACAAAATTTACCAATCCTTGTGAACGCGTCAGATTATCCAGACCCCCCCCCCGCTCGTCATAGTACAAGTGCAGTGAAACTTGTGTGTGAGATATTTTAATTGGAAAGAGACTGCACAGACCCCAGTCCACTATCTTTCCCGGAAGCCCCGGCGCTTGCAAACTAGCGCCATGTTTTTTTATTAGGGATCTATGTCCAATCAGCTGCAGGGTATTCTCTCTCAGATAATATTGAGTCACTTCTTAAGAAGCAAACCTCTCCGCAAGCCTCAGTGCTTGCACCCTAGCACCAAGTTGTATTGAGGATTTATGTGAGTAGTAAGTATCCTAATCCCACTGCTATCAGTGTGGATAGCTGTTGCACCCCCCACACCCCACCCCTTGGAACTCGTTTACTACATAGCTGAAGGGAGAATAGTCGGATGCATACCTTTTCGATGGGTATTATAGTTATGTGAAGTGCAAACAACCTCGTCCAGGACTTGAACTTGTCACGTCGTGTCTATTTCATCAAGCGTCTCAACCAGAACTTTATGTAAGTTCTCGTCCAGCGACGAATGTCAAACATCACTGTCGGTTGAATTAATCTTTTCGCGAAGCATTTATTTCTGGTTTGGAATTGTCTGATAATTTATCTGATACAAAGACATTAAGTGTGAGTTATTTTAAGTGGGAAGAGGATGCACAGACCCCAGTCCACTGTCTTGGCAGTTGGTCCAGTGGCAAGGGAATATCCGAGACGACGGGACTGTCGAACTGCTAAAGGGTGCTGTCTCAAATAGTACTGAGTCACTTAACGAGAGACAAGCCTCCCTGCAAGCCCCACTACTTGCACCCTTGTGCCAGGTTGTTTTAATCCTACTACTATCGATGTGAGTGACCGTTCTTTGACAACTCTTGTTTTTAGTGATACTCGGTGTTCACACACCCACCTCACCAGACATGCTTGACGGGAGTGTCAGTATAGTCGCCAGCAAACTGACCAGGTAGTACTAGTTTACACTGTATAAGTAGCAGGTAAAAAAGAAGACCTGTCTTATCCTGACCTGGCCTTGTACTCAGAGGTATTTGCGGGAACTCTTATAATTCCGAGTAGGCAAGTAATTTCGGATGAAAGAAGACGAGAATAACAATTGAAGATAAAGAAACATATATTCAAACGGTACAAAAAAGGGGTTGCAAAACCTATGGCGTTTGCAGTCAGACTTTTCTTGCTCAGGGTGAAGAAGGTAAAGATGAGCGCTGGAATATAGCACTCGCTGGTTGACTGCCAACACGATAAGTGGCTTTCGTCAAGGAATTCAATTTAGGTACCAATTTCGTATATTGACGATTCGCCCTCTATTTTTCCGATAGTATAAGTACGAGATAAGGACCGCCTGGATCTAGAAAGCATAAACCAGGCTAAACTCGTTTGTTTTTTGCTAGTTTGTTTTATTGTTTTTGTTGTTGTTTTGGAGCGGGAATACGACCGAAAGAGAGAGAGGGGGTACCACACTTTGATCCCAACTCGAAAGCCGAAGATCAAGGCTTTGATTCTAAACAGAAATTATCAATGAGCTACACTTTGATCCTACGCAAAACGCACAGACACTAGACCCGGCTTGGACAACATTTGTCGAGAAGCGGGTCACATAAGACATGTTTTTTTTAAAAAGGCTTATCAATACATGAAATCAATTTTATGAGTTCGCATAGAGACCAATGCCTCATGCCACTTTCTATGCAGTCGAGATTCGCCTCGTTCAGGTAAATTTGTGAGAAGCACTTGATCACCTGGCGTTTTACCTTTTTTTAGAATGAAGACTTTTTTATGTTAAATGATCTGCAATAACCTGTGAATGAAATTTCAATTGCGAATTCAATCTTGATTGATTGATTGATTGGTTGCGTTATTGCTTGATCAATTCGCTTCGTTCATATCCTGCTTATGACATTCATGGAACACAAACTAAATATTTAGAATCTAAAAATCGACGTAGCATTCTGCGTTTTAAAAATAAGACATTTTTCTTCAAGTATTTTATGAAATCGAAAAAATTCAAATGAATGTTTGCAGTGAGATATTAGAAATTCAACAAAATTTTTGAACAAACACACACACATGCACACACACACAAACGAGCACGCACACACACACACACACACACACACACACGCATACACATCCAAACACACACGCTCACACACACACCACACATACACATGTGTGTATGCATATATATATAATATATATATATATACATATATATATATATATATATATATATATATAATTGTATATTGCATATATGTGTGTATGCATGAATGCATATATATATATATATATATATATAATATATATATATATATATATATATATAATTGTATATTGCCTTCATTATTAAGAAAGAAAGAAAACTTTCCCATCGGAAAATAGGTCACGACGTGTTAATGGTTTCACTTGTTAAAAATGCCTTTTTTTTATTTTATTTTCATTTTCATTTTATCCTCGAATCATTGATGCATACAAAAAAGCAACTCCACCTGTTAAATAGAATTGACTTCCTCTCACACTCGGATTTTTCTGATAAACTCATTTCTTACATTTTCTTGAAATAATGTTTATTTCAAATTTAGAAGACCTTGAATCAATCAATACTTTAGCCTTCTCTTTGATTTCAGCTACGATAAGTTTTTTTTAACTGCCTCTCTGTTACATAATGAATAGGCATAGCCTATCATTTTTCTAATGTAGTATAAAATGTAAATTTATTTTATCGTTGGCATCCTTCCGTCTACTAAAGACGATGGCGTAGTGTCCACTTTTTAATCTTCAACTGCGTGAGTGGCTGAACGGACCAATTTTTGAATGGCAATCTCTGGTGCAGTGGCTGAAAACAAACAGTGATGCTTGCTGGAGTTGCTGTTGTCTCTTCTTCCTTCTGATTCTCTTTTCTGTGATGGCTAGTTTCCTCTCTTTTTCACTCCTTTTCGTTTCTTGTTTGACAAGGAGGCGCCATGCCGCTCGATTTTCTGCACCAACCTCCCAAGTGTTGGTGTTGATGTGGCATGTCTTTATGTCCTTCTTGCAGACGTCTTTAAAGCATAGGCATAGTCTCCCTACTGATTTGGTGCCTTCTACTAATTCGCCATACAGTGGGGCTTTGGGGATGCGGCCTTTGTCCATCCTCCTGACGTGACCAAGCCAGCGCAGGCGTCTCTCGCAGATGATGGCGGACATGCTGTTCATGTTTGATCGTTCCAGCACGCCTGTGTTGGGTACTTTGTCCCGCCAGCGTATGCGTAGAATATAAATTTAACGCTTGCTGGAAAATTTTTGTACCTTATAAAGTGTCATAAAACTGTGACAGACAGGCTTCGACCCTAGGTGGACCTGTGACGGTGTTCGCTGATTCGTTGGTCGAATCACGTGACTGGCTAGTCTGTGTGGAAAGTTAAAAATAAGTTAGAATAGATTGAGAATCGATCGAGAGAGTCTTTGGGGGGCTTGACGCATAATGGCGTTCTCCACTGAATTCTTCCACGCGCGTGGGTTAGAATATTGGTCTCGGGAAATTAATGAGGACCCCCAAAAGAATTATGTCTCCGATTTTATATTTTTTATTGATTGAGATTTTAGATGGCGATTTCAGTTTTTGAACTAACGTATTAGTCATAGTAAGTTTGCTTCTTAAATCTGATTTCTCAAATGCTTTTCGACCATAATGACCTTAAGGCACCCCTTTTGCGATTTCGACTCGTGGGGACACTTTTCTCATTTACACCGTAAAAATCCGGTTGTTTGTTAGGAGTTAGGGTTAGGGGTTAGGGTTAGGGGTTAGGGGATAGGGGTTAGTTTTATAATTTTAAAAAACTCTAAAAATCGTCTGTAAACAATTAACTGGATTTTGACGGTGTAAATGGAAAAAAATGTCCCAACGAATCAAAATTGAAAAAGGGGTGCCTTAAGGTCATATTTTATGGTCGAATGCCTTTTCTTTTTCTTTGTCGAAGTGTTCTCTAGATGTGACATACCATCAAGATATTCTTTCCAATTTGCCACGTACAATTTCAGAACGCGTCTTTTTGTTGTGTTGTTATTTTTTCTTACCTACGTATTGTAACTGTCCTATATGAAAGTTTACATGTATAACCCTTCGTAGATTTTGTCCAATTTTCAGCTACGGTTTTAATGGAAAACATCACTTATCTCCCTTTAACTGAGGGAATTGGAATACTCTGTCTGTCTGTCTGTCTGTCTGTCTCTCTCTCTCTCTCTCTCTCTCTCTCTCTCTCTTGCCGAAGGGATTCCTGTTTGCTAAGGTCTGTGGGGGTTAAAATAAAATTAAAATTTAAGAAAAAATAATAATCTCCCACGAACCCTCAGACAGGAAGAACTCTCTGAGCATGTGCAGGAAAAAGGGCCCACATCCTACCACGAATATAATCTCTCGGACATTCGGACTCGGGTCTTAACTGGGATCAGACACTGTTACTGGACGGGAAGAAATTTCCTCTCCACGAGTTGACCCACAAATAAAGCCTGAATCCTAAAAGTACCAATTATCTGTGTCTAGAATTAGAATAAATCCAAATTATTCATTCAGAATTTTACGTTGCGGGACAAAATGTTTATTCCTTTCCTCTATTCTGCATTTTGATACAAATGCAGAATAGCGGGCAAGACTTAATCTCATTAGAATCGTATTTTACGTATAGATAGCATTAGATTACGGAAACTGTCGAATTTCATGTATTCTAGTGAAATATAAATATAGTTTTATACGTAAACTAATTATATTAATTCTTGCATGCTATAGTGAATTAGTACTTTGGGGGGGGGGCTTCAATGAACTCGGCCCGTTGCATTCTTTAATTTACTTCGTATTACATTTTTTACTTGCCACGGTTCCCCTATTTGACGCTAGGAGACACGAAAGGTAATTACCACTCGTGTCTGCCAATAGTCACTAGGTGACATAGCCAGCAGCATTATGAAAGAAAAATCATTCTGATTGGTTAGATAATACAACAAATTTACCAAGCTCAATCGGAAAGGGTGCGTCGAGCCTCTTGTCTACAAACGGATTTTCGTCAGATGACTTTTAGCTTTTAAAGCATTAACTTCCTGTAAATTTCCACAAAATGATTAAATTTGATATTTCGTTTTTCATAGACGTTTTTCTTTCTTTCATTTCACAATCACAACGATTTTTTTTTCTTTAAATAAAAATCTTGCATAAAATATTAATCTGTCATCATATTATCTACCAAGACTGTTAATCTTCATAAGGAATTGAGAATAATAACGTTAATCCTAATCCTAAATGACTTGAGATACGAATAAAATTTTAGTCTAGAGCCAGGGGATAATGTGCGGATTAAAATGAAATTAGAATTAACGATGAATTAACAAGAATAATTTTATTGCCTCGGCAAAATTAAACAGACAATGACAATGAGAAATAAGAAAAGTTTATACAAAGTTTCTCTGAATTTTTTATTGTCTAATTGGACACATGGCCTAGTGGATAAGGTAATTAGGTTAAGACAGTTCTAAGTGACAGTTATTTCTGGATTGCAGGTTCAATCCTGGTCAAGGGCAGCAGTAACATAGAATAATAATTAACACAGCTTAACGCCTCTGCCCCAGCTATGGTTAGCGGAATGAGAACAGGATACCCCCGTGCATTGAATAAAGGGTTAGGTTCAAAGTTCCGTGATGGCTCCCGATTACGACAAGAAGGTTCCCGATTACGACAGGAAAGTTTCCGAGTCCAAAAAGAAGGTTCCCGAGGCCGAGAAGGTTCCCGAGTCCGACAAGAAATATGAAGAAGACCGGAGGGTATATCGGCTGAAACGTTGTACAGATAACAATGAAGATGAGGACAATAGTCCGAATAACGCAGATAATACTAATTATACAAAGTTATATGAAAGAAATGTCCCAATATGAAAGAGAGAGTCATTGGATCGTCGTGGAGTCCTTGTAGAGAATAAAAGAGAGTAAAAACTTACATGTTAAGTATACTATCGTGTGACATGCGAAATGTTGGGGAGCTTTGATCACCCACCCCCACCAAATAGGTACGCATGTGTGTGCGACTTGATTGTGGAGGGAAAAAAAAGCTAAAAGACTTTGACTTTTGGTTCGTCATTTTTTATACCACGTTGACCACCTAGTTATTATTGTTTGGGGTAATTACCTTTCGCGTCCCCTAGTATCAAATAAGAGAACCATGACAAGTAAGGAATGTAATCCCTAGAGTTCAAGCAGACTTGAAATTAGACATATAGTTCAAGTAACGTCATCTTTTTGTTAGTTTAGAGGTTTGCTATATCACCGAATGGATCAAGTTCCACTTAGAACTGAGATATTAGGTGGGGCATTATGACCTTCTTAGTGTTTCAGTAGTGGACATTTCCTGGTCTCAGTTATCCTGGTGGGCATTTTTGGAGGGACCGGATCTTGATCTAGACTTTTGTTGAATAGAAGGTTCAAGTGTCTTTCTGGTTCCCAAAATTCAACTAACCTCGTGTCATTTGATCTAGACTTTTGTTGAATAGAAGGTTCAAGTGTCTTTCTGGTTCCCAAAATTCAACTAACCTCGTGTCATTTGTGACAGTTGCCATTCGTCTTTTCAGATGATCGATGGGACGTCACACTATGACCCCTGGGTTCAACTAAATCAGATAAGGAACTGGTTGTGGTATTGACCGTCCAAACGTCCAATCATTTTGGTCAAATATAAAAGTTTTTTGTTTACACCAAATCACTTTACTGAAATTCATGGAATGAACTTGATTTATGAGAAATATGTTCTTTTTATTCTCTGTATCAGGTCGGTAGAGCGTCCGCCTAGGAATCACAAGGTTCCTGGTTCGATACCAGTCCTCGCCAACTCAGCGTATGAGTAGCTCTGGAATCTGTGCGCTAAAGTGATAAGCTGATGGCGTGTATGGCGCTCCAATTCAGACGCTTAAATAATCTCTTTGGTCTCGCGCTAGTGAAAAGGAGATAGACTCCCTTGCTGTGTGGCTGATACCGACATTTAGGCTACGCCGCTGTCTTTATTTACTTATTCTCTGCTACTGTCGCCTCGTTGGTTCATGAACTGAGGGTTTTTTGTGGAAGTCAAATGATACATTCTTTGAATCCATAAAGGAAAGTCATCAGTGATGCACTATTATCATGGCCAATTTCGGGTTTCTCAACATCATATTAGTTCCAATAGCACCCCCGGCCTGATTCTGGAATTGTCAGGTCACCTCCCTGAAAGCACTGTGCTACAAGTCTCGAAAAGCAACAAAAATTTCGAACGTTTAAATTGAAAACATTAGTTAGTATAAGCCAATAAGAAAAGACCATCCACCCTCCAAGGGAATTTTTGGTTACCTCCCGTTTAAATTGGATTTACCTAACATAGATCCAGATTACGGCATGTTAGTCACACTCTATGGATTAACCTAATTGTTATACTTGTTCTAACTTATTTACCCTCGCCAAACTGTTACCTAAAACTACTCACCAATTATTTATACAATCACTAAGTCGAAAATAGGTTTTTTTTTATCTTCTTGTTCACCAGTAATTCAGCTGGTGTAAACGTTTGTGGATTTGAATTTTAGGACAACAAAAATCGACTCTTCTTTAAACTCAACAATTATCGGTCTTTACTCATTTTCATCTTTCCTTCCTTAAAGATAGGCACGTATCTTTCTGCTAATCCATTACACGATGAATGTTGTTTCAGTTTCCTGATTGCTTCTTCTGGTTGAAATTAAAAGCACAAGACTCGACTGATGCTTGAATGAACATCGGATTTTATTGAACATCCATCACAACGTGAAATACTGTGCACGATAACCAGTGTGAAAGGACTTCTAAGACAAAATTCTTGATAGGACAAATTCCCTCCAAAAGTTTTAAACTACTTCTAGTATAGGACAGAAGTCACTTTGATTTGTGGGAAATTTAATAGGACTCACAGAGGCTATTACATTATGGGATGTCCATAGATATTAGTCCCTGCATAGTTATTTCTCCTACACAGTCCCAAAAGGGTGAATTTTTGGGTCACACTAAAAACATACACAGAGTGAAGCAATGCACAACATATTAGTGTACCACCTACCACAATACTACCAATCACAGTGGGTACCTTCCACAGCTTTAAATGTTTCAGTCACATGATATATATTTAATTTTATACGGCATTTAGTCTGGGGCGGAAGTCAGGATTTGGGGGGTATTTTTTTTTTTGTTCTTTTTTTTTTCTTTTTTTTTTTGAGGGGTGGAATTTACTACAACTCACAGGGGCTATTATATTATGGGATGTTAACAGATATTAGTCCCAGCGTGGTTGTTTCCCTTACACTGTTCAAAAAGGGTGAATTTCCTTATCTCTCTAAAAAATGAAAAGGAATATGTCTAACTGAGTGGCGCACCGTAAGTCGACATCTATAGATGTTTAGGAATTGTTGTAACGTGTTTTATTCCATGTTTTGATATATAAAACTGAAACACCTCATTGATAAAAGAAACAATATTGTCTGAAAGAATTATTTCACGGATCCCATGTATTGCAACATCATCGTTGTAAACTCTGAATGGTTGAAGTTGAAGTGATGGAATTAGGAATATAGAGATTCATCGATTTGCTATGTGCATCAATGATCGGAAGGGACACATGTCCTTTGAATGAATCAGCATAGTTGGTATGCAATCTAGACTAGTCATTTTCTGGAATTGTTGGGAATTTACGGACTTCATTCCACATGAAATGAGACATACCTTTTTATCTCCGGTAAGCGCAGATACTCATCTTCTTGGAGGATACTTTAAACTCAATCAACAAGGAAAAACACGAGGACGACATTTTAAGACATTCGTGGTGATCGTTTTATTAACAAGGACTAACTGAAAAAAACTAAGTGGCAGATAACATGGCCCATATACACAAAAATGGGATCCAGGGCAGATAACTCTGACCTGTCAATTAATACCATCTATGAGTTTTATCAAGTGCTGACCAGAGGGAATTTCATCATCCAATGATGAATGGATCAGCATAGTTGATATGCAATCTTGACAACTCTTCATGAATCTCCTAAGGATTCAAAGGAACTGTTGTAGGCGTAGAACTGTGCATTTAACAGCAGCTCCTCACATTGAATTCAATAGCCTTTTGGACACCAAAGCTTGTTTCTGTTCAAATATTTCAACCTAGCTGTAGTATCTTGGTATAATATTGATACGGGACATCGACGGAAGTGAACACCTCCTATTGTATGATAATAAATAATTAGATCCGTTGTCTTGTGGTTTACTCGTGTTGTTATTGGGTGAGCTTAGGAGGTATTCTGTAGCCATGCAAAAGACGAATACAAGGTATTACTCTAACCATTCTTGAGTGTCCATCAAGGAGTCCATCTGGGGGTACTTTTTGTCCTTGTAAGGATACATTAATACTCTTTCTCTGCCGCCCCCCAAGTTCATGATTCCTTGCGATATAGAGATGCATTAATCTGAATCAGGACATTTGCCACCTTCATTGGATGTAAAACAACACTTTCTCGAGAACAGTTTCTTTCTTTATCCGTTTCACAATTTTTGATAAGTAATTGATAAGTTTGATCGGGGTGTTGGGATTGTCTTCTCTTGATTGCTACTGTTGCTGTTAGATGTGGGATTATCTTCCCTTGCTGCTGCGGTTTGCCGTTAGGTGACGTTGTAACCGAGATATTTAAAGGAAGACCCGCGAAAGTGACTCCCTTTTTCTCCTGGAATCTCCATTCGTGAACGACACATGAGTTGTGTTTCCATCCATTTGGACTGGAGGTGGGGGGGGCTTAACATAGCCTGGACGGGTTGATATGGAGAATGTACTGTTACTCAAGCAACATTACCCCCTCTCTCTACACTGCCACTGTGGTCCAAGGAAAGGTAAGAGACGAATGCAGTTTTCTACAGGGCATACATAGAGAGGTATTCCAACAAAATGATGGCACTGGCATTTCCTTTAATGTTGGTCAGCAATGGCAAGCAGTTTAAGCACTCAACATTCCCATTTTGTCTACCTTCACGATAAACAAGATGGTAGGTGTATGCTAATAAGCCCACCCCTGGATCCTTACAGAACTGATTTCTGGAATTATTTTATTTTATTTTCCAACGAGGTCTTTGGATCAGTATATAAATTGAAAGGCTGATGTTGCGTGTTTTTGCGGACCATATAACCTTTAGGCACCCCTTTTGCGATCTCGATTCATAAGGACATATTTTTTATTCACACCGTCAACATCTGGTTGTTTGTTAGGGGTTAGGGTTAGGGGTTAGTTTCATAATTTAAAAAACCCTATAAAAATCGTCTGTTAACAAACAACTGGATTTTGACGGTGTAAATGAAAAAATGTCCTTATGAATCGAGATCGCAAAAGGGGTGCCTAATGGTCTGTTTGTGCTAACCTGTCCTAGTTAATCCCCTTGTTGTATTCCCTATAACTAGGTAGCTCTCCGTAGGGAGGGAGACGACTTCCTGTAATGGTTACTCGACAATAAACACGCTATTGTGCCAGTTCTTTTGTCATCTTCATTCATACTAACGTAATATGGTAGCAGCTGGTTACAGAAAAAAACGCCTCCGCTATTTTGAGAGAAACAAAAGTTGTCAACCTGGCAGTAAGCTGGGTAATTCTTTTCTTTTTTTTTTTATTGATACATTTTTTTGTCCCGTTGCGAACTGACGCGTCAATACTGTTAACGTTGTTGGTTTACCACACTGCTCTCTCTCTCTCTCTCTCTCTCTCTCTCTCTCTCTCTCTCTCTCTCTCTCTCTCTCTCTCTCACACACACACACACACACACACACACACTGCACGTCTGTAAGTCTGTCTCTATCTGCCTGTCTATCTGTCCATCTCCCTTTCTCTGTCTCTGTCTGTCTGTCTCTCTTTCTCTGTATGTCTCTGTATCTCTCTGTATCTTTTTGTCTCTCTGTCTGTCTCCGTCTCTGTCTTCTGTCTGTCTGTCGGTCTGTCTCGGTCTCTGTCTGTCTGTCTGTCTGTGTCTCTGTCTCTCCGTCTGTGTCTGTCTGTGTCTGTCTGTCCCTCTCTCTCTCCCTGTCTCTATGTCTATCTGTCTATCTGTCTGTCTGTCTCTGTCTCTGTCTCTGTTTCTGTCTGTCTGTCCCCCTCTCTTTCTCCCCCCTCTCTCTCTCTCTCTCTCTCTCTCTCTCTCTCTCTCTGCCTCTATGCCTGTCTGTCTGTCTGTCTGTCTCTGTCTCTGTTCTCCGTCTCTGTCTCTGTCTCTCTCTTCTCTGTCTCTCTCTCTCTCTCTCTCTCTCCTCTCTCTCTCTCTCTCTCTCTCTCTCTTCTTATTTTAAGTGGATAATATATTTCTTTTTTATTTCTCAGTTTTATTGGCAGTTGGCATCTTAGTATCTTAGTATAATATTGATACGTGGCTTTAACCCCAAAGACATCGGCGGAAGTGAACACCGCCTATTGTATGGTTGTTATACTAAATAGGAATATTTTTAACATAAGCCTTAAGAGTTAAACTGTAGCCATCCTTAAGAAGGATATGTCGGGTGTTCACATCAGAGCCCGGAACGTAGACTCTACTATCTGAGCTGGGCTGCAATCCAAGAGAAATACAACTAGTAATTATGGAGTACTGCCTGGGCAACGACCAAGCAATGGAGATATACAAAGGCATACACATTATAACAACCGATAACGAGCATACCGCCTAAGGAATATTAGATGCCTTTGAGGAATACATAATAGGTATCACCAATGAAACCTATGAATGTTTAGTATTCCGACATAAAAGAACCAAGATGAGAGTGAATAATTGGTTATATCCTATAACTCCAACATAAAAAGGGGAACCACTCTGATTGACTGATAATTTATTTATTTATTTTCCCAATTAAACTAACCCTAAACCTTAACCATAACCCCGTCTTCTTTTTTCCCAGTAGATCAATAAATAAATAAATAAATTATCAGTTAATCAGAGTGATTCCCCCTTTTTATGTTGGAGTTATAGGAAATAACCGAATAATTTGATAGTCTGTGTAGCAGTCGCCTTAGGGTGCTCCAAACAGTTAGACATATTCCTTTCCCCTTTTTTAGACAGACCTGTAAATTATTTAACATGGACAGTATAAGGGAAACAACTATGTAGGGACCAATGTCGAATAGACATCCCACAATACAACACAACTCACCTTCTAGCCCTCTGAGTTTTATTAGAGACCCCACAAGATACTCGTAAACGACGCTTGTGAACATGGCTTTGGAGCCAGCTTATTTCAGTATGACAAGCCGATGCCATTCACCGGTAGATCTCTCTCAGACACATCAATGGCATTGAGTTCGATTTTCTGTCACCTCGTCGCCAACTGTGTCATTAATTTGATACGAAAGTAGAGTAAAAACACGGTTTTTATTTACAAAGGGTTTAAACTGAATGGAATGGAATTCTGGGTAATAGATTGAGAGTATTATAATATGTGCATAGTAATGCAGGGCTGGAGATAAAATTAAGTTGATAAGAATTAAATAAATGAAAAGACAAAACAACAATTAGACACATAGCCTAGTGGATAAATGAGTTAGGTTTAGACAGTTCTAAGTGACAATTATCTCTAGATTGCAGGTTCAATCCTGACCAAGGGCAGCAGTAACATAGAATAATAATTAACACAGCTTAACGCCTCTACCCCAGCTATGGTTAGTGGAATGAGAACAAGATACCCCCGTGGACTAAATAAAGGGTTGGGTTCAAAGTTACGACAAGAAGGTTCTCGAGTCCGAAAAGAAGGTTCTTGAGTCCGAGAAGGTTCCCAAGTCCGGCAAGGAATACCTGAAGAAGGCCGGAGGGCATATCGGCCGAAACGTTGTACAGATAATGAAGATGGGGACAATAGTCCGAATAACGTAGATAATAGTGAAAAAAACAAGGGTTAAAAGAAGGGAATGTGTATTTATGAATGTAACATTTCGAAAGGATTGTGTTCAGTAGAAAATGGCGTTAACGAATAATTCTGTTTGTGTTTTTATTGGTAGAACTTTTAGGATGAAGTAGTTAATAAGAAAAAATGTTTAGTTCTCATGGCATCGGTTTTTGTAAGCGGTGGACTGGGACTGCAACGAATTGTAGTGGGTGTCATATTTCTTTTATATATTTACCAACCCCTCCGCACCAGTAGGATGTGACACAAGGCCAATTTCTTAAGCAGGGTTTAACAGGTTCGAATTTTTCTTCTCTTAGACTGATTACCCAGCCAGGGTTAAAGAGCTCAGTCTGCCCTACTATTTACCCCATAGCTGGAGGGAAGGTAGTTGGATTCATACCTTTCCCAAGAGTATTAACGCTATGTGAAATACAAACAGGAACTTGAACTGTTGTCTGTAACAGTTTTTACCACTAGCTACTGTTAACTACATTAAGCCCGAAACATTCTAGTAGGGTTTGTTTACATCCGCCCCAGCCTCACTCTGAACTAAACACTTTTTCTTATTAACGGACTATCGAAGGTTGCTTGTAATTCACGTGAATAAATACATCTACATAAAACGTATATCTGTGTGAGTACACTTATTTCAGGATTGACCAGTCTATTTCCTACGACTCTAACCATTACACCGGGCACCTCCATGTGTCGAATTTCTTCATGCTGTGTGAATTGCACGGACGTGTAATTCTGTTGAGCTTTTAAGGTAGTTGGTAGTCAGTGTGAAGTAGCTTCATAGAACGGACGTGTATTTCTTTTTTTCTTTACCTCTTGCAGAAAGTAGCCGATGATTTGGTTAGTGGTGAGCAAGAGAAGAACCACATCAGCCTCGGAAATCAAACAATGGCGACACTCGAAATCACTACTCACTAGTGATTTCGAGTGTCGCCATTGTTTGATTTCCGAGGTTGGTGTGGTTCTTCTCTTGCTTTTATCCTAGTTACGGTAAACTATTAGAAGGGCCGATATATGGATAACTATGTAACGTCTCTTGCGATGCACGTAGTCACGTGGGAAGAGAGACTGCACCTTTTTTTTGGGGGGGGGCTGGATTGACTGCTGTGTGGGACGGGGTTGGACCGTTAGATGTGAGAGGATTGAATCGTAGGGTTTGTTGACTCTATTCGTCTCTTGCGCAGCATGTGGTCACGTGGGAAGAGGGAGTATGGCTTGTTTGCGGCGGGATTAAACCGCAAGGTGACTCGTTGCATCTACTTAGTAGTAAGGCTCTATCTACTAACAGGAAATAGCCGTGTTTGCGTGCGGGTTCCGTAAATGGTTTGTTTAACTGTCCGTGATGCCCATCCATGTTCAATTGATGTGTTTGTTGGTCATGTTACGAGAAGTTTACACCACGTGTTTGCTCACCGGCTGCAGAGAGAGAGAGAGAGAGAGAGAGAGAGAGAGAGAGAGAGAGAGAGAGAATCAACAACAACCACAACATTGGCTGTTCCAGCGGCTACTTGCGCAGGTCAATTGCCACTTCCTCCCATTCGGCAAAAGTGGTATCATGTGTTATATTTTCATTCATTGGACGAAGCGAACCATTCAAGCAACACGCGTTCACCTCACTGTTCGGATAGACGAAACTAATGTTCACTGTTGTGAAGTTACACAATAGAACATTAATTAATTATATAATTATATTGGATCCGACAAAATAGTTTTCAAGTTTCTTACATATTAAAAATTTAACTAACCCACGATATCAACCTAGTGAAACCACATACATAACATACTACTTACTATAAGGGTATTTGCCTCTTATCCCACTTATGAGGGCATTACACAAGGACATTTTTATGTGGGCCCACCCACAAGCCGAAGCTCATGGGTGGTAGGCACAAAAATGCGTTGATCCCGTCGGCATTCACTTTCAAGGAAGGCGCCTCAACATCAAGGGACAGGTATTGCCTGGGGGGATAAGCCCCTGGGATCAACGCTGTTAATCTTACTTACCCGGTCCAGAGGCCGAAGCACTCTGGACTACCCCGATGGGGCAGGTAAGTACTTCTTACTATAATAATTGGCGGGGTATTAGTTTGAAGCTAACACACGCATCTTTATAATACATTAGGCTATCAGAATGATAACCTAACACTAAACATTTCGGTAAAGAAAAGACAAAGTCAATTTAACAAATGATATTAACATTTGATTATTTGTTGTTGTTGGCATCTTTCCGTCTACGAGAGACGATGGAGTTGTGTCCAATTTTTTTTTTTTTTTTTTTTAGCTACGTAGCCTGGGCGAGTTCATATGGAGGATCAGCTGTTGCCCAAGCAGTAAATCCCCCTCTCCACACTGCCGCAAAGGAAATGAAAGGAACCAATGCGGTTTGGCAGCGGTAGTGTGGCAAGAGTTGTTGGGTAGAACTGGATTTCAGCATCACACCAACTTAGGGACTCTGGCTCCGGATTTGTTTTCTTGGGATGAGGTAAATTCGCTCGGCAGCAGAGGTTTTGTATCTGACTTTTCCTTGTCTTAGATGGGTTGCCAACCAAGGCTAAGGAGCCCCTTCTAACCCATTAATCCTACTACTGTCGGTGTTCTCAACTTTGCAGGTGATTATATATATATAAAAGCAAATCATGTTAAAAATCCCAAACGACAAAAAAATGCACAATTATGTTCCAATGAACACAATAAGAAAAATGATAATTATATTGAATCTGACAAATGGTTTTCAAGTTTCTTACATATTAAAAATTTAATTCACTCACGATATCAACCAAGTGAAACTACATACATAACATTACTATAAGAATTGGCGGGGTATTAGTTTGAAGCTAACACACGTATCCTTATAATACATAAGGATATCAGAATGATAACCTAACACTAAACATTTCCCTAAAGAAAAGACAAAGATAATTTAACAAAGGATATTAACATTTGATTATATTAGCTCAGTCGGTAGAGCTTTCGGCTAGAAACCACAAGGTTCATAGTTCGATACCGGTCCTCGCCAACTCAGCGTTATGAGTAGCACAGGGATCTGTGCGGTAAAGTAAGGAGTTGATGGTAGGTGTGGCGCTCCACCTCAGACGCCAAAACAATCTCCTTGGTCTAGCGCTATTGAAAAGGGGATAGACTCCCTCGCTGTTTGGCTGATACCGACATTAGGCCGCCCCGACGACTTTACTTACTTACTTTTTATATACATATAAAAACAAATCATGTTATAAACCCCAAACAACAAAAAGGCAGAATTATGAACACAATGAAGTGTAATAAGAAAAGGGTTGAATGCACTTACAGGTTTTCAATTGGTTGATACGGCTTTATGCTGAGAAGTGTTGCGCATCATTTTTTCGAATAAAAATATTTGAAGTGAGTGCAGTGATGTACACACTTCAAATAGTGGTCTGCTCTGAACTAGAATAAATGTGCTTATTCACTCAATGAGTGAGGACCGAAAAAAAGCGCACAACTTCTTCGTTCAGAGAGGTCGAATCGTCAAAACAGGAAGGGTTAAGGGCTTGAATTGTCACGTAACCAACGGACACGTGACGTGGGAAAGCCCCGCCTACAATCACAAGGATGACAATTACATTTGAGTCTCTACATTTACTATCTAGTTTTCATTTTCCTGTGTATGCTTTTTTTGTGTGTTTTTTTGTTTTTTTAAGTGTACTTAGCTGTTGTGTGTGTCTCGGCTACTTTTCAATCTTTTTCTCCAATGAAATGTTATTCTTTAATCTATTTGTATTTGACATTCATTTTCTCTTTCGCCGAATCATCTTATCTTCTAGACATTCTGACGAACAATTCTGCTACTCACGAAAAAGAAAGAAAAACTCAGTTACAGATAAGATAAGAGTTGACTTACATATAATCATTCACACACAACTACAAGATACCAGATTTGATAAACCATGAAGTTTATGGAAAGAACATGCTGTCTGTCTGCCTTGTTGGTGGGGCTTAGAATAAACAAACTGTATCCTCTGAAGAGGGGGTAAGACCCATTCAAATAGAGGTTGCTGGGTAGGACACTAAACTCCACCTGGTGGTGAGACTTCAGAATTTGAAAGTGGGCGGAGAGGTTAAGCTTTAAAAAATCTGAATAAGTATTTATTGGCCACTGGAGCGGGGGGGCGGGTCAGGTGGAGCTCTCCCCCCCCCCCGATCACGATGTTGGTACACCACTGTGTGCATTAGAATCATCTTACACAGTAGTTCTTATAATAGTGAGGACATTGTTTGAGATCTCTTTTTCACACACACACACACACAGACACACACTCAGCTTGGCAGTCGAGGTTTCGAGTCACACACGGAGCAGTCTCCCATGTCTATAACCTTGCTGATGAGACCTAACAGGTCGAAATGTACATTCAGGGATTGACATTTTCTCGATTTATTTAACCTTATATTTGAACATATATGCCTGCCTAAATTCATTAATTATTAACTAATTCATTTTCAAAAATTAGGTATGACTTCAATTAAGCACATATCCTTCAAAAATTGTCGTCTAAAAGCCATATCAAATAAACACATTGTTTATTTACTTACTCTCATATATATATATATATATATATATATATATATATATATATTGATAATATAGGGTGTTATATTTATAAGTAAATAGTGCTCAATATCGTGGTATGCATTTATATCTTAGTGTAGCGTGGACAGGAAGTCAACGGCATTTGGTTTACTGACAGTTTTTCGCCTCTACGATTTACAAACCAGATGCCCCATGTCCAAAATTTCCTACTCGCAAGGTTCAGTTTGTGATGAGTTAAACATTTGCGTGTTTTAATTAGATGAAAAGTAGAAATATATCAATTTGGCCATTGCATTTGGCTCTTTGCCAAATAAGTCGTTCGTTGTTCATTACATTTCCGTTGCTTCTCGGTAAAAAAAAAGAAAAAGAAAACAAACAATTTGTTTGGGCATGGAGAGTTCTGATTTTATTTGATCGTTTTTTTTGCCGATTCAATTTTCATACCAACAAAATATTCCTTTTACAGACAAGGCACAGCCTCTCTGGTAAAGAACAAATAATCGAATATTTCCTACGAAACACAAATAAAGTGAAATAAATGTCAGTATTGAAGTCAAATTGTAAAACGTATGTAATATATAGAAATGACAAGCATATTTGATAAAGTATTGAATCAGCTTGTAAGCTCATATTCCTCTTCATAAATATGTTTAATGTGACATCAGCAGGAAGTCAAAGCTCCACCTACTTCCGCCCAGCATTTTTGCCGCTTTTTGTAACCGTTCTGTTCAGTTCGTAATAAATCTTTGTTGAACCTACCTGGTGTGTTGCCCATCTCTTCACTTTCTCTTTCATTTTATTTTAAATTCTTTTTTCTGACGGATTGTTTCCACTATGCAATACGAATACTCAACCTCAACACAGCTGATTTCATTTTTGTATTCTATAGATTATTCAGCTTTTCTTTTTAACCATCCTGTCGTAGTGTAATGGTTTGCATTCTAGTCCATTACTATTGAAAAGCGAGTTCGATCCTCACTGGATATCCCATAGTTGTGACCTTGTGTCAAATCCTGTGAACGGGTTGGATAAATAACTCAACTCCTCACCAGGTGTAATGATCAGCACACTTGATTAGCAATACAAATGTTGGAATGTTTTTATCCAAGAAATATTTTGTATAGTTTAAATGCCTATTTTTTGCCAACCTTTCAATATGTCTTGTTTCGTATTTTTATACGAAAATAAATGGGAAAAAGGGCTCGGTGGCCAGCTCCGGGACTGGAATCAGTCACGTATCCCCTAAAATCTACCTTTTTTGAAAATTGACTTCAAGGGGAAAGGACGTACAAGCAGTTGTCCTGTCATAGGCATGGCACTCCCCTAAAACTCTTTGGAAGTAGGAAGCGAAGCGGGTGGACGCAACCAGCAGATTGTGCTGTTATAGCGCTGAGTGACGAACCCCTTAGCTGCCTGAAAACGGACTTTGGCCGGTTTCGGAGAAGAGCCTTCATTGAAAAAAGGGGGCTTATTGAAGTTGCAACCCAGCAGAATTCCTTGGAGGGCTAAAAGGGTTTTCTTCCTTTCCTTTGGCGAAAAAGGTCGCGGTTTCCTCACATATTCTTCAAACCACGGAACGGAAATTGTTGGAGTGTCCACCCTTTTGAAGAAAAAACGGACGACAACGAGTGAAAAGTGAGAGATACCAGCGCAGAAGAGCCAGCCATAGTCTTTATCCGAGAGCCTTTTTCTTTCACGAGAAAGTACAAGTGACTGAAAGAAGGTTTATCTTTCGGTCAGCAGTTATTTTCAACATCAAAAGCCTTGTTCTTTGGCGAAAAGGAACAAGAGACATTTGAAAGGACTTTCATCTTTCTTTCTATCTAATTTTGACCTCTCCTGCGAGAGAGCGTATTTTCTGAAGGGTTCTTTGTTGCTTAAACCCTTTCTAACAGTGTTTTCTTTCTGTTTTTTTATTCCCATTTGTAGTATGTTTTGAAAGGTAGTTATTGGTTGATTAACGCCCGTTCCGTTACTTAAGAGTAACCCTCTTTATACACTTTTGTATTTTTATATTTATCATATATTTTTGTATTTGTATCTTTGTTACCCGGCGCCTAAATTGTCTATTTAGCGTTGTGCATGGGGAATTCTATGCAATTTCTAATTTGAATTGTATATATTTCATGTTTGCCTCCTTTGTGGAGATTTTTGTAATAAAGTTCTTTTTTACTATCAAGCAAGACCGTTCGTAATTTCATTTTTTCCCTATCCTTTTATTAACGGAGTCATTTAGTTCAATGGTCGGTATTTTTCTGAAAATGGAAGAATAATTTCCGATACCACTGATAATGAGTTCGATTCTTACTTCTGCCCTTGTGCCAAATTTAAGCAAAGCTTAGTAAATAAAAATATTCACTTTTTTAAAAAGTATTGTAGGAAGTAGGGATTAGACAATTTATCAATCAATTAAAATCTGTGAACTCTAAAATAATTTAAAAAATATATAATGAATAACAGAGATAAAAGTCGTTTCTTTTTTACATTCGCGAACTGATATCTGAATGTGAGGCTAAATAAAAATCAGATATTCTATGAATATTGCATCTCTTTAGTTTTCTGTATATTGCGGCAGTCAGTATTGGGAGTTAGCAGTTCAGCCTAAAAACAAAAACCGCCATTTCATTGTTGGTTCACTCGTCTCTATCTTGAAGGATTTAACGATCCGCAAAATAGAAAGGTTTGCGTTATTGTCAGTGAAGCGGCATTTAAAATGGCGAAAGGAGACAGCGCGCGTTCATGGTGATTAGGAAAGAAATGTTTCGAAACAAAAACGCTGGCCAATCAGAATCAGAATTTGTTGCAGTTTTTCTTGTCTTATATCTTTACATTCGATAATCTATAGAATATCTAGGATTTGTGTACTGTTTATTTGATTTTATCCTTTGTTTTGAGTTTTAGGCATTCTGTAAAAATTGCCGGTAACATCGGTAAAATGGTCGCTATTACGCATGCGCATGGCTATGCGAAAAAAGAAAGAAGCAATACAAAGAAAAATCAATGATAGATTATAATAAGTTTTTTTTTTCATGGTTTTTCCTGCATATTTATCAAACTTATTATTATTAACATATTTTTGAAAATATTTGCGTGTGTATGTTTGTGTTTGTGTTTGTGCGTGTGTGTGTTTGTGTGTATATGTATGTGTGTATGTGTGAATATGTATGCATATATATATATATATATATATATATATATATATATATATGAGTGTGTGCGTGTGTGTATGTGTGCGTGTATGTGCGTATGTGTATGTGCGTATATGTGTGTATGTATTCATATATATATATATGAGTGTGTGTGTGTGTGTATGTGTATATATGTGTGTATTTATGCATATATATATGAGTGTGTGCGAGTGTGTGTTTGTGTGTGTTTGTATGCATATATATATGAGTGCGTGCGCGCGCACACACACACGTGTGTGTGTGTGTGTGTGTGTGTGTGTGTGTGTGTGTGTGTGTGTGTGTCGCAATATCCGAAACTTAAAAAAAAAGCTAACCTAAAAACAAAAAGTGTGGAGAAAGTGTTTTGTTACTGTTTATAACCGACCGTTGTCTGCGTCCACCCTTAAGTCGTCAGTGCGAATTTAGTCAAAATAGAATATTACAAATGCCCATTCAAGTGACAATAAGATGTGTAACTTGCAATGGGATGTGTAATAGATACAAAGGGCACAAACAGGCATGAAACTAACGATCCCTTTGCAGTAAAAGTTTGTTACCGGATTCATCAAGATATTTTTTCTTACCTTATTCTTATTTACTTTCTGTAAGTGTGGAATCGTTAGAGCACACCATTGCAGGTATTCAAAATAAAAAAGGTTTGATTCCAAAATCATAATGACAGTATATATATATATATATATATATATATATATATATATATATATATATTTAGTAAATGAAGAAAAACTCAAACTTGCTTCATTACAATAATTTATTTCAACCGTATTAATACGGCATCTTCAGGTAATCACAAGAACATGACTCTTACCTAAGAGTCATGTTCTTGTGATTACCTGAAGATGCGTATTAATACGGTTGAAATAAATTATTGTAATGAAGCAAGTTTAGAGTTTTTCTTCATTTACTAAATATCTTGCTCTGTCCTTCTACTCACTGGTATTAGGTACATTGAGCTCTCCTTATGGTCTACCTGCATCAGCTTGGTTAAACCACACATGGAAAGACCCTAACTACGGAAAAAAACTATATATATATATATAATATATATATACATATATATATATATATTCAAATAAATTTGTTTTAATAGAATCCTTATTGTTTTTGTTTTTTTTAATTTTCTTCTAATTTTTTTTTTAAATCTAAAAAAAAGTTATCTTAAAAGGCGTTAATGGGCTGTCCGAAAAAGTTATCATTTGTAAACCAAGTACTTTCGGTTCTTTTCTGAACCATTATCAAGGCTGTTTATTATATATATATATATATATATATATATATATATATATATATATATATATATATATATATATATATATATAACACCTCAATGTTCATTAATTGAGTTTCACTGTCAGATTTACGTTCTGAATATATATATATATATATATATATATATATATATATATATATATATATATATATATATATATATATACCGACATATATACGATATATACATATATATATATCATCGTCGGGGCGGCCTAATGTCGGTATCAGTCAGACCAAGGAGATTGTTTTAGCATCTGAGGTGGAACGCCACACCTACCGTCAGCTCCTCACTTTACCGCCCCGATCCCTATGCTTCTCATACGCAGAGACATGGTGAAACTCAATTAAAGAACATTGAGGGGTTTATTTTTTAATTGAGATGATTTATCATCAGTGAATCTTTCTGTTCAGTCTTAAATTAAGAATAAATGAAAAAAAAAATCTTCTCTCAAATAAAATAAAATGCCAACGCAATAATTGTGACTATTATGTGCCACCATACTTTACGAGAAAAAAGATTTGGTTCAAGTGAATTTTATAAATATTTCGCCGTATTTGCACAGAAAAAGATTCTTATAGTTTCTCTTTTTACTTTGTTTTCTTTTTCTTTACTTTTCTTCTTTTATATTTCAAATAAAACCTTTAATGAAAGAATAAAGATCAACCGAGAGACAAAAATAAATCGATTTTTATGTCAAAATCAAAAAATACTTTTGAGATTCTTTCTTCTTATTCTTTTTGTCACAATTGCATTTGATTTTCTGATGAGGCCAATAAATTAACTTTCTCTAATAAATAAATAAATATCAAAGTTCTCGTTTAATATTGTCGCTCGTTTGATATTGGAATCTAAAAGATAAAAAGAAGTTTACGTCAGAGTGTTGTTGTTGTTGTTGTTGTTGTGTTGTTGAGAGGAGGAGGAGGAGGAGGAGGAGGAGGAGGAGTTTTTTTCGCCCTTGCTGCCTTCACTGAGATTCAAGTGACAACAAGTATTCACACTACTCCAGAACTCTCCTCAGTATTTTAATAGATTTTAGCTGTGGCCATATTTTTCCAAGTTCTTCGGGTGTTACAGCGTTTTTTCTAAGTTATTCAAGATCGTCCTTAGGGCTCCGGCTATGATTGGCACTACTGTCACTTTTATGTCCCCCCATCCTCTTTTTATTATTTCTATTTTCGCGGAAAATCTAATATTTATTCAGCTTTTCTATTTCTTTCAGATTTGGACTACTACTACTACTACTACTACTACTACTACTACTACTACTACATGATCATTATTCTCATTATTCGAAATTGACAGAATGCGCTCCGTTGTGTGGGAAGAAGTAGAATCTGAGTTGGGAGATTATCAGTGTCTGCTTTTCGGAGATATGAGGAGTTAAAGAAAAGTCGACGTTAGAAGACTTTTCTTTTATTTCTTTTCTTTTCTTTTCTTTCTTTCTTTCTTTCTTTCTTTCTTTCTTTCTCACTTTGTGTTTCTTTCTTTCACTTCGTTTTTCCTCTTACTTTTCTTTCTTTTCTTTCTTTCTTTCTTTCTTTCTTTCTTTCTTTCTTTCTTCTCATTTCCACTTCGTCTTTCTTTGAATTCGTTTTTCCATTCTTTTTTCTCTTTCTTCTCGTTTTCACTTGGCCTTTCTTTCTTTCTTCCTTTCTTTCTTTCTTTCTTTCTTTCTTTCTTCTTTCTTTCTTTCTTTCTTTCTTTCTTTCTTTCTTTCACTTCGTTATTTCTTTTTCTTTCTTCCTTCTCATTTTCTTTATTCCGTCTTTATTTCTTAACCCATAAAATCGTTTTCGATTTTAAACAAATAAAAAAAACATATCTTAACCATTGCACACCTTTAAACCCACTCCATATTGTTAAGGTAAAGAAAGATTTGAACACACGCAATGGCGACTCATTGTTGCTTTTTGCCCGTTTTTTTCTCATCCCATCCCATTAATTCTTTTTATCTTGTCTCTTTTCTTTTTCTTCGTCGGTTAAAATTGTCCAATCAAAAGAAATTTAAGATAAAAACGAATTAAAAAAATAAACAAACAAACGAAGCTATTCAATATTTTTAACGGTAGACTGTGAATTCAGAAACGTAATTTTTTACCATAATCTACTGGACAGATGTTAGTGGGATATGAAATGAAGTCCAATTGGGCTTAAATAAAGGACATCATTCGTTTATGAATCATTACGCAACAACTTTAAATTTATACAACATCAATTAATGTTGTCCTTTAATTTTCTTTTAAAAAGGTGATAAGTTTCCCTAGAGTTTCATTCAAAAGTATTCATTCCAGTTTTGAAATTGAATATATATACATTGGACTTCATTTCATATTCCATTAACATCTGTTCAGTAGAATATAGGTAAGAATTTACGCTCTTGAATTCAAGGTCTACCTTTTTCTGTTTTCTTTTTCTTTTTTTTTTTTTTTTTTTTAACAATATGTTATTTCTATTTATAATCTTTAACTAAAATTAAAAATATGTCAGAGGCGAAAAACTTGAGAATTCAAATTAAATTTACACTTTCAATTTCCTTATTATTATTATCAGCCGAGGAAGTCTAGTGAATGATTGCCAAAATAAATAAAATTAAATTAAGAAATTTTAAAACAAAAACAAAAAAGAAAAGAAAAAGAAAGAAAAAAGAAGAAGAAAAAAAGATGAAAGTGCTCGTGTCTGCCGCAGTGTAGCGCGCTCTCATCTTTCTAAAACTGCCGGTAGGTTGAATGAATTGATAGAAGAAGAGTTCATCTTTAACACGTGCTTGACGAGTCACGTGGCCAGAGAAAAAGAAAGAGAAAAGAAAGAAGAGAAATGTCTGTCTGCTGTAATCCGCACGAATAAATTCGCTTCATTTTTATTTTTAAATTTCCTTTCTCCTTTTTCTTTTCTTTTCTAGCGAGAAGCGGTATTTCATTCAGAATCATTTTCTTTATTAACTACATCATCGATGTATTTAATAAAGTTATTTTTATAAATAAACGAACTTGGTGTAGAGATTTTAATATCTATTATTCTCCAGTGAATGTCAAAAACTCTGACATGGTAACTAGCATAGAAAGAGAGAGAGAGAGAGAGGGGGGGATCAATATTTAATCGATATGGATTTAAAAACAAAACAAATCCTCTTCGGTATTTAGAGGTCAATTAGAAAAAAAAATCTCTTTGAATTAAATAAAATTAAAATTTACTTCTATTCTTTAAAAATAATGTATCAAGTTCATATGAGTCATTTTAGTTTTTATTTCAGTTAAAAAACGTTTTGCGTGCGGATCACTCCGAATCCACTTTAGGTTTCCTGAAAAACAATGAAACAAGGAAAAATCTGAAGTTGAAACTTGTATTTTATATCCGGACGACATAGATTTGTCGAAAGGAAATCACAAAACGAAAAGAAACGAAAAGAAAAGTCAAGAAAAATGGCGTCTTCTATCCAATATGGTGAAGAAGATAAGATTAATCGATTGTCTCGATTTTTCTTCGTCATATTTTCTATTGTTTATTTGAAAGGAACGCCTGATTATTTATATGTAGTTCATTAACCGATAATCTCAATAGTCAGACACGTGTGTGTGTGTGTGTGTGTGTGTGTGTGTGTGTGTGTGTGTGTGTGTGTGTGTGTCTGAATCACCGATAATCACTAAATAATAAGTAAAATAGAACAGATAGATCGACAACAACGCAATAAAAAAACAAAAAAACTATTAGCTCAACCGACTCAACTCACTTATCTGTATTTTTTTTAGGTGAGGCTTGATGTGAATAATTTTGTTTTTTCGGACTGTTGTCCTCATCTTTATTAGGGCCGGTTTAGCTGAGTCGGTAGAGCGTCTGCCCAGGAACCACAAGGTCCCTGGTTCGATACTGGCCATCGCCAACCCAGCGTATGAGTAGCACAGGGATCTGTGCAGTAAAGTAAGGATGATAGGTGTGGTGTCTACCTCAGACGCAAAAACCATCTCCCTGGTCTAGCGTTAGTGAAAAGGGGATAGAATCCCTCACTGTCTGGCTGATACCGACTTTAGGCCACCCCGACGACGACTTATTGTGGTATGTATAAACACAACGTTTCGCCCGTTGTATCTTCCGGCCTTCAGTTCTGTGTATCCGAGTATAGTAATGATCTCCCATATTGGATCCGATTACTCGGATACACTGGGAACGCAGCTGTGGAAAACGTTGTGTTTATACATACCACAATTAAGATGAGTACAACAGTCCGAAAAATCAAAATTATTCTACTCAACTGAATATTTCATTTCTGGCTATAACGTAAAACTCTATGTGATGGTGAAGTTCCAATTCTGGAGCTCTGGGGAATGTGGAGTACCCTTTCATCACTATTACTCCCAATTCCACTCTGACCGGAGTGGCAGTACCTGTTAGGGTCCGATCTATGGGTTCAATAGAACAAAATGAGTTCTAAAATGTGTTTTTAGAAATTGAGTTTAAAAAATGGGTTGAATAATGAATAAAACAAAACGTCTTCGGCATAAAATGACCCAACAAGGGTTGACATGCCGTAAAACCCAACCAACCAACCAATCAACCAACCTATTATTCATCAAGACAAAGGCTAAAATGGTGGCTTTTATTTCTTTTTAAAGAAACTTGGATCTATTTCTTTGCATTACTCTCTTGTTGTTTCTCATCTACAAGTTTAATTATAGTGTTTAATTGTTGTTCAAAAAATTGGACAAGAAAAACCGCGTGAGCTGAAAAAGGAATCTTATATATATATATATATATATATATATATATATATATATATATATACACCCACACACACACACACACACACACACACACACACACACACACACACATATATATATATATATATATATATATATATATATATATATATATATATAAAGAAAAACAAAAAGAAAAGAAAGAAAAACGTGACTTTGAATAAACGTGGGATAAAATAAAGATTTCCTCTTATTGAAAGAAAACCAGAAATAAATACAATTATAAAAATAGGAAATACTCTTCTTCATGTTCATCTAATAAATAAATTAAGGGAAAATAATTAAACCCATTCTCATCTCTCTCTCTCTCTCTCTCTCTCTCTCTCTCTCTATATATATATATATATATATATATATATATATATATTAAAAGTGCAGTTGGTGTGTATGTATGTATGTATGTATGTATGTGGTCGAATTTTGCTTTCTAAGGCTGGATATGTCAATCATAGGAAATCTCACCAGGGTCAATCCATGCAAATTCCAGGAACAAACAATGTGCCTTGTACTATCTGTGGCAAGGTCTGTAAGTCAGCTTCTGGTCTTAAGAGACATATGGTGGTGCATAAGCATCAAATTTTATCATCTGATTCATCTGAATCATCTTATTCAACGGGAAGGAAGTCCTTTCAATGTCATATTGCATCAAACTTTGTGGATCTGCAGCAGGTTTGATGAGTCATTTGAGGGCTCATGCAAGGAAGGGTTCTGGTGGTGGGGTTATAGGATTGTGAGGGACGGCAATGATCTGGAAAGATTATGCTATTGTTGTTATATGTATGTATGGGCTGGTGTAAGTATGTCCGGAGGAAACTAAGTAAATAAAACAATCAACTACAAATTTGTTTACGGCAGTCCATGATGATATTGATACTTCTGTTTAGGATGGAGAGAAGGATTCTAATTAGCATATCATAGTTTACAACAGTCCATGATGATATTGATGCTTCTGTTTAGGAAGGAGTGAAGGATTCTAATTAACATATCGTAGTTATATATACACATTCACTATCACCAGATCTTCCTTTTTGTGTTGAAAATTATGAAGATTTGATTTATATTCGAAGATAATTAAAAAATTAAAATTTGAATTGAAATAGCAATGAAATTCTACTTAAGAATGTCCTGCATTTGTAAATCTCAAAAGTAAACAAATCAATTCACCAAGGTTTGTTCGATACCGGCCCTCGCCAACTCAGCGTATGAGTAGCACAGGGAGCTGATGGTAGGTGTGGTGCTCCACTGCAAAAACAATCTCCTTTCTCTAGCGCTAGTGAAACGACTTTACCCAGGCGACGCTGGGTAACTGCTTCTAGTTTCTAAATAAAGCTGAATCATTTGTTAATGTTCAAAAGCAAATTAAAACTTGAATCCTAGGACCATATGACCTTTAGGCACCCCTTTTTGATCTCGATTAAGAAAGGACATGTTTTTCATTTACACCGTCAATATCCGGTTGTTTTAAGAGACGATTTTTAGATTTTTTAAAAATGATAAAACTAACCCCCTAACCCTAACCCCTAACCCTAACAAACAACTGGATATTGACGGTGTAAATCAAAGACATGCCCTTTCTTAATCGAGATCAAAAAGGGGTGCCTAATTGTCATATGGTCCGAATCTTATAAGGAAAATTCTGTCGTCTCTTGAATTGTCCAAGTTAAAAAAAACGCGGGAATAAGGCTCACCCGGAAACCGAACTTTTTTGACACCTTATTCAAGAGATGGCGTTATCTCTGTGATATAAAGGATTTGGATGATCTAAAAAAAAATGACACTCAGTGCGAAAGTGCTCCCCACAAAATCAATATTCATTTACAACGCATAAGCGACTTTTTCCTATGGACTCTTATGGGGTAGGAAGAGGTTTGGGGTGTTTTAAGGTTTAAAGGTGGCTGAATTTTCTTGGTTTCGTGTTCTTAGGGTTTTTGCTTTAACCCCATCTCATTTGGTGGTCGTGATAAAAAGAAGGAATTAAAGAACAAAAAGGAAAGAGACAAACGCAGAAGGTAGTTTTATGATTTAGGCTTTATTGACCGGGTCATAGTCGCCTGTAGCAAAGGATACCTCCCTGGCTAGTAGGAGCGACCAGACCTTGTTAAGGACTGAATGGCCGAGATATTCTTTGAGGGGGTGGGGCAGTCCTTTTTGTCGCACATACGAAGTTCTTCCGGTGAAAGCCCATGGGAGTTTGTTGTTTTTTTAATTCTAATTTTATTTTATTTTATTTTTTATTTTAATTTAATTTAATTTTTATTTAATCCCCACACTCCAAGGTATGGACAATTCCGTCGTCTCTGAAATAGACCAAGTAAACCAGGAAACCGAAAGTTTTTTATACCTTATTTTTCCGAGGTCTCACTGGAGAATGAGATAAGTTTTGGGTTTCTGTTCTAACAGCGGTCCATGATGATATCGATGCTTCTGTTTATAAAGGAAAGGAGGATTCTAATTAGCATATCATAGTTATCTCTCTATATAATTTGGATGATTTAATAAATGACAGTCAGTCAGTGCGAAAGTGCTCTCCATATAAAAATATATCTAAGGTTGGTGGGTTGTCTCCCTTGGTTGACGTGCCGCTTTTCAAACCAACCAATCACAGGCCCACAATTTTTGACGCCATAAATCCCAGATAAGAAATCTTTCTCTTTTTGAACCAGCATCTCTTGGAGTTTGACATAAAAAATAATTCAGCAAAGAGTAGCAGAGATAGAAAAGGGCTGTCGTAAGTACGGTCCTTGCCTTAACAATTCCAAGCACTCAGTTAAGTGGAATTGTCTTCAATATATTTATATAATTGACATTTCCAACAGACAATACTATCGTTTGCAACAACAATTATTACGAGTGTATTTCCTTGTATGTATAAATGTATTAATACATTGAAATTCCATGTTATGTTCATGTATTTCCTGTTTCTAACTCTTGTTAATTCCACATTCACGGCTTAAATCAGCACACCCACAAAATTATTATTCAGTTACAAATTGGTTTGGAAATTGCTTTATTCTCCAAGTTTAAGTGTATTTTAAGTGCACTGATCTAATAAAAAGAGGGTGAGTCCCCGTGGCACAGTGAATAACGTGCCAGACTGCAATATCTTACGTAAGCGATTTATTTGGACTGGTTGTGCTTCATCCGAAATTTTTAAAAAAGTGCTCTCGGTACTATTTTATTACGAAGCAGATACAAAAGTGACATCAGGCTTCGGTATATTGCCAGGGGTTTGAGTGTGGGGTGGGTAGTCAGGGTGACATAACTGGTCGTATTACAATTCAAGTTCTAATTAGCTAGATACATGCACCGACCCATCCACATAAAAAAAGATCGTGCGTAAGCGAGTTCGAACTTCAGTCGCGTTATTACATTCACTTTCGGACTAAATACCCTTGGGGAAAATATGAACATCCTCATCACGTCAGCTGTTGTTTAAATAGTACCACTACTGTTCTTCTACAAGGATGACTTTGGTACTAAATAACACACGAAGGTTGATATGCCATTAAACAAAGAAACAAAACAATCTAATAAAAAACTATTATGTGCTGTTTTTATTGGTTATAAGAAAAGTAATCGGAGTGGCTTATTGTCGGTATCTGTCAGTCAGTGAAGGAGTCTATTCCCTTTTTATTAGCTCTAGACTAGGGAAATTGAAGTGGGGGCGCCACACCTACCATCAGCTTCTCGTTTTACTGCACAGATCGAAGCTGTGCTACTTATGCACTGAGTTAGCGAGTGTCGGTATCGAAACCCGGAACCACGTGATTACAATGCGGATTCTCTACCAATTGGACTAAACCGGACCCATAAAAGTTACATCCAAACACAATGAGAATTTTTGTAATATATAGAATGGTTTTACTTTTATTTTTCATAAAACAGGATACGTTTTATCAATATTACCAATATTTGTATATGTCGATAATAATGTGAAAACTCCGCTCCCTCAAAATGAAGGTGGGGTTAATTAAATTCAACAGAAAACAATTTGTATTATTCGGATTTTTCGGACTGTCGTCCTCATCTTTAACTCAACCCTTATATCTGTTGCACCATGTGTCCACATGGACAATTCAGAGTGATTTTTTTAAAACTTATAAACTTAATGTTTTGGGCACCTCTTGTGGTGTAATGATTAGCAAGCTAGATTATCAAGCCATTATTAGTAAGTTCGATTCTCACTGGGCGCTCCACACTTCTGGCCTTGTGTCACATCTAAGCTAAGCTTAGTAAATAACTATAAACCTGATGTTCTTTTTTTACCTCGAATATCACCTTTATACTTATGTATGTTTTTTTTTTACCTTGACTCATATTGCGTTAGAGTGCCTAGCAATGGGAACACCAATGTCCCCAGTTAACGGATTGAGAACCGAAAATAATATAAATTATCACGGCTCATGTAAACAAAATTCAGACAAATAGAGAAACAATTTGTAAAATGTGTCTGATGATTGTCCTCAAGGGAAACAGAAAACATGAGCACTGTTTTGAACAAATCCTGGAAACAGCATCTTACAAAGCATTAGCTGTACAGCTACTTACCTCCCATCTCAAAAAACATCCAAGTAAGACGAGCAACACATGCTAGGTTCCTTTGGAGATGTAAGGACGAATGTATGGACGCACCAGTGTTGGCTTGACCAACAAAAACTTAAATTCATCAGCTCTTTGTGGACACTGGATGTCATCTAGAGGACTTGCTAAGAGCGATGGCTGATAGGGAAGGATGGCAAGAGAGGGTCATTGTAATCTGTGCTGTCAGCACACCTTGATGATGATGATGATGATGATGATGATGATACAGAAAATATAAAGCTTGAATGAATTCTGTTATAGGTGATACACCCTATAAGACTAATGGAATGCGCCGACAGTTACTATAAATAACAGGGATAATTGTGGCTTAGCAGTAAGCCAATGCGAGTATGCCAATAACTCTGTTCGTCGGACGTAATTTCCACATCTCTCTATTGTATTTGTCTACTTTCTGTTAATACATTTTTCTACATTTGTAACCCGTCGTTTTGTTCTTATTTGACCCCTTAAAACCTCACAACAAATTCAAACAGAGATTTTGATCGAAACTATTTATTAAAGAAAGGATTTCTTAGAAATCAACGAAAAACAAGAAGAGGTGAAAAAACATCGTATTTAGGGGATTTCTACTCAACTCAAAGTCATATCGTAAGAAAGGGTTAAAACAAATAAACAAACAAATAAAAAGAATGAAGATACACTTTTAATTTTATTGTCGATATGTTACAAATTTATAATCGTCGTGTTGGGATTATTTCCCTGACTTGCTACGGTTATTCCGTTAAGCAAATTATTTAAATCATCTTAGACCCTCCAACCGCTAGAGGTAACACACCAGTTGCGTCTCCTGTCCATTATACTTTTCTTCTTTTTTTTTTTAAATCTCAGCGTTGTTATTTCTAAAGGAATTGAGATTATAAACTTATCAACTCCTATACTGAAATAAACTTAAAACATTCCACTTTTGCAGTTCTGAGTTGAAAAAAAGTGTATAACTGAATCACTACGCAACAACTTTAAATCTACACAACATCAATTACTGATGTCCTTTAATTTAAAAAAAAAAGTTTTAAGTTGTTTTCCTTAGAGTTTTATTTTTATTAAAAGTATTAATCCCAGTTGAGAAATTAAAAATATATACATTGGATTTCATTTCATGTTCCACTAACATCTGTCCGGTAGACTATGGTAAAAATTTACCATAGTGAATTCACGGACTACTCTTAAACTAATCTAAAATGTGAACTAATAATATAATTTTTATGATAATTTCATTATTATTAAAAACCGGAAGTCTGGTTTGGTCTTTTCAGCAAATTTTAACGTCATACATTTTTCACTGTGACGTTCTCGATGTATTTTTTTTTATAATCTTAAAAGCAAACGTCCTCTTCCGCAAAAATAATCGTGACGCATTGAATGTCTGACTGCCCACGTCTCGACAGGGAAGAAGCCTGTGGGTTGGAGGGGGGGGGATGCTGAGGAAGAGAGGACACGTGACTTCTGTCGGAAACCAGCAGTAAACAAACGCTGTGCTATTTTTAGTTCGAGTTTAAAAACCTGTCGAGGAAAAAAATGACCACTGCACAAGGACACACGGATTTCGATATTCCTTTCTTTTCTAACCAATCAAAATGATTTTATCAACGAACAACCAATCAAATTCCTCCGTGAAAAATCCAAAATAGATCGTTTTATTATGTATATGTATCGACCGGCTTTTCTAATGTTAACGTATCCGAAGGAAGTGGAAGTTTCAATGTGGAAACTTCCCTTGGTTATTGTCGTCACTATGTCACGTGTGAATGAAACTGTCGATATTAATGCAGAATAGCACGCAAGAGATAATATCATTAGAATCGAATTATACGTATAAATAGCATTAGATTACAAAAACCCCCAAAGTAACCTAACCCTAACACTACAACTAACTTTTACTCTTACCCTTCCCCTAATCCTAGCGTCTAAAAAGTTTCGGGAATTTCCGTGAAATGTACTGAAATGTAATGCTTTTTATACGTCATCTAATGATATTATCTTTTGTGTGATATTCTGCATTAATACCGAAACTGTCTACAGTTCCCTTCATTTCAAAATCAACAACTCCTTTTCTAATTAAAAAAAAATCTAAAATCTAATTATTTTGTGTGTGTGTTTTGGCCCTTTATTGCGCAAAGATATCCTTTCTTCCCAAAAAACCTTGTTTCGATTTTTTGAAGGTTGTCTTCGTAGTTTGTCGGTGTTGAAAATCATTGTTTGTTGCTAATAATTTTAGTTACAATTGAAATAAACCTGGTCACATTGTTGTTAAAGTCTGGGATACGTGGTGTGTTTACCACTACGTCCGCGTGTCAATTTGTGGTTATCTACCTAAATTATTATTATTCAATAATACTCGTGTTCCTTATTCGGTCGTTATCGTCCTGCAACACCCTCTCGTTAAAAACGAATCCGTACAAATCGTCCAAGATGAAATGCAAAAATGTAAATCCTGATTATTTGGTGTTGCTTATCCGCCGACTTCTTATTTATCATAAGTGTCGTCACCTCAGTTAAATAATGGACCATTCCGTTTTTATTAGAAAGAAAGAAAGGGAAGAAAAGGACATGCTATACAGAAAAAATATACTAAGAATAAACCAAAAAAGAGATTAGGGGAAAGATAAAGAGAATAGGTGAGCGCACGGAAGCGATAGCGCTAAGCAGTTTCAATCGAACATATGGAAGAGATGAAGAGACGGAAAGAAAGAAAAAGAGAGTGGTGTGTGTGTGTGTGAGTGTGTGTGTGTGTGTGTGTGAGAGAGAGAGAGAGAGAGAGAGAGAGAGAGAGAGAGAGAGAGTTAAATCAAGATTATTATATATTTTACATATTGAACTATTTGGCAATAGCTCTTAAATAAACATATCAAACTTAATTAATACACGACAGTATGATAATGAAATTATCATACTGCCATGTATCTACAGGTCCTGCTAGTTATATTCAATAAAACAAACTTTTTGGTTTATATTCGATGGTTTTGTATTGTAGAATTCAATTGGTGCGTTTTACCATCTAAGAACTTATTGTGTGTTATTAAACCACCCCCCCAACACATTTACAAGTGTTGTGGGGGGGCGATGTTTAATGTTTCTACGGCTATTTTGATATAAACGATAACTTCTTCACATTTTCTGATTCTTCTAAACTCTGATCTTTCGGGATATTCGATTCTTGTTTATGGTAAAAAAAAGTGGGATATATAATCTTTCCCCACACCCAGAAAATAGCGCCCCCCCCCCATTTATGTGGCAACCGTATAACCCATCCTAAACATTTTGCTTGTTGTTTATTCTCATCATCAGTTTCTTTAAAAGTAAACACATCAGTCATTGTGTGTAATGATAGTATAGACCTCTTGGAGTAAATCCGATATTACATAATGAATGACTTGGCTGGTTGGTTGGATTTTACGGCATGTCAATTCTTACTGAGTTATTTTATACCGAATATATTTTGTTCTATTCATGTTTGTGGGTGTTCAATTTTTTTTTAACTGAAAATTTTTAACGAACTTTTAAAACTCATTCTTTCTATTTTACCCTAATAGATACTACCACTCCGGGTCAGAGTGAACCTGGGAGTAATGGTGATAAAGCGGTATTCCACATTCCCCAGAGCTCCAGAATTAGAACTTCACCTTTAGATACCCAGGACACTACGACTCTCAGCCACCGCCTTCTGGCACATATATAATAAAAAAAGGGTGGGGTTGTGCCATAAGGGCAAAGGGATTGGGACAATCATATAAGTGCTAGGGATTGATGTAACTAAGCCAATTGTTCATAATTAAAAATAAACATATGCGGGGATTAAAATAAAATAAAAATGAAGTATAAAAATTAAAAAAATTCTCAAAACCCTCAAACAGGAAGAGCTCTCTTGGTATGCGCAAAGAAAATGCCCCTCCCTGGCACCAAAAAGAATCCTCGAACATTCCATCGCAGACCTTTACTGGGAACACACGCTATTGACTAGCTCAAGAGAAATTTCCTCTCCAAGAAATAGCTATGAACCTAGAAATAAAGTCTGAAACTTAAAAGTATATTTTGTCTTTGTCCCTTCTTTTCCCTTTCTTAATTCCTTTACAGCTCGAAGACCAACAAAATGAAGAACCACATGTCATGGGGGGGGGTTAAGAAAAGAAACCAGCAACAATACGTACCAAATAATCAAAAACCTCATCACCCACAATAGTCGTCGGGTTGGCCGAAAGTCGGTATCAGCCAATCAGCGTGGGAGTCTTCCCCTTTTCACTAGCGCTAGACCAAGGAGATTGTTATTGCGTCTACGGTGGAACGCCACACCTACCATCAGCTCCTTACTTTACCGCACAGATCCCAGTGTTACTTATACGCTGAGTTAACGAGGGTCGGTATCGAACTATGAACCTTGTGGTTTGCTAGCCAAACGCTCTACCGACTGAGCTAACCCCGCCCTAATCACCCATAATACTCTATACATATTAGTCGTTGTGTGTAATGATAGTATAGACCTCTTGGGAGTAAATCCGACATTACATAATGAATGGAAGGAATGAAAAAGAAATGAACGAAAAGGGAAGGAAGGAATGGAAAAGGAAGGAAGGAAAAATGAAGGAATGGAAAAGGAAGGATTATGTTCTTGTAGAGGAAGGAGCGTTATAAACGGAAGTGAGTCATGAATGAAAGTCAATTTAGCAGAAGAATCAACAATCCTCTTTTTAGTCTTGTGATGCGTTTAAACAATTGTCCAAGTGAATATTAATTATTTGCCTTCTTTATAAAAAGATGGCAGTGTGTCATAAACAGTAATACATGATAATTACTGATTAGGGTACATCCGGGTATCATGGAGTCGTGCCCCTGTTATTGTTGCTGTTGTTGTTGTTGTTGTTGTACATAGCCTCTCTTTGAGAATAAATTGATCAACCGTTTATCATGATACCCACGTGCCTCTGAGTTGTCCCTAATGTGGTCGTAATGAACCGACACGTCGTTTATCAAACAGGCAGAACAGGTATTTTTAATTGCATCCCTCACTTTCCCGCCAATACCTTTTGTCGGTTGCTTCGTCTTCATCCGAGAAACGACACGGCGTCGGCTGTGCTAACCGACTTCTTAATTCGCCATTTTCAGTGTTTTTAACTTTCTACTAAAATGAACATGCGACTCCATTAACCGCCAATCTTTTCAAGTAGATCTGATAACGTGGTACAAATGCAGAAAGGTGCGCAAGAGATAATATCATTAGAATCGCATTTTATGTATAAATAGCATTTGATGTCGGAAACTCCCGAAGTAGCCTAACACTTACCCTAATCATAGCATCTCAAAGTTTTTGGGTATTTCCGTGAAATGTAATGAAATATAATGATTTTTATACGTAGTTATCTCTTGCACGCTATTGTGCATTAGTCCCAATGCCTTTTATGCGTGATCTAATGATATTATCTCTTGCGCACTATTGTGCTTTAGTACCAATAACGTTATAGCTATACACCGGTCGCAGAAAGAAAAGGTTGATGATTCATACTGATTTTATCAGTTTCAGTTAATAGACACATGAAAACTGAACAAAGGAAAAAATAGATAACATTCGATAAAAGATGAATTACATTTCAATGGAAATGGAAACACCAGAAAGAAATAGACACGCGGTGCGTATTATATAAACATTTTTTTTTTTTACTAAGGTAGCCGTGTAATTACCATGTTGCCAATCTGACCAACAATTATGAAAAGAGGAGGAATGGTATATGGACTCCTTGATTCCCTTGCCTGTAATAGAAATAAGTTATCTCCCTTACACCAAAACTCTTCAGTGACGTCACGTAAAGAACAAAAGTAAGTCACTATCTCTTTTTCGGTTATATCATCGGTCAGTACACACGTGTATTTATAGGTCTCAATAAAATACTGAACTGAACAGAGTCTTTGTCATCCTGATTTTCTCTCGATATATTATATTACCCATTTCCTCTTTGAGTTTATAATCCACAATGAATCTAAGGGTCAGCAGCAACTGATAAAAGGGGTGGATTTATGAAGGTTAACTAAATTATTCTAAGGCCTACATATAGTTGTGGTAGTTAAATTGGTGAAGAAAAAATACATATAAAAAAACGAGCATGACTAATTGGTCAATTTAGTGTCCGTTTTTTTTTTTTTTTTTTTTTTGTTACTTATTTTTATGCCATGGTTATCCATCTTGGGTATAATAATAATAAGGGACTCCAAAGAAAGACACCAACGGAAGTGAACACTATGGAAGTAAAAATGGAGAGAGTAAAAACCAACTCTTGGAAGTACAGAGAGAGACTTTATAAACAAACCGTTACTAAGGACGCCAGAGTCCAGACGCCAAGAACTTGGTTTTTTCTGCACATGCCCGGAAGGCTCTTCCTGTCCTAAGCCCCTGGGAGATTTTTATTTTTGTATCTTTTTTTAATTTAATTTTGTTTTATTTATTTTTACTTTTATTAATCCCCACAACACCGACTTTTGTATTATTGATATTAATAAATGAGTATTAGATGAGCCATTTTGGATTTACACCTGTTGTTATTGGGTGAACTCTAAGAATTATTCCGTAATCACCCGAAAGACGAACACAAGATATTACCAATGGGATATGTGATCATTGAACTAGGCAAGTGTCTATTCCCCTCAAAGTTTGGTGTCCTTTATTTTGTTGGGGTTATTTTCACTTACTTGCTACGGTTTTCCGTTAGGTGGCGTTGCGATCGGTAATATATATAAAGGTAGTGCTGGCAAAAATCAAACTCTCTTTCTCTTAGACTTTCCAGCTGTCAAAGCTAACACACAAGTTGTGTCTCTGTCCATTAGGACTTTCCCTCCAGCCGTAGACATTCCGTTTATCAATTACACGGACCATTCTACACCCAATTGTTTCACAAACGCTATACGCACCAGTTGCATTTTTCAGCGAACTTATTATGCGATGATTCTTCTGCATAGTAAGTGACAACATTTTTTTTTCACTTATCTACAAAGACATTTTTCCTTGGGACATTCATTTATCCTGCTTTGTATTGTTTCTGTTCGAATTTGCGGACCATATGGCCTTTAGGCACCCCTTTTGCGATCTCTTTTCATAAGGACATTTTTTTTCATTTACACCGTCTAAATCCGATTGTTTGTTAACAGACGATTTTTAGAGATTTTTAAATTATTAAAACTAACCCCTAACCCTAACCCCTAAACTTAACCCTAACCCTAACCCTAACAAACAAACGGAATTTGACGGTGTAAATGAAAAATGTCCTTATGGAACGAGATTAAAAAAGGGGGTGCCTAAAGGTCATATGGTCCGAATTTGCTTAGAAAATAAAGTCTTTTTGTTATAACTCTTTGTTGGGATTTGTTCAATATTTATGTTTATAACATGTTTGAGGAAATGATAGACACCAACTATCATTCATTTCAACAATCTATAGTTGAACACGTGGGACCCGAAATGAATAGTTAGTGAGAATGGTAGAATGTTGAGTGGGTGATGTTACGCTCAAAGTCAACTCTCGTCATGATTCATGACTCTTTTGTCAAAATCAAAAAAAGATAGGACGGTACTCTACTAACTAATTTACAGACGTGATAGTGGGCAGGTCGCTAATTGCAAAAAAAAAGCTCATTGATATAATCAATGTCCGCTGTGTGAATCCGTGCTATGTGTTTCGAGATTTATACTTCTAGTGACTGAAGGTTTTCCTACGCTGGTCATTTTTTGAGTACCATAAAAGGTGTTAACATTAACATTGTGAAATGTAACAATTCCGACTACAAATGTAGTATGGTTTGATATTTCCTCCAGTGGGATATATATTATTAACTAATTAATTTTCAAAATTAGGTATGACTTCAATTAAGCACATATCTTCCAAATATTGTCAGCTAAAAGCCATATCAAATAAACACATTGTTTATTTACTCACTCTCATACTGTCGTGTAGCATCAATAAAAAGTGGAATATAAATAAAGTTCAAAACATATGAAGAATCTGGGAATGGCCAGTTGGTGTAGTGGTTAGAATCTCCGCCTGTCAGCTTGGCAGTCGAGGTTTCGAGTCACAACACGGAGCAGTCTCCATGTCTATAACCTTGCTGATGACACCTAATAGGTCGAAATGTACATTCAGGGATTGACATTTTCTCGATTTGTTTAGCCTTACATTTGAACATATATGCCCGCCTAAAATTCATTAATTATTAACTAATTAATTTTCAAAATTACGTATGACTTCAATTAAGCATATATCCTTCAAAAATTGTCGGCTAAAAGCCATATCAAATAAACACATTGTTTATTACTCACTCTCATATATATATATATATATATATATATATATGTGTGTGTGTGTGTTGTGTGTGTGTGTGTGTGTGTGTGTGTAAGTTAAGAGAAAGGAAATGAATCCGACGGTATAAGTATAGATAAAAGGATATGAAAACACACAATGCTGTTAAAATGAAAACATTTTATATCATATTCATAGCTAATATTGAACAATATTTCGATTTATTAATTCTGAAGGTGATTTTTTCTATCTATCTATCTATCTATCTATCTATATATATATATATATATATATATATATATATATATATATATATATATAATATGAGAACATTTCAGCAATGAATTAGGAACACCACATTTTATTGTTTGTGCAAGCATATTAGAATTATTTCAAAAATGACATAAGATACATAAGTTGTATTAGGGAATGTCATTGTGTGGTTGAAAAGTCTTCAGCTTACGTTTGAGAGAAAATAGAAGTTTTGTGTGAAGACTTACATGTTTAAGAAATGTATTGTTCTATGCTGTCGTGTTCAATGCGACACGAGGTCATTGGAAATGAAAGGCTCCTGCCCATGGTGAGCAAAGGTGCCGATTTGATCTTGAGCTCGAAAAGGCTGGGGTCCACGCGCGCTTGCGTTATATACTGCTGTAACCACGCCACCTAATAGCCATTAGCAGAACTATTTGGCAGACCAGGGAGGTAATTCCCACATATGATTTTTTGCGATATATGAGATTTATTTCCCCAGCAAGAATCTTGTTCTGTTACTTCGGCCTGTCCACAAGTGAATGTGTGTCTGTTGGTATTCTTGTATGTGAGACAGCGAACTGTAATTGACCTGTTCGGCTACATTGATAGATCGATGGATTGTAGCTAATGCGCATCGTTAGGAAAGTTTGCAGACTGCTGTATCTACCGTTGTCTACAACTGCGTCATTTTTAGAAGGTTTCGTTGGTTGTTTTTATAATAATCTTCTCAGCTCATTCCGACCAAAATCCAGGACATTTTGGTCTTTTATTGGCATTAGCTGGAACATGTGTTTTTTAAATCATGAAATTTGTTTACAACTCCGTCTGATTTGATTTTCGAAAAAAAAAAAAGAAAGAAAAAGAACAGGTGCTTGTGTGTCCGGAATTAAAATAAATATGTAAATACTTTTCTGTTCTATTCTTAGACTTGATGCAAAATTTATCTTGTTTATTTACTTATGGCATTTGTTTTGTGGGTTGTTTTTGTTTTACGGCATAACAACCCTTTTCGGGTTATTTAATAGGTTGTTTACTGTACCTGCTGGTGATTAAGCGGTCATACAATTAAATATTGAACAGGCTTACTGGTGATCTAGCAGGAACTGGTGATTGTGGGCATTAAAATAAAATAAAATTAAATAAACAAATAAAAAATAACAATCTCCCAGGAGTTGGAAGAACCCTCTGGACATGTACAGAGAAAAGATCACCTTCCCCCTTCCCCTTCCCCCAGCCAAGAAAATCCCTCGGCCATTCCAACTCAGGCATTGACTGTGAACACAAGTTGCTGATTGGCTCGAGAGAAAAAATATCCCCTTCAAAAAAATAACCATGAACCTATGAATAAAGTCTGAATCTTAAAAGTTTATTTTGTTTTTCTCTAGCTGAAAAGGAATTAAAGTAATGGAAAAAAGAGAAAAACCCACAAGAAGGAAGAACCACATCATACTGGGTTTTTTAAAGAAACAACCAGCAAATAAGCACCAAAAGACGACCAAAAATCCAAACATGTGGGGATTAAAATAAAACAAAAATAAAATTAGAATAAAAAAAACCCAACAAACTCCCATGGAGCCTTCACCGGAAGAACCCTCCGCGCATGTCCGACAAAAAGGACTGACTCCCTACCCCCAAAAGAATATCTCGGCCATTCGAACCTGGTCGCTCTTACTAGCCAGGGGGATATTCCCTTGTTACAAGCGACTATGACCCGGTCAACAAGACCTAAGTCATAAAACTACCTTTGCTTTTGTCTCTTTTCTTTTCGTTCCTTAAATTCCTTCCATTTCAGCTTACCAGCCCACAAAAAAGAAAAAAGAAACAGTTTTATTGGGGATAGGATATAAGAACGAACGAACCAAACGTTAACCCCCATAAACCCACAAACTACCTTTACCCCCCCCCCCCATACATGAATACTTTTCATTGTGACTTGACCGAAATGTTTTGTCGCGAGAAAGTCAATAAAGAAAGAAAAGTAATTTTTTGGGGTTTGTTTTTGTTTTTGTTTTGTCTACATTTATTGATTTTGTGGAAACAAAACAATCATCTCATGTTGTCTACCATTGATACATTTTTTTGTTTTTATGTTGTTATTGAATTTATTTTGAACTAAATGCCTTTTGAAACTTGTTTCATTTAGCGATGACGTTCTCATTCGGGAAAATCGAATGTTGTCTCACCTGTGTTTATTTTTCACCCCCACAAAAATGGCGCTTTCTTTCATTGAATTATCATTCGACACAATTCACTTACCGTCGCCACTGAATGGACAGGCCATGGGCAAAAAAAAAAAAGAAAGAAAAAAATATTGAAAAAAGGAAAGAAAGAAAGAAAGAAAAGGAGCAAACTTAAAAATGAATAAAAGTCAAATAAGAAAAATTAAAGTTTCAAAACAACTGATGTTATATCTTAGGATATCCGTAAAAGCGTATGTTTGCAAGAGGAATAATGGACAAGATTAATTTGATAAAAATCGTTTTTGAAATAACGAGTGTGAAAATTGTTGTTGTCGCCGTAGATAACGGTAGTAGTTCTCTGGAGTGGCCGAGGGGTCGGTGAGGTGTGGGTATCGTATGATACGTCGGAATCTCTCTTGGCCTGGTGCAAGGCGTGAGGTAGAAGTTGAGTTGATACGGTCACTTGGTGTAGGGACCAAGTCAGGAATATCTCAGTGGAATAGTGATGGTCAGGAATGTAGTAGTGGGCCGAGGGAGTTAGTTTGTGTCGGTTGGTACTGTTGTAAGTGGATACGGTCACTTGGTGCGGGAATAAAGTCAGGAATATCTCAGCGAGTTGTAGCGGGTAGCGCTGTAGTGGTCAGGGGGTAAGGATGTCGCCTGGCTACGGTGAGGTGTTGAAGTAAGGCTGAGTGTCCGGTGGGCGAGGGCGTGCGTGGTGGTGGGTGCGTAGCAGTTCCTTGATCCTCTCGTCTGGTGATATTCTCGGTTCCAGGCCGTCCGTCCAACTCTCGATTCTCAAAATACCGAGCTTATATGCTGGTAATGGGCTCCAGAATGCTTTTGGGGGTTTTAGCGGAGAGTTTTTTATTGGCTGAAAATCCGGATTCCTTACAATGTTATTTTTGTTTTATTTGGACTTCCTCTCAAGCGTAACTCAATCCGAGCCTATGCGCAGAACTGCGTCGATTGGTCACTTCGTGAGAGGGTACCATTGAGTTCAATCCGTTGTTGCCTCCGACTTGAGTTTTGATGTTTTATGGTAGCGAGGTGTTTTTTGTGAGTAAGCATTGTGATCATAAGAGATATCTTCTCTCTGATATAACAAAGCTCCCAAGATATCAATTTGATTCACAATGTTATGTATGGTTATGTAGGTGGTGTTTGGCAGATGAATAAATTAGAATTCTTTTAAGACGTGTATGAAATAGGCCTATATTAGTATTATGATATAGGTTTTAGTTTTGTTTTATGTTGTTGATGTGGGTTGTCAGTTGACTTATTTGCCCCATAACGAGGTGGAGGTGGGAGATAATGTGCATTCATGTGAGTGACACATGATGAAAATGGTGAGAATGTTGGTCTTAGTACAAGATTTTTTGTTTTCTTCCATTTTTAGGTCAGTCCCTTCGTTGGTTAGGGCGGCGTGCGTTGAATGGTGATTTTGCTTTGGGAGATAGTTTATCGACATCGTTGGGTTGATATTCGTGGTTTTCTCTTCACGTGGTTTTGGGAGATTGAAGTTGGAGCTAAGATGTGGGGATAATTTTCGTCTTTCTCTGTGGTGGAGAGATATTTGCTGGTTTACCCACCATAGCTTTGGTCGTGTGGTCTCTTTCGCCTGGTGTGGTAGAAAAGTATCGCTTGAAGCTAATTATGATGGCTAACGTGTAGCGCAGAGCGACGAAGACGAAGGCTATTTTATATGGTACATCTACTTTGGAAGGATTTTTCGTTCGCTAACACTAGAGTGGATGTACCTGGATTTGGAAAAAATGGTGTGAGTTTTTCCTGAGGGTATTGTCTGGATGGCGATTATGGAGTTGGGGTAAGGCATGGGGAATACAGTCCTGATGCTTATGGATGGTTTGTCATCATCCGTCCGAGCTAGTAGTGGTTGTGAATATGGGCAGTCGCGTCCGTGTGAGCGAGTGGGGTCCAAGTAATTCTTCTTATAGCGGTTCTTTAGCGTGCTCGCATTCCTGTGGTTGGTGGTGGCAATCGTTTGTACGGATATCCCGTTCTGGTATTTTCGTCAGTAGTAGTAGTAGGGGTCATTATTTTGGTTGTACTGCTGTCGTCAGTCTCGTCCATGGGTCGCTATGGTATTTACGTCAGTTTCAATCACTGTGCTGGTTGTGGAATCTTTTGCAGTATGTGCAGTGTTGTGTGAGGCTGTGTTGTCAATCTTGTTGCCATGGGTCGCTATGAGGTATGCCTTTAGTTGTTCAAAGGTGGATGTGTCCTGCTTGGACTCTATCATCTGTTCAAATATGCTGTAGTCGAGTAACTCCTTGGCAGCCTTGACGAATTCGTTCTCAAGGTCAGGATACACGGCAATCTCGGCGTGACGTGGGTCTATAGGTCACGTTCAGGCTTGTGATAAATTGATTCACGTCATCTCCCGGACTGAATTCGTTTTTCAGTCTCATAACGTCAAGTATGGATTTGAGACGCCTTGATCTATCTTGGATGTCGACTATCTGGCTATTGTGGTATTGTCGGCTTGGCATGATCCAGGGCTTCCATCATCTGTGTAAGTCGGCTTTCAAAAATTGTATATTTTCTGGTTTTGGGGGTGTGGGGCGAGTTCTTAATTCTTGAGGAACTTCATCTGGTCTCTAATAAAGTCGAGAATTTCCGAGCGAGTTAATCTTGTATAGTCCATGTTCTCCATTGCAACACGCTGACACCAAATGATATATCTTAGTTATCCCACTTCTGACACCAGTGTTATATCTTAGGATATCCGTAAAAGCGTATGTTTGCAAGAGGAATAATGGACAAGATTAATTTGATAAAAATCGTTTTTGAAATAACGAGTGTGAAAATTGTTGTTGTCGCCGTAGATAACGGTAGTAGTTCTCTGGAGTGGCCGAGGGGTCGGTGAGGTGTGGGTATCGTATGATACGTCGGAATCTCTCTTGGCCTGGTGCAAGGCGTGAGGTAGAAGTTGAGTTGATACGGTCACTTGTGTAGGGACCAAGTCAGGAATATCTCAGTGGAATAGTGATGGTCAGGGAATGTAGTAGTGGCCGAGGGAGTTGAGTTCGTGTCGGTTGGTACTGTTGTAAGTGGATACGGTCACTTGGTGCGGGAATAAAGTCAGGAATATCTCAGCGAGTTGTAGCGGGTAGCGCTGTAGTGGTCAGGGGGGTAAGGATGTCGCCTGGCTACGGTGAGGTGTTGAAGGCTGAGTGTCCGGGTGGGCGAGGGCGTGCGTGGTGGTGGGTGCGTAGCAGTTCCTTGATCCTCTCGTCTGGTGATATTCTCGGTTCCAGGCCGTCCGTCCAACTCTCGATTCTCAAAATACCCGAGCTTATATGCTGGTAGATGGGCTCCAGAATGCTTTTGGGGGTTTTAGCGGGAGAGTTTTTTATTGGCTGAAAATCCGGATTCCTTACAATGTTATTTTTTGTTTATTTTGGACTTCCTCTCAAGCGTAACTCAATCCGAGCCTATGCGCAGAACTGCGTCGAATTGGTCACTTCGTGAGAGGGTACCATTGAGTTCACATCCGTTTGTTGCCTCCGACTTGAGTTTTGATGTTTTATGGTAGCGAGGTGTATTTTGTGAGTAAGCATTGTGAATCATAAGAGATATCTTCTCTCTGATATAACACTGATGTTCTCATTACATTACTATGATAAATTCATGAGTTCTTTGTTTTTCTGTCATATAATATGTGACCATATGGTGTGTTTATTGTAATTACCAATATATATATATATATATATATATATATATATATATAATAATATTATATATATATACTCATTACAATCCCCATAATATAAAAGAAAATCAAAGTTTCAAAACAACTGACGTTCCTAATTACGTTACTATGATAACTTTTTTTGTATAACAATTACCAATGTACGTTTGTATCCTGTCACATTTTTTACGTCATCACCAAATGTTGACGTAGTAATGACGCAGTAAAAGATTTCTAAAAATGTTCTTATGACGTAAGAACGGCGGCGCGGTCTAATGTCGGTATCGGCCAGAAAGCGAGGGAGTCTATCCCCTTTTCACTAGCATTAGAACAAGGAGATTATTTTAGCGTTCGAGATGGAGCGCTACACACACACTATCAGATCCTCACTTTACTACACATCCCTGGTGCTACTCATACACTGAGTTGACAAGGGCCGGTATCGAACCCAGAACCTTGTGATTCCTAGGTGGACGTTCTACCGACTGAGCTAAACCGGCCCATTCTTATGACGTAGAGTGTAGAATTTAAAGATAAATGAAAAAAAAATCTCCATAAAGATTAAATAAAAGATAAAGCGGTTCGAGTCTCATCAAGTGCTCCATAAATCTGGCCTTGTGCCACAACAAAGCAAAGCTTACTAAATAGCCAAACAAAAAGAAAAAAGAAGACCCTTCTACAAGTTTACAGTAAGACATTAAGATTAAACTTCCACCTTTGAGATATTCATTTGTTTATTTATTTATCCGTGCAAAAATTGCACAAGATAAAGAGATTTGGGTTATTTCCTATAAGTCTAACATGATCAAAGGAGAACCACTCTTGACTGATAAATTATTTATTTGTTTATTGATCTACTAGGAAAAAAGATGGGAAAATAAATAATTGATCAGTCAAGAGTGGTTCCCCTTTGATCATGTTAGACTTATAGGAAATAATGGAGATGTGTTTTATTTATTTGGACTGAATATTATTTTCATTTTCATCAAATTCTCGATATTACGGGAATAATATGGAAGGATTAGAATCTATCTATCCATCTATCTATCTATTCTTTCTCCCTCCCCCTTTCCTTTTCTCTCCCTCTCTCTCACTATCTTTAACTCTCTCCTTTTCTCTCACTCTCTTTCTCTCATTCTTCTCTCCCTCCCTCCCTCCCTCCCTACCCCTCTCCCTCGTAACTAAATTACAGTATCAATATCACCCAGCTTACAACGAGAACCCAACGGATTCACGGATCGTCTAGTTATTTACTTTCTTTTCAAAAAAATAATCTTATAACAATTTCAAATCTATCCCTGAACTTTTCCACTGACAATGTTTATTTCTAAATAAACAAAAACAGGATATTGTTTGTTTGTTTTTTTTAATCTCAGTATTGATGACGTCATTGCTAAGTATTTACGTAATCCATACACTCAATAATAATACGTATTAAATATAAAAGGAGTTATCTCCCTTACACTTGTGCAACAAATTTTTATTTGGAAATGGATACAATTTTTTAAAGGGAGATAATTAAAAAAAATGTTTTTTTTAATTTGAAAACAATTAACAAAAATCAGGGAATTGTGAAATCTTAATGAAATTTTCAGCACTTTATTCTTTAAGGATTTATTTTCATAATGAATTGCTTATTTTATTAAGAAAAAACTTGAAAAATATTGGTTTTTTTTATCAATTATGTAATTATGATTGTTGGGAGTTTTTTTACCCTTGATCAAAACCATCATACATATACTCCCTCCACAACACTAATATCAAGGGATCTTCTGGTGAACGTGCTCAGGGTATTACTGTCAGCAGTGATTTACGTTGGACGAAACACATCTCCAAAATTGTCAAAAAGGCCGAGGGTGTCCTGGCGTCACTCAGCAAGACCTTTGTCAGTCGCTCACTGGCTATCTATTTGAAGCTGTACAAAGCTATGGTGCGGCCACACTTGGGGTTTGCATCACCGGTCTGGAACCCCTTGCTCAGAATATTAACCCCCTAGAAACTGTACAGAGATGTGCAACCAAACGAATACCCTCCATCAGGCATCTACCATACTCTGAATGTCTTGCTGCCCTGGGAATGGATTCGCTGAAACTTCGGCGTCTGGCAACTGACCTGGTAAACGCTCATAAGGTCATTGATCATCTTAACAACAGCAACCTTGAGCACCTTTTTGATCTCCATCTTTCTAACACACGTGGGCATGCCTACAAAGTCAGAAAACAGCACTGCTCACATGACTTTCGGAAACATTTTTCATGCTCAGAATTGCGGAGACATGGAATAAACTGCCCGCGTCTGTTGTAGGCTGCTGAAGCACTGAATCTTTCAAGGCCTCCGTGCTTCCTGTAGTCCACCGACACTATACCTAATACCCCCATCCACACACAGATGCACACATGTGCACACATACATGCATATTACTACGTAAACTGTTCATGTTCCTGACCCTAATACATTTGTAGCGTTTGTTTGTATTCGCCTGGTGGAGTTGTCTGCCCCTTTTAGTTCCATGATGCCCGCTAGGGCACCAGTATAAAAGCGCCGGTTTCAAAACCTTCGCTCTCTCTCTTGATAGTTTTCAGAACTACGAGCCACATGGGGTAGATTCTATCTAAACCCTCTCGTGGGGCTCCGCCCCCCTTACATTATTGTAAGTCTTTACAGCATGGACTATCGCTTGTCTCATGTCAGTACTCTTTTATGTTATACTTTGTATCTTTCATGAATGTGTATTTTTATTTGTGTAACTCTGTTTACTTTATTATGAACGTGGTATTCTACTGTTATCCCTGTGCTGTATGTATTAAATGTTTGTCTATTAACCTTTGTCGGAGTTATTTGTATTTAAAGCATGTTGAACTTTAAACCATCTTTACACATTATTCTGTGTACTTAACATGAGACTTTGATGAGTTGTGGTGCACCTGAGCATTGTACACAATAAATTCCATTATTATATTTAAATAAAAATCTAGAAAGATCAAAATCTAGAAAGATCAAAATATCCTTCCAGTTGCTGAATGGGTTGGGTGAATAATTTTCTTTTTTGTTTTTTGCATTGTAAAACAGTCTCTTTGAATGACCTACTTGACTTCAAATCCTGGATGAGGCTATTTACATTTCATATCAGTCAAACACCAAAGGAATCTATCCACTTTTTGATTTCTCTAAACCAGGGAGATTGTTTTTGCTGAGATGGAGTGCCACATCTACCATCAGCTCCCATATGTTTTACAGCACAGATAAAATTATCCAAGAGGTATCAAACCTGGAATTCCTGCAATTCCCTAGACATCAACTAAACCGACCATGAATTTGCCATAAATGGATGAAATTGCACTCTGGGGAGTGTGGAGTACCCCTTCATCACCATTACTCCCAGGTCCACTCTGACTCAGAATGGTAGTACCTGTTAGGGTACCATCTATGAGTTAAATACAAAAAATAAGTTTTAAAAATTGAGCCTAAAAAATTAGAGTTTAGATAAAAAAAAAAAGATTTGTATACCCATAAAGAATGAATAAAATAAAAGGTTTTTGGTATGAAATAACCCAACAAAGGTTGAAATGCCGTAAAATCCGACCAAACAAAATGGCTAAAAAGTAATGTTGTAACCTAACTAACGTAACTAAATGAGATATGATCAAATGGAGGTTGGAAATGAAATGGAATCTTTATAATAAACAAATTACGGTTATTTCCTATAACTCCAGGATAAACAAAGGGGAACCACTCTTGACTGATAAATTATTTATTTATTTTCCCATTAAACTAACCCTAAACCCTAACCCTAAACCCGTCTTCATTTTTCCTAGTAGATCAATAAATAAATAATTCATTAGTCAAGAGTGGTTCCCCTTTGTTTATGTTGGAGTTATAGGAAATAAGCCCAAATACAATACTTGGTGTCAAGAAAGGTAAACCTCTGCCTAGTGGTATAAGAGACTACTCAGCCCAGCATAATACCTTCATATTTATGAGTATTGGGACATACCCATTATTGTTGCATAGGTAGGCTATATAACAAGTAACAATTAAAAAAAAAAAAGAAAGAAAGAAAGCTAAGAAATGTTATTGATGGAATAGTGGAAGGTTAGTAATGATAACAATTGAAAAATAGATAATTCTATGAACTATTTGCTATCACTTGTTTTTGGTGCTCTTAGAAATCTGTTACGTTGCAATACTCATGGTACTAAAACGATACATGCACCGTAGTCCGGCTTTTTTTCTTTCTTGGTATAAAACTCCGATAATAAATCATAACCCGAGAAACATGTCGTCACAACTCCCAGCCTTTATTAACGTGCTCGTCTAGTGGCTTTCTACCAGGGAGGAGAGGAGGCAAGAGAAACGAGAGAGAGGAGAAAACACTACTAAATTCCTGGCTCGCCTAATCAGGTCCGTGGCCCTACGACGGACGCCGGCAAAAAAAGAGGACGAACCCTTTCTTCCTTCCCCCACGTCACCACGTGACTTCCGGTCAACACCCGACTTCCGGTCAACACCGCGACTGTCGCGCTTGCCCCCAATTCTTCGTTCGGGGTCACGCTACGGTCAAAACCGCATCGCTCTCTCCTCTTTTGGGTCATCACTATTTTTTAAGCCTTTGTTATTTATTCCTCCTCCTTCCATAGGCAGTTCTTTTAGCTCACACAAGTCATCGCTGCTACAATTCCTCGTTAGAAAAGAAGGTAATCTAAACATTAAGCTACATAAATGAGAGTAACGGCCCCCTTTGTTTTCTTTCACTTTGAAGAAGCTATGTGTTTATTTCGTAAAAAGCAGGATTTTTCGACAAATTGGTATACCCTATACTTTTCTAAGATACAGACACTCTCATAGAAATATTTAACATCTTTTTTTAAATTATTTCCATTATAGGAATACCCTTTCATGAATTTTCAACAGTCTCCACACGTTCACCATCCCAGTCAACATATGCTTACAATCTTCCACAGGTGATTTAAAAAAAAAAGATGTTAATATTCTATGGAGTACCTGTATATTGAGAAAATTTGTCGAAAAATCCGTGTTGTTTACAAAACAAAACACACGGCTTCCTCAAAGTGAAAGAAACAAGGGAGGTTTTCCTGGCTCATTTATGGGTAGTAATGTTCAGTTACCGAAAAGAGTGTAGGGTATCAGTTGTGTCTTCTTGTTACTCCTCGTCTGTAAGTCTTGCTCGGCAGCAAAGTTCATGTAACAATCAATTTGTCAGGAGCAATTACCAATGATTCTTAATGCATTTCAGGTATATCGTTTGCCTTTTGGCCAATTTTTACGGCGGGAAGGTGTATTCTATTGATGTTAGGAAAATTCATAATAGGAGGTTGGCAATTATCTTATGTAGCCAGGGATATGACCCAAAAGTTTATTTTGGGCAAATTAAGATGAATTTCAAGACAGAATAAGTGAAATCTTTAGAAATACAAATGAAAAAAAAAAAATCCAGAACTCACATAAAATTTTTTTCGCACTTCTGATGAGTGTGTATGGTAGAAAAAAAAAATATCCGCACAAAAAAACAGAACAAATCTTTTATTTGCTAAACGGAACGTCGATATATTGCTTTTACTGAGGGTGACCTCTTATTGGTCCATCTGGGGACTCTTGATTGGCATTCTGGGAGCGACTGTTCTTGACTAATTCCAGTTAATGCAAAAATTTTAGAAATGCTCGTTAATCACTATTTTCAACAAGTTTCTCACACAGACAATGAGTATTATATTAAAGTAATAAAGTTGAAAAAGTGTGACCACGACTGACACATATCATTAGATATATATCAAAAGTTGGTTTGTAGCCTCAGTTGTTAGAAGCACATGCCTCAAAATCACGAGGTTCCAGGTTCGATACCAGTCCCTGCACACTTTCAGTGCATGTGTTGAGCATAGATTGGATTATCTGATACTGTTGCAGTAAAGTGGGGGCGGACAGTGAGGATGTATGCTCCAGCTCAGCAAGACCAATCGTCCTGGTTTAGCACGAGCAAAATGAGGATTAGACTCCTTGTTGGCGTTCAGCTTGATACCCGACAATAGAACACTTGTCAGAGACTTTTACCTTTTACTTATAAACTCTTAAGACGAGAATTGGATCCTATTAAATACAACAGGAATTGAACAAAGCCAAATTCAAGTGACAAGCCATTATTTCTTTTAATGAAATCAAAAATTTGCATTTAGATTATTTGAAATTTAATCTTCTGATAATTCCTCGATTATCTTTTTTGGTTAATTCTCCTTTCTCTTGGAAAATTCCATAAATTCAAGATAGAACAATATATATCATTTCATCGAAATTTTTTAAAATGAGGCTTGATGATTTGTATTAGTTTGTATTATTTGACTATTGCCTCATCTTTATGCTGTTCTCGTAGTTTTTCCGGGGGACCAAAGAAATACCTGAAGGCCACGTAGCGGCATATTGCTAAAACATGTGTAGAAACAATAAAGAATAAGAATAATTGTCCTTAATAAATTCAAATACATAGAAAAAATATAATTCCTCCCCCCAAATCAAATGTGTTATTTCTTATAAAACGATATTGATATGGTTATTTCTTTCATTCAAATCATTTATTAGATTTCATTTTAATAACAGCCATGCAACTCCGTTTTAATTCAAGTTTTCTTTCTTTTTTTCATCGTTCTACATGGTTGAAGTAACTTTCATATAAACTACCAATCCATGAATCTCTGCTTTTGAATTTTTTAAAAACAATTCCCAAAATTCTATTACCAAACAAAAAGTAAAGGATTATAAAATTGATTCCCACAAAAAAGAAATTTGCACTGTGATTTTACGTTCCTTTTTGATTCTTTGATTTTTCAGAATGTAAATCTACGATCTGCCTTTTTGCTGAATTTGTCAGTGAGGCTTGATAATTTGTCATTATCAGTTCCGAACTTTAATCGGATACTTATTATGTCTCTCAAATCTTAATGTCTATTCTGGATACAACGTTTCGGCACATGTGTGCCTCTGGCCTTTTCACGTATCAAGGCTCATCTTCTCTTACTGTCAGTACTCCCCCCTGGGCATGCTAACTAAGGCTCACGTTGCACTTCAAGAGTCATTAGACTCGTACTCCTGGAATATTGACACAGAAGGTTCTCGACGTTTTAAAAGAAGGACCCCGATGTTTGACAAGCGCAAGGCCGGGAGGGCGGCCACATCAAGCCCACAAATCTTCATGACCATCCTCTACGCCATAAACAGAATAAACGGATGATGGGTCTGGCAATCAGTCTGAATCGAATCCAAATAATACGCTGAATATTTTTGGTTTTTTTTTTCTTGACTTCTGTATTTGCTCAACATGTCGTCCTTTCAATTTGAACTTTTAACCTTGTACACATTTAATTAACATAGTCGACCATCAAAAATAACATGCTGAATGATCGTAAAGTGTTGGCGTATTTCCAGTGGGAAAATCTCTTTGAGATATTTTTTTTTCTTGTAAAACTTTTTTTTATTATATAATTATCGTGATTTTTTTCTTTCCTTTTCTCTCCCGTTATTACTGTTGCTCTCACCAGGGTGTTGGTGATTCTTTTCTTTGTTTTTCACACAGACGTAATTTCAGAAAAAAAAATCGGACAGGATATATATTTTGTTGTTTATTCATCTGAGTCGCAAGAACTATATAAGAAAGTTCCTTGGCGTCGCCTTACAGTCATAAACAGTCAAAAAATGAAATTGAATCCGAAGATATCTTTTTTTAAAAGAATTGTTTACTAAACAAATTCCCCAAATCGTCAACTTCTGAACCAACACTTTCCAGACATATTCTTCTTCTGGGGCAAAAAAGTGGTCTTTTTTCCTTCTTCTAACTTCCTTCTCTTCTTTCCTTTTCTTCTTCATTCTTTGTCTTACTCTCCTTTTTGTCTATTTCAATATTGCTGCACAAAACTCGCATTTATTTCATAAACTTTTCTGCTTTCCATTTATAAACAAAGTTCTTTCAAAAACAAATATATGTGAGCAACACATATATCCATTTATTAAATTAATAATTTCCTAGTTCCACCTTGCATTAAAATACTTTCTTCTTCTTTTTAAACTTATCTCTCATTTTAAGTCTGAAACCAAAAACTTACTTAAAATATTTTCCATAAAAAGAAAGATTGGGTATAACTTTTTTGTATTCTTATAAAAACTTTCTAATTCTTTACATTTAAAATAATATGTGAAGATACTCTCTGTTTATTTTATTTCTAATTTACAGTTCTCTATTTCACTTCTTCCAACTACAGTTCTCCTATTTCACTTCTTTTTTCCATTTTCTTTACCCAGTTTCTCTTATTATTCTTCCATCTTCGAATCACTCAACAAATCTTACAGTTCTCTATCTTCAGCTTCTTTCCATCTTACAGTTCTCTATTCTCACCTTCCAACTTACAGTTCTCAATTTCTCACCTTCCAACTTCAGTTCTCGTGTCTTCACTTCCAGCTTACAGTTCTCTGTTTCATCCAGCTTACATAGTTACTGTTTTACTTTCCTCCAACTTACAGCTGTTCTATTTCTCACTCTACCAGTGTCTTATTTCACATCTTCCATCTAAGTTGTGTTCACTCTTGCTCTATTACTATCTCTTTGTCACTTACAGTCTTCATCATTTCCGCCTTACAGTTTCATTTCTCACCTTGTCCAACCTTACGTCTCTATTTCACTTCCAGTTAGCAAGTTGCTCTGTTTCACTTTTCCCTACTTCAACAGTTCTCTTATTCTCTCATCTTACAGTTCTCCTATTTCTCATCTTCCATCTTACGAGTTCTCTATTTCTCATCTTACCATGTCTCTATATTCTCACAGTTATCTGTTCTCATCTTAGATCATTTCCTTCCATTTCAGTTGCTATTTCATCTATCTAGACATTTCTCATCTTCACCAATCATCTACATTCTCGAACTTCTTCAATCTTATTCTTAATCCCCAAGTATCATCTCCTTTCATTCTTCCATCTTACAGTTCCATCTCTTATCAGTTCTCTATTCCTTCTTCTCACAGTCTATTCTATTCTCTACAGGTTCTCTATATCTTCACTTCTTCCAATCTTGTCTATTTCACTTCTTCCAAACTTCCAACTTTCCAATTTCACTTCTTCTAACATACAGTTCCTATTCTCACCTTTCCAAGCTTAGTCTCGATTCTTTGAGCATTTTTTGAACAATTGTCACAAAATGGAAGTTTGAGCCATAATTTTAGTTGATTCTATAGAATTCAGCATTTGCGATATGAAGGATGAAATAAAGCATTCCATTCTCTGCCGCTGTTTGATTCTCATCGGGCCAAAATTCTTTCACATGGGGGTGGGGTGCGGAAGAGAGGAGAGACAGACAAAAGGGAAGATTCAGGAGACAGAAGAGAGACGAGAGAGAAGCAAATCTCTTGTGTTTCAAAGTTAAAAAAAAGAAGATAAATCCTGGAGTATATCACTCAGAAATATTTCTTGTTTAATTTTCGTGATGAAAAACTTTTGAAATAGAAGAAGAAAAAGGATAAAAGAATAAAAGCGTACACTATATCATTTAAAAAAAGAAAAAAAATGGAAATAGTCGGTTCATTAGAATTTTTTTTTTATTAAGGTAAACTCTTGGTAAACATTAATTTCATTAAAACTGTCCAACAGTTATTCTTCATTCTGATTGCTAAATAGCGCCCCTCTCCCACACACACACACACCAAAGCTTAAAGACCCAACAAAGCCCCCCTCATCGGCCCCCGCCCCCACCATGAAGCTTGGAAAATCCAACCAAAGCCCCCCCGCCTCCTCCCGCCGCTGCCGCTCCAGTTTCCTTTTCATGCACATAAACCACATTCTGGTACTGGAAATAAAAAGATTTTTTGATCAAAAAAACATTTTATTGTTTGGTTTGTTTACTTTTATTCTTCTAGCGTGACGTCAAATAGTTTGCAATATTTTAGCGGTTTTCTTTATGGCATCTCAACCCCTTTTGGGGTCATTTTAATCGCGGAATCAATCTCATTTTGATTACCTGTCGTTGATTAATAGTCTCACCCGAACTATTCCGGCGTAACATGAGAACACAATTTGGGCAACTTTGCGATAGATTTTGCCTGTGCTAGCGTCATAAAGGTCACCAACTTACATTCTGGACTGACCTTGTCCTGGAGCTACTCTCTGAGTGCTTACCTTCGCTGGATTTTGTCTTCTATGGCTGGAACACAGCACTCACAATCATGGTTTTCTACGACTGCCCTGATCTATCATAGATCAAAGGTTTTGCAATCAAACAAATTTTGAATCCGTCTCGGCTTACTAGTGTGTGGCATTAACATCGTCTTCACCTTTCACACAATATAAGTATTTTGCATTGCTTCTGTTGGATCTATGGCACAGTGACTCATAAAACATAAGTTCCTAAAATAAGGCTACCACTATCGGCTGCCTTTGAACACAGCTCGCTGAATCCACAGAGCTAGGCTTAGCCTGATTTGCCTCATTCATCAAGGTTCCTTGTAATCAAGCCCAAATTCTTCAACCATCTGTCATGTGAATCAAATGTGTCTTCATCTTCCAACAACAAATGTTTGAGTTGCTTTTGCTCGCATTATTGACCCACTGAGAACTTTCCATAAAGTATGAAAAAAAGTAAACTTGGCAGTGGCCTAATAAGCCAGGACCGTGAGGGCGATCTATCCCCTTTCGCTAGACCAGGGACGATTGATTTGCTGAGGTGGCATGCCACACCTGCCATCCACGCTCCCCAGTTTACTACATTGTGACACCAGATTCACCTCTTTGTTGGAGCACGCCTCGGAAGTCCATGGTATTTAAGCGCCACTGACTGTCGCCTGGATATGTTGTAGGTCTCTTGCCAATAACTGGAGCAAGAATTCTGAACCCTCTCTCTCACTGTGTACATTGGATAAACGGACGTTCATTTTCCCCACAACAAATCATTTTGGTTGCCTTCACTTCAACGTTTAACTCACTCAACTGGTAAAACATAAAACTTCCCAATTGATTACGTTTGATGTTCATCTGGTGCCGTTTCTAAATATATACACCGCTAATTCGCATGTACAAATTATTGCAAAAATTCTGACTGACGCTAGTAATTGTTTTTTTTTCTAATTTAAACTAATAACTTAAAAGTTATTCAATCATGAGGAAGGGTATTATTTATATAAGTTTTGCTTAGTCTGTGCATAAAGCCGATGCTAGGGGCAACCCAGTGAGAATCGAACTCACTAGTAATAGTTTGGCCAGTCTAGTTATCTAACCATCCTATCCATGAAAACAAGGAGAAAGTGGCTTATTTCCTATAAGTCTAACATGAGTCAAAGGGGAATCCACTCTTGACTGATAAATATTTATTTTCCCATTAAAAACTAAACCCTAAACCCTAACCCTAACCCCGTCTTCTTTTCCGTAGTAGATCAATAAATAACATAACTTATCAGTCAAGAGTGGTTCCCCGTCTTGTATAGGAAATAATCGAAGAGTGTATTGCACAAATGTGTTTATAAAGAATTGTTATCACCTGATATTATAAGAAAAATTGTTATACTAAAGTTTGGAACGTAAATAAAGTTTTTTTGCATCTATTTCTTGAGGCCGTCGATATATGCAAACAAGAAGTTCTTTTCTCACGGGGGGGGCGCGGAATCCTATGGTGATAGTCAACCGTAGTTATCTCCCCCTGGAATCAATTATTTAAATACTGATAAGAATCGTCACCCTTAACTGGTGTTTTGGCCACCTCTCCGTCTACAAGAGACCGAGGAGTAGTGTCAAAGGTGTTATTTTTTTAAACTCAAAGCCTGGGCTGGTTCGTCATGAGGATTAGCTGTCTCCCATGCAGCAAATCCCCCCTCTCCCAACTGCCGATGTGATCCAGAAGGAAAGGTAAGAACCAATGCAGTTCGTGCAAACTATCATGGTGCACATGAGTGTGCGCGGTAGCACTCGGATCATTCAGCTATCAACCACCACCTTGCTTAGGGACGTCCAGCTCCTTGATTTATTCATGGGTTGTAGCTTGTGAGAACATTGTATCTATACATTATATAAGAACAGTTTGTGATGTATGTATGATTTTCGGAGGTAAACTATGAAATAAAACAAATTAATGACAAAGTAAAATTATATCTATACACATTCACATCACTAGACCTGTGCTTTTTGAGCAAAATAATGAAAAATTTAAATTTTTATTTCGTAAGGATATTAAAAAAGAACTTTAATAACTGCTAGGAATTTGTTTTTTTTTTTTGCATTTGATATTTGAAAGCAGTAGACATTAATTGTTCTTTTCAGAGTGTCGGGTCAGCAACGTGTCTTTTTTATGTAAGGATTTTAGATGGGGCATCCTGTGAGGATCTACACCGTCGATTCAACAATAATGGATCTGGCAAAATTACTTTTTATACCGTCCTTCCCCCATGATCGTCTACTCAGGCGACCGCCAGAGTAGCACTTCTATATTTGGAATAANTGACCGTAGCGTGCCCCGAACGAAGAATTGAGGGGCCAAGCGGAGAGTCGGGTGTTGACCGGAAGTCGGGGTTGTGACCGAAGTCACGTGGGACGCTGGGGAAGAAGAAGGGGTTCGTCCTCTTTTTGCGGCGTCCGTCGTAGGGCCGGACCTGATTAGAGCAGGAAATTTAGTAGTGTTCTCTCTCTCTCTCGTCTCTCTGCCTCCTCTCCTCCCTGTAGAAGCCACTAGACGAGCACGTTATAAAGGCTGGGATGTCTGTGACGACATGTTTCTCGGGTATGATTTTTTATCGAGTTTTAGTCAAGAAAGAAAAAGGTACTACGGTGCATTATCGTTTAGTACATGAGTATTGCCAACGTTAACAGATTTCTAAGAGCACCAAACTAGTGATAGCAAATAGAAAAAAAAAAATAAAAAAAAAAATAAATTCATAGAATTTATCTATTTCAATTGTATCATTACCTAACCTTCACTAGTTCCATCAATAAATTCTTAGCTTGTTCTTTCTTTCTTTTTTTTAATTTACTTGTTATATAGCCTACCTATGAACAATAAGGGTATGTCCCAATACTCATAAATATAAGTATGATGCTGGCTGATATTATACACTAGCAGAGGTTACCGGTTTTACACCAAGTATTGTATTTGGGCGATTATTTCCTATAAATCCAACATAAACAAAAGGGGAACCACTCCTTGACTAATGAATTATTTATTATATTGAATGTGAGGGAAAAATGAAGACGGGTTTAAGGGTTAGGGTTAGGTTAGTTTAATGGGAAAATAAAAAATAATTATCAGTCAATGAGTGGTTCCCTTTGTTTATCCTGGAGTTATAGGAAATAACCGTAAATTTGTTTATTATAAAGATTCATTTTCATTTCCACCCTCCATTTTTGATCATATCTCATTTAGTACGTTAGTTAGGTTACAACATAACTTTAGGCCATTTTGTTTGGTCGATTTACGCATTTCAACCTTTGTTGGGTATTTCATACCAAAAACCTTTTATTATTCATTCTTTATGGGTATACAAATTTTTTTTTTTTTTTATCTAAACTCTAAATTTTTTAGGCTCAATTTAAAACTTATTTTTTGTATTTAACTCATAAGATGTACCTAAACAGGTACCTACCATTCTGAGTCAAGAAGATGGACCTGGGGTAATTGGTTGATGAAGGGTACTCCACACTCCCCAGAGTGGCAATTTCATCATTTATGGCAAATTTCATGGCTCGTTTAGTTGATGTCTAGGAATTCAGGATTCCAGGTTTGATACCTCTTGGATAATTTTATCTGTGCTGTAAAACATATGGGAGTGATGTAAGTGGCACTCCATCCAGCAAAAACAATCTCCTGGGTTTAGAGAAATCCAAAAGTGGATAGTTTCTTTTTTGTTTTTGCATTGTAAAACAGTCTCTTTGAAATGACCTACTTGACTTCAAATCCTGGATGAGGCTATTTACATTTCATATCAGTCAAACACCAAAGGAATCTATCCACTTTTTGATTTCTCTAAACCAGGGAGATTGTTTTTGCTGAGATGGAGTGCCACATCTACCATCAGCTCCCATATGTTTTACAGCACAGATAAAATTATCCAAGAGGTATCAAACCTGGAATCCTGCAATTCCTAGACATCAACTAAACCGACCATGAATTTGCCATAAATGATGAAATTGCACTCTGGGGAGTGTGGAGTACCCCTTCATCACCATTACTCCCAGGTCCACTCTGACTCAGAATGGTAGTACCTGTTAGGGTACCATCTATGAGTTAAATACAAAAAATAAGTTTTAAAAATTTGACCTAAAAATTTAGAGTTTAGATAAAAAAAAAAGATTTGTATACCCATAAAGAATGAATAAAATAAAAGGTTTTTGGTATGAAATAACCCAACAAAGGTTGAAATGCCGTAAAATCCGACCAAACAAAATGGCCCTAAAAGTAATGTTGTAACCTAACTAACGTAACTAAATGAGATATGATCAAATGAGGTTGGAAATGAAATGGAATCTTTATAATAAACAAATTACGGTTATTTCCTATAACTCCAGGATAACAAAGGGGACCACTCTTGACTGATAAATTATTTATTTATTTTCCCATTAAACTAACCCTAAACCCTAACCCTAAACCCGTCTTCATTTTTCCTAGTAGATCAATAAATAAATAATTCATTAGTCAAGAGTGGTTCCCCTTTGTTTATGTTGGAGTTATAGGAAATAAGCCCAAATACAATACTTGGTGTCAAGAAAGGTAAACCTCTGCTAGTGGTATAAGACTACTCAGCCAGCATAATACCTTCATATTTATGAGTATTGGGACATACCCATTATTGTTCATAGGTAGGCTATATAACAAGTAACAATTAAAAAAAAAGAAAGAAAGAAAAGCTAAGAAAATGTTATTGATGGAACTAGTGAAGGTTAGTAATGATAACAATTGAAAATAGATAAATTCTATGAACTATTTGCTATCACTTGTTTTTGGTGCTCTTAGAAATCTGTTACGTTGCAATACTCATGGTACTAAAACGATACATGCACCGTAGTCCTTTTTTCTTTCTTGGTACTAAAACTCCGATAAAAAATCATAACCCGAGAAACATGTCGTCACAACTCCCAGCCTTTATTAACGTGCTCGTCTAGTGGCTTCTACCAGGGAGGAGAGGAGGCAGAGAGAACGAGAGAGAGAGAGAACACTACTAAATTCCTGGGCTCTAATCAGGTCCGTGCCCTACGACGGACGCCGGCAAAAAAGAGGACGAACCCTTTCTTCCTTCCCCCACGTCACCACGTGACTTCCGGTCAACACCCGACTTCCGGTCAACACCCGACTTCCGCTTGCCCCTCAATTCTTCGTTCGGGGTCACGCTACGGTCAAAACCATCGCTCTCCTCTTTTGGGTCATCACTATTTTTTAAGCCTTTGTTATTTATTCCTCCTCCTTCCATAGCAGTTCTAGCTCACACAAGTCATCCTGCTACAATTCCTCGTTAGAAAAGAAGGTAATCTAAACATTAGCTACATAAATGAGAGTAACCTCCCTTTGTTTCTTTCACTTTGAAGAAGCTATGTGTTTTATTTCGTAAAAACACGGATTTTCGACAAATTGGGTATACCTATACTTTTCTAAGATACAGACACTCTCATAGAAATATTAACATCTTTTTAAAATTGATTTCCCTTATAGGAATACCTTTCATATATTTTCAAACAGTCTCCACACGTTCACCATCCCAGTCAACATATGCTTACAATCTTCCACAGGTGATTTAAAAAAAAAAGATGTTAATATTTCTATGAGAGTACCTGTATATTAGAAAATTTGTCGAAAAATCGTGTTTTTACAAAACAAAACACACGGCTTCCTCAAAGTGAAAGAAACAAGGGGAGGTTTCTCTCATTTATGTAGCTAATGTTCAGATTACCGAAAAGAGTGTAGTATCAGTTGTTCTTCTTGTAATCCTCGTCTGTAAGTCTTGCTCGCAGAAAGTTCATTTAACAATCAATTTCAGGACAATTACCAATGATCTTAAATGCATTCAGTATACGTTTCTTATTGGCCAATTTTTACCGGAAGTTCATTCTATTGATGTTAGGAAAATTCATAAATAGGAGTGGCAATTATCTTATAGCCAGGATAACCCAAAAGTTTATTTGCAAATTAAGATGAATTTCAAGACAGAATAAAATCTTTAGAATAACAAAAAAAAAAAAAATCCAAACTCCATAAAAATTTTTCCACTTCTGATGATGTGTATTAAAAAAAAAAATACCCACAAAAAACAAACAAATCTTTTATTTCTAAACGAACTCGATAATTGCTTTACTTTATTCAAATACTAGAAGTGGCTACCTGGCGTCGCCTGAGTAGAGATATGGGGGAGGGGTATAAAAAGTAATTTTGCAGATCCATTATTGTTGAATCGAGAGTTAGATCCTCACAGGATGCCCCATTAAAATCCTTACATAAAAAAGACGTTGCGTTGATCCAGACACTCTGAAAAGAAAAATTAATGTCTACTCTTTAAAATATCAAATGCAAAAAAAAAAAAAAAATTCCATGCAGTTTAAATTTCTTTTTTAATTATCCTTACGAATAAAATTTAAATTTTCATTATTTTTGCTCAAAAAGCAAGGTCTAGTGATAGTGAATGTGTATAGATATATTTACTTTGTCATTAATTGTTTTATTTTCATAGTTTCCTCCAGAAATACATACATACACACAAACTGTTCTTTATATATGTATAGATAACAATGTTCTCCAGCTAACCCAAAATAAATCAGGAGCTGGAGTCCCTAAAGGTGGTGTGATGCTGAAATCCAGTGCTACCCGTCAACTCCTGTGACACTGAAGTTGCCGAACTGCATTGGTTCCTTACCTTTGGATCACATCGGCAGTGTGGAGAGGGGGGATTTGCTGCATGGGCAACAGCTAATCCTCCATACGAACCCGCCCAGGCTATGTAGTTTTAAAAAAACCACTTTGACACTACTCCATCATCTCTTGTAGACGGAAGGTGGCCAAAACACCAGTTAAGGTGAAGATTCTTTTAGTATTTATAATAATTGATTCAGGGGGAGATAACTAAGGTTCACTTCACCATAGATTCCCCCCCCCCGTGACAGAAAGAACTTCTTGTTTTGATATATCACGGCCCTAAAAATAATCAAAAAAACTTTATTACTTCCAAAACTTTAGTATAACAATTGTTTCTTTTAAATATCAGTGAATAACAATTCTATTATAAACACATTTGTGCAATACACTCTTCGATTATTTCCTATACAAAGGGGAACCACTCTTGACTGATAAATTATTTATTTATTGATCTACTAGGACAAAAGAAGACGGGGTTAGGGTTAGGGTTTAGGGTTAGTTTAATGGGAAAATAAATAATTTATCAGTCAAGAGTGGTTCCCCTTTGATCATGTTAGACTTATAGGAAATAAGCCACTCTTCCTTGTTTTCATGGTATAATGGTTAGTAAACTAGACTGGCAAACTATTACTAGTGAGTTCGATTCTCACTGGGTGCCCCATACATCCGGCCTTATGCCACAACTAAGCAAAACTTAGTAAATAATACCCTTCCCCATGATGATAAACTTTTCAAGTTATTAGTTTAAAAATGAAAAAAAAACAATTACTAGCGTCAGTCAGAATTTTTGCAATAATTTGGTACATGCGAATTAGCGGTGTATATATTTGAAAGGCACACAGATGAACATTCAACGTAATCAAATTTGGGAAGTTTATGTTTTACAAGTTTGAAGTGAGTCAAAACGTTGAATGATTTGTTGTGGGGAAAAATGAACGTCCAGTTGATCAATGTACAGTGAGAAGAGGGTTCAAGAAATTTTGCTCAGTTTGCAAGAACCTCAACAATCAGGCAAGGTCAGGTGGGCTTAAAACCATGGATTCCGAGGCCGTGCTCCAAACAAGAGAGGTGAATCTGGTGTACATGTAGTAAACTGGGGAGCTGATGGCAGGTGTGGCATGCCACCTCAGCAAAGTCAATCTCCCTGGTCTAGCGAAAAGGGGATAGACTCCCTCACGGTCTGGCTTATAGGCCACTGCCAAGTTTACTTTTTTTATACTTTATGAGTTCTCAGTGGGTCATAATGCGACAAAAGCAACCAAAAACATTTGTTGTTGGGAAAGATGAAGACACATTTGATCACAATGAACAAATGGTTGAAGAAATTTGGCTTGAGTTACAAGAACCTTGATGATGAGGCAAGATCAGGTAAGCCTAAATCTGTGGATTCAGAGGCTGTGTTCAAAGCAGCCATAGTGGTAGCCTTATTTAGGAACTTATGTTTTATGAGTTCAAACTGTACCATAATCCAACAGAAGCAATCAAAAATATTTATTGTGTGAAAGGTGAAGACGATGTTAATCCCAACATAGTAACCAGAGGATTCAAGAAATTTTGTTTGGATTGCAAAAACCTTGAATCTATGATAAGATCAGGCAGTCGTAAAACCATGGATTTTGAGGCTGTGTTCCAAGCCATAGAAGCAAATCCAGCAAGTAACACTCAGAGAGTATCAGGCAAGGTCAGTCCAGTGTAGTTGGTGACCTTTATGACCTCAGCAGCAAAATTATCCAAAGTTGCCAAATTGTGTCTCATGTTACCGGAATGTTGGGTGAGACTATTTAATCAACGACAGGTAATCAAAATGAATTGATTCTGCATTAAATGACCCCAAAAGGGTTGAGATGCCATAAAACAAAACCGAAAATATTGCAAAACTTTTGACTCACCCTAGAAGAATAAAATAAACAACACAAACAATAAAATGTTTTTGTATCAAAAAAATCTTTTTATTTCCAGACAGAATGTGTTTATGTGCATGAAAAGGAAATGGAGGCGGCAGCGGCAGGGGAGGGGGGGCTTGGTTGGATCTTTCAAGCTTCATGTGGGGGGGGGCATGAGGGGGGCTTTGTTGGGTCTTTCAAGCTTTGGTGTGTGTGTGTGTGGGGGGGGCTATTTACAATCAGAATGAAGAAAACTGTTGCCACAGTTTTTATGAAATTAATGTTTACCAAAGAAGTTTCCTTAATAAAAAAAAAAATTCAAGAAAAATATATTCCCATTTTTTTTTCCTTTTTTAAATGAAATCCTGTGTAGCTTTTTCTTCTTTTTCTTCTTTTTCTTCTTCTTTCAAAAGTTTTCATTCACAAAATTAAACAAAGAAATATTTCTGAAGTGATAACTCCAGGATTTATCTTTCTTTTTTTTAACTTTGAAACAAAAGAGATTTGCCTCTCTCTCTCTCTCTCTCTCTCTCTCTCTCTCTCTGAATTTCCCTTTGTCTCTCTCTCTCACCACCCCACCCCCACCCCCATTGAAAAGATTTTGGCCAAGAATCAAAACAGGAAGAATGGATCTTATTTCATTTCAATATCCAAATGTGACAATTCTTAGAATCAACTAAAATTACAAAACTTCATTTTGTGACAATGTTCAAAATGCTTCAAATAAATGAACTAAGTTGGAAGGTGAGAAATAAGAACTGTATGTTAGAAGAAGTGAAATAGAAAATTGGAAGAAGTGAAATAGAGAACTGTAAGATAGAAGGTGAGAAATAGAGAACTGTAAGATGGAAGAAGAGAAATAGAGAACTGTAAGATGAGAAATAGAGAACTGTAAGATGGAAGAAGTGAAATAGAGAACTGTAAGATAGAAGGTGAGAAATAGAGAACTGTAAGATGGAAGAAGTGAAATAGAGAACTGTAAGATGAGAAATAGAGAACTGTAAGTTGGAAGAAGTGAAACAGAGAACTGTAAGATGAGAAATAGAGAACTGTAAGTTGGAAGAAGTGAAACAGAGAGAACTGTAAGCTGGAAGTGAAATAGAGAACTGTAAGTTGGAAGGTGAGAAATAGAGAACTGGAAGGTGAGAAATAGAGAACTGTAAGATGGAAGAAGTGAAATAGAGAACTGTAAGATGGAAGATGTGAAATAGACAACTGTAAGATGAGAAATAGAGAACTGTAAGTTGGAGGAAGTAAAACAGAGAACTGTAAGCTGGAAGTGAAACAGAGAACTGTAAGCTGGAAGTGAAACAGAGAACTGTAAGTTGTAAGGTGAGAAATTGAGAACTGTAAGTTGGAAGGTGAGAAATAGAGAACTGTAAGATGGAAGAAGTGAAATAGAGAACTGTAAGATGGAAGAAGTGAAATAGAGAACTGTAAGATGGAAGAAGTGAAATAGAGAACTGTAAGTTGGAAGATGTGAAATAGAGAAACTGTAAATTAGAAATAAATAAACAGAGAAGTCATTCCAATATTTATTTTAAAATGTAATGATAAAGAATTAAAGTTTTTATAAAGATAAAAAAAGAAGTTTACAATTTTCTTTTTATGGAAAATATTTCAATAAATTTTTAGTTTTCAGATTAAAATATGAGAATTTAATTTAAAAAGAAAAAAATATTTTAATCAAGTGGAACTGGAAATTCTTATTTAATAAATGATTAATTGTTGCTCAAATATTTGTTTTTGAAAGAATTTGTTTTATTAAAGGAAACAAATAAGTTTAGAAAATAAATGCGGTTTTTGTGAAAATATTGAAATAGAAAAAAAGAAGAAAAATGAAGAAGAAAAAAAAAAGAAGAGAAGAAGAATGAAAAAGAAAAAGCCACTTTTTCCCCAGAAGAAAAATTCATTGGAGTGTTTCAGAATTTGACATTTTGGGGATTTGTTTAGTACAATTCTTTTTAAAAAAGAATCTTCGGATTCAAATTTCATTTTTTGAACTGTTTAATGGATCTGTTAAGGACCAAAGGAATTTCTTTATATTTTCACCAAATAATAAACAACAAAATATATCCTGTCCATTTTTTTTTTAATATACGTCTGTGTTTGAAAAAAAAGAAAAAGAAATCCAACCACACCTGAGTGAGAGCAACAAAATAACATGGAAGAAAAGGAAAAGAAAAGAAAAAAAAAGAAAAAAAATCACATAATTATATAAAAAAAAAATTATAAAAAAAAAGAATATCCAAGAGAATTTCCCACTGAAATACGCCAACATTTTACATCATTCAGATTTATTTTTGATGGTCGACATTTTAAAATTGTACAGGTTAAAAGTGAAATTGAAAAGACATTTGAGCAAATGAAGAAGTCAAGAAAAAAAAAAACCCAACAAATATTCAGTATTATTTGGATTATTCGGACTATTGCCCTCATCCTTATTGTTATCTGTACAAAATTTTGGCTGATGTGCCCACCTCCGGCCTTCTTGTCAAACTCGGGGTCCTTCTTTTCAAACTCGAGAACCTTCTTGTCATATTCAGGAGTCTTCATGGAACTTTGAAGTCAACCCTTTATTCAATCCACAGGGGTATACTGACAAAAAATACCTGAAGAAGGCCAGAGGACACATTGACCGAAACGTTGTACAGATAACAATAAAGATGAGGACAATAGTCCGATTAATTCAAATAATACAAATTATCAAGCCTCATCTGAAAAATTCAGAGAAATAACGATTATTCAATTCTGAAAAATCAAAGAATGCAAAAAGAACGTAAAATAGTGCAAATTTCTTTTTGTAGGAATCAATTTTATTGAATCCTTTTCTTTTTTGTTTGTAATAGAATTTTGGAATTGTTTTAAAAAATTCAAAGCAGAATTACGGATTGTGTTTAATTAAAGTTTACATCAACCATTAGAACGATGAAAAAAAGATTGAATTAAAAGCGGAGTTGCATGGCTGTTGTTTAAAATGAAATCTAATAAATGATTTGAATGAAAAGAAAAACATATTCAATACGATTTAAAGAAATAACACATTTGAATTTGGGGGGAGGAATTATATTTTCTATTATTTAGATTATTTGGACAATTGTTCTTATCTTTATTGTTATCTACACAATGTTTTAGCCAATATGCCCTATGGTCTTCAGGTATTTCTTGTCGGACTCGAGAACAGCAGTAAAGATGAGGACAATAGTCCAAATAATACAAATAATACAAATCATCAAGCCTCATTTTAAAAATTCAGAGAAATGATTATATTTTCATCTGAATTTAATGGAATTTTCAGAGAAAGAGAATTACCAAAAAGATTATCAGGAATTATCAGAGATTAATTTCAAATAATCTAAATCAAATTTTTTGTTTCATTAAAAAAAAATGGCTGTCACTTGAATTTGGCTTTGTATCAATTCTGTTGTATTTAATTCCAATCTCGTCTTAGAGTTTTATAAGTAAAAAAAGTAAAAGTCATCTTGACCAAGTGGTCTATTGTCGCTATCAGCTGAACGCCGAAGGAGTCTATCCTCATTTTGCTAGTGCTAAACCAGGGAGATTGTCTTGCTGAGGTGGAGCACTACACCTACTGTCCGCTCCCCACTTTACTGCACAGATCAGATAATCCAATCTATGCTACACATGCGCTAAGTTGGCAGGGACTGGTATCGAACCTGGAACCTCGTGATTTTGAGGCATGTGCTCTACCAACTGAGCTAAACCAACTTTTATAATATCTAATGATATGTGTCAGTGTGTCACACTTTTTCAACTTTATTACTTAATATAATATCATTGTCTTTGATGAAAACTTGTTTGAAAAATATTGTTCAAGTTTCATAAAATTTAATATGTACTTAAATCAAGAGTCCTCCAGATGCCCAATCAAGAGTCCTCCATAGGTCCAAACTTAATTGCAGCATAATTTGTCAACTGAACATTTAGTATTATTAATGATTCCCAAATTATTCATTTTCAATAATAATCTTCAGTTATATCTTAATCATAATAATCCCAAAAGAGATTTTCAAATTTAAAATCAAAAAGCTCCTTCGCAATTGACATTCAGTGTCTGTTTTGCATGATCGTTTTCATCAACAAATTCCATTATTATCTTTTTTTTTTAAATCGTAGCATTTGATGAAGTTACATTGACAAATCAAATTATAGGAATAAATTTTTAATTTCAATAAATTCATTTTTATTTTTTCAGTCATATTTTTTAAAGACATCATGTATTCTGTGTACTTGACATGAGACTTTGATGAGTTGTGGTGCACCTGAGCACTGTACACAATAACATTTCATTATTATTATTATTATTATTAGGCATAATAACCAAATTATCACTTTGCTGAATTATCTCCCTTACATTATAAATTGATCAAGTTCAATCCAACAACTTTTGAGAAAGAAGCATTTCGTTTTTTTCTTACTTAAAAAAAAAAAAAAAATATCCATACAGTTCTGGTCACCATTATTAGCACCTTGCATGGTTTTTTTGCTATATTTTCAGAAATAAACAGAAAATAACCAAATTTATATAAACTTAGTGTTTTATCATTTTCTGTTCTTTAACAACCACAAGTCGTCAATAGACCAAAAGCTGTTTCATTAGATTTGTCTTTTTATTATTACTTTTTTTTCCAGGAAATATTCTACACAATAATTTCATAGTCCGAAATTCTAAAAAATAATTTAATTTTTAAGTATTTTTTAGAGTTAAAATAATTACATAACTTATATATCATATCATAAAAACAAAAAATAATGAAAGTAAAAACAATATGTAGGGGTGACAAGACTTTCGGACCACCCGATAGATTCTGTATTGAAACTTTGTGGGTGCCAATAATTATAAACAGGACTGTCCTTTTTTTTTTTTTCTTGGTTATTTATTCAATTCAAAAGAAAATGGAAGTCGAACAATAAACTGAATGACAACTGAATACAAATTTCTTTTATAAAAAAAAAGACAAAAAGATTTCACTTAAAAAAAATGTTTCATAGAATTTGAAATTTCCCTCATTTTTGTATCTGTTCATTGAATGTGGAATTTATTGGAGACACAAATCCAAGATGATATTTTATGAAAAACATAAAAAAGGACAAAATGGTGAAGAATCTAAAAAAAGTAAACAAAAACAGATTTTTTTGTGGCAGAAAATAAATATGAAAAGACAACAAAGAAAACTGAAGATATTTTGAATCAGTATTAATGCAGAATAGCGTGCAGGAGATAATATCTTTAGATTATGTATAAAAAGCATTACATTTCATTACATTTCACAGAAATGCCTGAAACCTTTGAGGTGTTAGGGTTAGGGTTAAGCTTCTTTGAGAGTTTCTGCAATCTAATGCTATTTATATGTAAAATGTGATTCCAATAATATAATCTCTTGCGTTCTATTTTGCATTTGTATCTTAAAATCATTTCATTGCATTTTTAATTTGGATCAAATAAACTTTGAAAACTTTTTTTTGGTCCATTTTTCTTTTCGATTATTTCAAAGAGACGAGTTTTCAATGCAAAAACAAGAAATTTAAAAAAATAAAAAGTTTTCATATCTAATTAAAATTAATAATTTTTTTGTTGGATGAAAAATTAATTTGGAAAAGGTTGTTATAGCTTTTTCTGAATACCACTTTTTAATAATCCCTTTTTAATAAAAAAGCAAATTTATTTAAAGAAAGAAATTAAAAAATGAAAACACCCAAAGATTTTGTTTTTCATTTTCTCAGGAGATAGAAAAGAAAATATGTTGAGAAGCACAAGTTTTTAAAAAAAATTTTTTTTTCTTTATTGGCCAGATTGTTTGAGATATATATATATATATATATATATATTTATTAGTAGTTTTTCCTAGTATTGGAGAATAGAAAATAAAGTGGTCAATTACAGGTGAAAGAGCTGTATTTATTTATTTATTATACTGTACAATGCATTTAAAGTGCAATTGTTACCATTGGTTTCAAAGCATCATGTTAGCCACTTATCATCAAGGCAATGCACCCATTAAGAGATGCAGTCTTTTCCCCATTGCTGACCATAATACACTTCCATTTTGTTTTTGCCCCTCTCACCATTTTTTCTCAAAATGAAGAAGGAAAGAGGTAAGGAAAAAATTAGGATTTTCAAAAATCATTCCTACAAATAAATAAACTAATGAAAGTTTAAAATGAAAGATTCAACAAACCAAATTTCTATCTATTGGGGTGGAGTGGTGTGGTGTGGCGTGATTTGGGGGTGAGGGTTAGGATGAAGGTTTCAAACTGTGTCCAGAATATCATGAACTCTTTTGTCTGGAATATCTTGAAATAGTTTTGAAAATTGTCTTAGAGAATTGGTTAATGTCTCTAAAGATAACAAATTACAGAACAACCTGGATCCGATATATGAGAGACATATTGCGAAGAATTGTCAAAGAAACTTTTACAAACCAAAAGATAAAGTTAGTTCCATTTAAAACAATGAGGAGGGGGGTGGGGTTGCTATAGGGACAACAAATTGAGGTAAATTGGATGTGACATATTTGAAATGTATAGTGAAGAATTGCCTTGAAAGCCATATATATATATATATATATATATATATATAATATATATATTATATATATATTATATATGTATGTATATATATGTATGTATATATGTATATATATATATATATATATATATGTATATATATATATATATACATGTATATATGTATATATATGTATATATATATATATATATATATATATATATATATGTCTGCTGATAGATATAAAGTTTCATTTAAAACAATGATTGTCAAAGAAAAACAGCATTGAGGCATTTTGTTAAGAGATTTAAAGTTGATGATGAAATTGGAATTGAGACAAAAAAAGAAGAAAAAAAAAAAGATTATCAAAAATATAAAAAATATTCAGAATGTTCAGTTAGGCTGAAAATGTCAGAAGTTGACGATTTTTTAAAACAAAACAAAAAAAAGTGTATTTTTCGTAAAAGCTAAACATAAAACTATTTACTATGTGAGAGAAAGAATTTAACATTTTATGTTTTTTTAAGAGTGGATTGTGGGTGTTATTTTTTATAGGAGATAAAGAGTGAGTGAAATTTTTTTTTTTAAATCATCTTTATCGATTTTATAAATTTATTTCAGTTCCATTGCAGAAGAGTTGCTTTAAAAAAAAAAAATTGGTGAAAGAGAGAGAGAGAGAGAAAGACGGACGGAAAAGACATGGACGAAGAAGTAGAAGAAAAAAAGTCAGAGTGAGTCTACTGCTTTTTTAGTAGTTCAATTTAACGCAGGAAATAGTAAAGTTTGTTTGTTTGTTTGACGCACTGTAAGTAAATTTCAAAGATACAAAATGATTTCCGATCAAAGAATTATTACACATTTAAATTCAGTTTTAAAATTATCTTTTTAGTTTTTCAAACAATCTAAAACTTTTTACTGCAATTTGAGAAGTTTTACCAATATATATATATATATATATATATATGTACGTATGTATGTATATGTATATAAGTTTTTATAAGAAATCTAATGATTTAAAAAATGAGAATTCCCTATCCAGTTGTGGAGAAAATAAACAGTTTTAAATAAAGATCTGATAAGAAAATGTTCATTTTTATAAGAAAACCCACTTGGAAGAATGAAAGAATTTTCTAAATACAACAAAAACTTTTAATTCAACTTTTGGATAAGACATTATCACCAAGTGATTATCATTTTTTGTGGAAGAAGTATTCATTTTTTGTTAGAAATTAATATTTAAATTCAGTTTTAGAATTATCCTTTTAGTTTTTCATACAATCAAAAACTTTTTACTGCAATTTGACCACAAGGGGTTTTTATAAGATATTCTGAGAATTTTTACTATATAATTTGTAAGAAAACTAATGATTTAAAAAATAAGTATTTCCTATCCAGTTGTTGTGGTGTTAAATAAGAAAATGAATGAGAGAATTATTTTATAAAGTGAAAAAACACAATTCCAGTATTGAAAATGAATTCAATATATTTTAGAAATATTAGTACAATGATACAATTGTGGTCCTATGTTTGTGTCATTGATTTTTTCAGTTTTCCCTACCAACCAACACCTTTTACTGACCCCCCTCGCCCTTCACTCATCTTTTCTGGGGGTCAATTACAAGAAATTGAACCCTTATCTCAATGAACACGTTTTCATTTCTTTTTTTTTTTTCATTTTCACTTCTGTTCCATGTGATCAAATTGCTGATAAATAACAAATTTTATAATTGAAAGTGAAAATGAAAAGTAGGGCTGGGGTGGAGGTGATGATGCAGCCATTTTCAGTCCCAGTTACCGTTCTTGGCATCAGTTCATTTTTTTAAATAAAATGGAATAACTAATTTTTTTTGTAATAACAAAATTAAGAATTTATCATTCTAAAAATATCAAAATAAAAACAATGCCGATTAAATTTGTCAGGAAAGTTAATTTAAGAAAAAAAAACTTTTATATTATTATACATTTCTTTTTTAGAGATCAAAGTACATTAATCGATAATCATTGTACAAGAATTATTTCAATTTCGTAAGTAAAAATCAAAAGAAATATTTAAGATAAACTTTTACTGACTTTTTTGATGCAAGGGAGAGAACTCTTTGATACATTTTCTTTCAATTGTCGATAAATATATTCATTTTTTATATATATATATATATTTTTTATGAGATATTCTATATTATGTACTGAAACTTACTGCTGCTAATAATTGTGATCCGGACTTTAGATTGGTATCAGTGAAAGGGGGGAGAGTGTGTGGGGTGAGGGACTTCCTAAAAATCCATGACATCCAAAATGGGATGCAGAATTGCATCATTGGTAGAGAAAGATTTTCTAATCGTAATTATTTGTGTTCTTAAAATTGTCATTTTACAAAAAATTAAAAAAAAAAAACAACTTTTTTTTTATGTAACGATTACTTTCTGTTCTGCAATGTTTTTAACGTCAATATATAATAACTGATTTTAAGGCATTTTTTTACGCTGAATCCAAAAATCAGTCATTTAGAATCCACACGCTTTTGAATAAGTGTTTATTATGTAGAACTTAGGATCATTTAAGATAATCCATCCGGATTATCTGTACATTTAATCTTGAGTCAATTGAAACACAGATTTAAGGTGTTGTAGTATTATTTTTCCATTAATTGAAGTTGTTCAGGTTTGGGTGTCACATGTTTCTCAGTTTATTTATTTTTTGTCTGTTAATCTAAGACTGACTAAATAATTATTCACAACACATTTATTTATTTCATATGTTAAAAACGAAGAAGTAAAGTAGGCAGAGTGGTCAATTGTCGGGATTAGCCGTACAGTGATGGAATCTATCCCCTTTTTGATAGCGCTGGACTAGCGAGATTGTTTTGCTGAGGTGGAGTACCACACCTACCATCAACTAACCACTTTAACACATAAATCAAATCTGATTAACCAAGCTGTGCTGTTCATCAGCTGAGTTGGCGAAGACTGTATTGAACCCGGAACCTTGTGATTCCTGGGTAGATGTTCTACCGACTGAACTAAACCAGCCTCATATTTTATATATATATATATATATATATATATGCTGTTTTAATATGATACCAAAAGTACCAATAATTATAGTCACACCCTTATATTTAAATTCTGTTTCTCAGTTATTGATTGAATTTAACTTAAATAATTGCTAAGTTTAAACGGAATTTGATACAAGAGACATTAAAAAATTATTTTTAAAAATTCTAAAAACTGATTTTATTTAATGATTCTTATTAAATTTATCAAGTTTCAAAGGTACCCCCCCCCCCCAAAAAAAAACATTAAAAAAACCCAGTTTCTAGAACAAAAATAGTTAAAAGTTAATAAAAGAAATTTTGAAAAGATGTTTTTCATACATCCTTTTGTCGTTCATTTTAGAGAATGTTTTAAAATTTGATAAAATTTTGGCAGCTAAATTTGAAAATAGAATATTTGAATTATTCAGAAAGAATTTCATTTTGCAAGAACATGTGCAGTTGAGTCGACAGTAGAAACGAGAAATTCAAATTTGAATTTCTATTAATGTTGCAATGAGAAGATTTTTACATTTTGGATTTTTCTCAAAAAGATTTTGCTACTTCAAAATTTAAGAATCAAATTTCTTAACATGTAAATTAAACATTTGTAAAGAAATGAAGTTGAGGATTACATTTCAGTAAAAATGGAGTATATTTTTTTTTTAAGTATATTCAATTACCTCCCCTTAATCCCCCCCACCCTGCCAATCTATTCTTACGATTCACAAATGTACATCAATGTTTAAAAACTTAATTGAAATTTTTTTAAAAAGATTCCTTATTGAATATTTTATAATTATTTAAATTATTAATTTGTGTTTTCAGATTTTCTAGAAAATGTAAATTTTTTATTCTTTTCAAATTCCAATTTAATTAAAATTGAAAGAAACCAATGAAAAAATATTTAAAAAATCCAAACTATTTGACATTTCAAAAAAACATTTGACCCTTAATCGTTTAAGCCTGTTAAACCAGAATATTGATGAAACTTTTACTTTCCCTTAAAATTGTAGAACTGGTTTATGGTCAAGTCAAATTGAAAGTACTGGTTTCCGCTCGATTACCGAAATTAAGCCATGATCAGCCTGGTTAATACTTAGATGTGTGACCATTTAAGCAACAGCAAGTACTGTAAGAAACTGATTATTAAAATGACTTGATTCAGCATTAAATTAAAAGGGTTAATATGCTGTTAAATAAAACAACCAACTGGTTTACCAGTGCAGAAATCAGGTTTCAAATGGTAGAGGGTAAATTTAGGGTCAGAGGAGGTCAGGGGTCATTTTTTTTTTTTTTGCAATATAAATGCACTGATTGATCAAAGTTGAATTTTTTCTTTTTAAGAAAAAATGATGATTTACAAAAAGAAATTAAATTTCAACTGTGTCCCCCCCCCCACCAAAAAAAAAAAAAAAGATTTAATAAGAAAATGTTAATTTTTATGAGAAAACCCACGTGGAAGAATGAAAGTATTTGCTAAATACAAGAAAAACTTTGAGATAATTTCAAGTTTTTGATAAATGATTATCATTTTTTGTGGAAGAAGTTTTCATTTTTTGTTAGAAATTAATATTTAAATTCAGTTTTAAAATTATCCTTTTAGTTTTTCATACTACTAAAAATTTTTACTGCAATTTGATTGAAAGGTGTTCTTATAAGATATTCTAAGTTCTACTAATATATATATATATATATATATATATTTGTAAGAAATCTAATGATTTAAAAAATAAAGATTTCCTATTCAGTTGTTGTGGAGAAAATAAATGGTTTTAAATAAAAAGATTCAATAAGAAAACATTGATTTTTATAATAAAATTCACAATTTTCTAAATACAAGAAAAAATTTAGATTAATTCAAGTTTTCGATAAGACATTACCACCAAGTGATTATCATTTTTTGTGGAAGAAGTTTTCATTTTTTTTGTTAGAAATTAACAATTCTATTTTGTTGACAAATCAGAAAATGAGACATTTTAAATTTCACATTTTCATGAAAGATTTCATAATTTTAAATATCTAACTTGTGGATACAAGACTGACTGTATGTGAGAAGAGATAGAGGGTGGGTGGGGGGAGGTATTGGTTTTGAAGTCATGTGACCGTAAGCACCAGAATTTAAAACTTACAATTCAATAATAATAATAATAATAATAATAATCTTTATTTCAAGAAATCATCACTGAGCCATCACTTAAGAAAATATCAACTTTTTTTTCAGTTCTGATTTTCAATTTCTATACAAATAATATTTACCGTATATATATTTATATTTACCCAACCCCTCCACATGAGTAGGATGTGACACAAGGTCAATTTCTTAAGTGGATTTTAATAGGTTTTAATTCAGAGTTTTCCATCTCCTAGACTGGTTACCTAGCCAAGGTTAAAGAGCTCAGTCTGCCCTACTATTTACTCATAGCTAAAGGGAGAATAGTTGGATGCATACCTTTCCCAAGGGTATCAGCACTATGTGAAATGCAGATAGCCTCGTCCTGGATTTGAACTCGAATTGACAAGTCCTTTTCCTATGACTCAAACCATTACACCACATACCTTATATACTCGTGTCAATTCAATGTTTTTATAAATCAACCCTTCGGTTGTTTCTTTTTTCAAGTTTAATCTTTTTTTTAAATTATAAGTTATTGTTAGAGGACAACATCCAATATTTGTCCTAGAAATTACGGTCTTTAAACTTTGAATTGTACACGAATTTATATAATATTCATATTTGGTTAAAATCTTTTTCACGCATCAATATTCAATTTATAGATATAAAATAATTAACACCTCACCATGGAGCAATATTTAGCAAACTAAGAGCGAAGTTGATCCTCACTGGGTGCCTCACACATACCTGGTCTTGTGTTTAAGCCTAACTTATAAAATGAATAAATAAATATTAAATTCTTTTTTGTCATCAGAAAAGAATTTGGGAATAATGAAATGAATTTCACAAAATATCAACAAATTTTCTTCTAGAATTTTGGATAATTTTTTTCATTGAAATTTCAAGAATTTTTATTAAGACAAAATAGTTTATCAACAATAAAATTCTTTGCTTCTATTTCCATTAGATTAATTGTAAAAGTCAGTTTGAAAGTGTTGAGGGTGCATCAGAGCCTGATCCTCCCTGATGGGGATTGACTTGGCAAGGGGGAAGTTTAATGTTGAAAGATCCAAAACTCCCCCAGGACCAATTCATACCACTGATGACACTGACCCTAATTAGAAGTGTTTATTTAGAAGTACAGATATTTTCAGACCATTTTGGAGAATTTTTCATAGAAACTTTAAGAATTTGTTTGGAGACAAAACATTTTAGGAACAATAAAATTCTTTGCTCCAATTTATATTGGATTCATTTTTAGATATTGTTAATGTCATAACATTTATATGTTAATTGAGAAATAATCAAATTTAAATATTGAAGTCGATTGGATAAAAAACAAACAAAAAACTATCAAAATAATAAGGATTACATAAAGATGGATTACATTTTTTAAAAAGTTTGGATCTTTTTTTATTTTGGAAAAACTTTTGTTTCATCCAAAATTCCTGACAAATAAAATATATTCTAAGATTCCATATTTGTTTTTACCAATTGTCTTGAAGGCAGCCCAAAAGAACTCTTCATAATAATATAATCTCACATCATAGCAATCTCGTTACACAAGTATTGATATTTTAAAGCACCATTTTAATATTTATCTAATATATAAGGCACACAATAAAGAATATTTTAGACTATTATTATTATTTTCTATTTAAAGAAACTTTAAACTGCAATAACTCATATAAACTCTTTTTTTTTTATATTTCCCACTGTCTCTTAAAAAAACCAAAAAACTATTTATATTCCAATTCATTTTCTTCTGCTTTGGATAAAAAGATATTTAAATTCAGCAGCAATTTTATTGATTAGAAATTTATCTCTCACTAGTTGAAAAAAAACAAAAAACAAACAAAACAAAAGTGTTGAATAAAACAAGAGAACGAATCAACTAAATGTGGAGTTGTCTGTGTTGCATGAACAACACACAAATTGTTTTCTTCTCGTTTAGAAACAGTGAAAACTTTTTAATTGATGCAAAACAGACAAAACCTTTTTATGCTTCTCTACTTCCTTTTCTTATTTTAAATCTCACCAAAAAAGAGTTCCCAATCCAAGGGGAGACAACTTAAAACAAAGAAAAATTGTTTTAGCTATTTAAGGAGTTATAAAGTGTATTTCATTAATGATAAAAAAGAATTTGTTCAAATTTTGGTAAAAAGCTCAATCAACTTTGTTATTACTTTTAATTATTCAAATCTTTAATATCCCCACCCCCACCCCCACAAAGGAAAAAAAAAAAAACCCTAACAAACTGAGTTGGTTTGATCCAAATTTGAAAACACACACACACAAAATAAAATAAAATATTTAATAAAATAAAAGTTGAATATGTAACTCCTGAAATTATTTCCAGGATTTGTGATGTTGATTTCGAAGTCACAAAACATTTGGGGGAAAAAAAAAAAAAAAAAAAAAAAAAAGTCAGTTGCAATAAATGGTTGAGACAGAAAAATGAAAATTTCAAAGAATTCCTTCAAATCCAGAAAGTGATTTGAAGGAGGGGATTTTCTCACACATGATAATGATTGATGAAGATGTCATTGAAAAAAAGATGATGAGGGCAAAACTCACAGGAGAACTTTGTTAATTTGTTTGAAGGAAACTCATCAACCCTGTACATACTTATCTACTGATACAACAATGAATAAAAAAAAATTCTACATAGGTGAACGTGTGAACACAATACAATATATATATATATATATATATATATATATATTAGCAAAAATGGAAATCAAGGCATGTAAACATTAAAATATGCAAAAAGAGTTCAAGAAAAATTTCAATTTTGTGATAAATGGAAATAGGAGGGGGGGAAGGAGGAGGAGGAGGAGGAGGAGGAGGAGGAGGAGCATTGTTTCATGACATTATTTGAATTTGAGAAATTACAATAAATTAAAAGCAAAAAATAATTGGAAGAAAGAAGAAAAAAATATTTAATTGAAATTAAATTCAGTTTCAATATTCCATTCTTTTAATCAGTTTTTTCCCCCAAAAAAAGAAAAAATTTTTGTTTTTGAATTTTAATCTAATTCAACTGATTCTAAACTTTAAAAAAAAAAAATTATTCATTTTGATAAAATGATGAAAAGAGAAATTCTGGGGAATTTGGACATTTTTCTTTTTCTTTTTTACGACATTTTAGGGGTTTAAAATGAAAATAAAATTCGATTTGGACGCTTTGTGTCCTGATGGGAGAGAAAAGGTTAAAAGAGAAAAACAAAGAAGACATTTTTACAAGGAAAAGAAAACAAAAAAAAACCCCCACCAAAAAACACTAAAAATAAAATGTTCAAAATGTATATTAAGCGGGGGGAGGAGGGGAGAGAGATTTGAGGTGTTGATAAGTAAACAGCAGTTTATGAAGGGATCACGTGAACCAACATCAAGATCCAAAGATCTGATTTTGGTTCGGGGGGGAGGGGGGGCGATTGACTCTAATATTCTGACTCAATCCAGTAAAGAAACGATCCGTCATTGGATTGGCTACAACATTCAACATCTAAACTTTTAAAAGTTTATTCATTTCAATTTTGCTGTTTTTCCGACTTACGCAATAAACGGCTCGAATTAGAATGGGGAAGATTCTTCAAACAAAATAGAAGGAGTAATTCCTGACAGTAACGAGTACAACCCGTCTGATAATTCTGAATCCACAAGGAGTTCAAATTCAATAATTTCATAAAAAAAACTTTGACAATCAGTTTATGCATGGGCGAAACTAACAGGGCGGTGTAGAAAAAAAGCACCAATCATCAGACACGTCTTATGAACAGATTTATTTGACAAAAGAGATTCAGTGATTGTAGCCAAATTTACAAATAATTTGATTTTCTATTTTTATTTTGTTGTTCAAATTGTAAAAATTTTTACTTATTGTTTAAAGAAGATAATTCTTGTAAAAAGCAACAATTATGAACAACTTCTTTTGCGGACATTAACGGACATCTATGTTCCCCCCTCCCTCAAAAGGGAAACATATTTAACCCTTTTGCAGGCAGAGAGAAATTTTAATTTTTTTTATGTAGTTGCTCAATGTAAGGTATTTTCCTATTGGCTGCTTGCTGACCAAGTCAATGTTAATGTCTCGAAACATCATTATTGTACGGAGATACAAAATTGCTGATCAAATTATCAGGTTATGTTTGTTGGTTTTTTTTAATATATACAATTATTAATTGACTTGTTTGAACAGAATCCTTATTTTGAAATTTTCTATAAATTATTCATTTCAAGGACTAGAAAAAAAAAATACACTCTCCTGGCACAAGTATTTAAGTTTTAATATAATTAAATATTATATTTATTTAGAAAGACTAATGAAATTAAATAGGAACACAAAAAAGATTACCCTTATTTTTACTTTATTCTAATTGATTTCAACATAAAATTACACATCGGATGGATTTTAATACGAGAATAAAACAATAATATTAGAAATCAATAACACCAAGTTTCTATTTATTAAACAAGATTTTGATAAAACTGGTTTGCAATTTATTCCCACCACATACTATGGAAACATTTATTCTTTAATGATTGCAGGATTTTAAACACATTCATGATATGGACTGTTTTGAGGAAAATCTATCTTAGCAAAATCTTAATAGAAATATTGTTAATAAACAACATGCTAATTAATTCTAATAATGATTATTTAATAACCTTTGAGAATGTAAATAACTAAGGGAACTGGGATGTTGGTGGTGACATAGTTTTGGTTACAGACAGAGACACAATCTCCATTATAATAAGAAGAATTAAAAACAATGATCTGCCTGTGAAAGGGTTAATATTCTTTTTTCTAATTTTAAAATGGCAGTGTCTAGGGGAGGGGGGGGGGGATGATAAGATTTTTGTTCAGTTTTGAAAATCTAAAATGAAAAGAAATTTTTTCTCTTCTTCTCAAGTTAATTTCCAATAAGCAGTCATTTTTTTTTTTTTTATCAATACTGAGGTGTTGATTTGGTTAAAGAGGAAATAAAAATAAAGAAATTGGAAAAAAAAAAAACTGGGGGGGGGGGGAGTTTTTTTGTTTTTTGATGGCAAGAAATTTGAAGAAACTGACAAAATTGGTCAGAATTTTGAAAAGTTTTTTTTTCTTTCACTAAACCAAAGAGCATCTTTTTTTTTTTTAATATAAAAATTGGGTGAAAAACAAAATGGAAGCTGAACTTTTTACAAGCAAAATATTTATTAGATCCTACCAGGGCTGCCATGCCCCCCACCCCAGCAACCGGAGGGAGCCCAAGCCCCCGGGGCCCTGGATGGGCAGGTTTCATATATTTCATATGAATACTACTTTATAAAAATTGACATGTAGTAGGGGGTGGGGGTGGTGGGTGCATGAGACCTGAGAACTGAGTTTTTACATCTCTCCATTCTAATGTTTGAAATGATTTTTTTGGGACAAAGATATTTAATACTTGACCTTTTGACCCCTTTTCTGATTGGATAATATTTGCAAATGATTTTCATTAAACAAGAATTCTAAATGGCCTATTGTAAAATCGTATCAGCTGGACAGTGAGGGAGTCTATCCCCTTTTCACTAGCACTAGACCAGGGAGATTGCTCTTTGCTGGAGCGCCACACATACAATTCTAAATAGAAGCAACCAAAACTTCACAAAATCACTTTTACTTATTTCCCCCCGCTCCCAGAAAAATCTAAGACATTTTTATGCAAGTACAGCGAGGGAGTCTATTCCCTTTTTGCTAAAGTTGAGTGGCACACCTACAATTCTGAATAGAAGTGACCAAAATTCCACAAAAATACTTTTTACTTATTTTTACCCCAGACAAATCTAAGAGATTTTTTATGCAAGTACAGATACACATGTTTAATATTCACAAAATTGAGCAATGATTTTAAAGAATGCGGCATTAGTGGAACATTAACCCTTTTACACAGAATTAGAGATTTTCTGTGTGTTTCATATGTTCAACAAAATGATTAAGAATTTTAACTCTTAACATCCTATACCACCTCATTCCACCCAGCCAGAAGTCACAATCGTTTTCCTAATCCGCCCCAAACGATAGCCTTTGTTTAAATGTAATATTAAACATATTTAGAAGTCTTTGATTTAAGGGAAATAACAGGTAACTTTAAATGGAAAGGCTATTTTTAGCCATTTTTTGATAAATCCTTAGAGGAATTGGGATCTGGACTTGGAAAATTCTCAACAGGATGTTAAGAGTTAAAACATTGAATGCTAAAAAAAAAAAAATAAAATAAAAAAAAA
>CM042166.1:7170184-7225184 GCA_023376005.1 Doryteuthis pealeii | reverse complement strand
ACTTTTAGTGGACTATCAAGCAGATTTATCTAATATCTACTTAGTATCTACCTAATATCGGGAGTGGGGTGGGGTGGGGGTGGCGAGAGAGTTGATATATAAAAGATGGGGAGAGTGATCATGTGATTGTGGGTTTTTGTCAAGTCAATTAGATGGTTAAAAAAAAAAAAAAAAAAAAAAATAAAAATAATATAGCCTTGCTGTGAGGATTTGAATATTCATCTGATTTTTTTTTTTTTTGGTGGTGGTAGTGGGGGGGGGGATGTTGTTTAAAAAAAAATTGTTTTGATGTTTTTTCCACTTTTATAATATCATTATTTGAATGCGGTTGAAAAAGAAATTTGGTTGCGAATTTTATGAACATGAAATAGAAAAGAAAAAAAAAAAAAAAAAAAAAAGTTTTATTCATCAAGCCTCAAATGAAAGATTTTTCGTTGGATAAAAAGGTAAAAAAAGTGAAATTGGACAAATTGGGGGTGGGGGAGAAGAGAAGAAAATGTCTAAACTTATTTAGCTGATTGATTAATTAGAAAGAGAGAGAGGGGGGGTAAGGAAGAAAAGAAAGAAAGAGGTGGGATTTAAGGAGGAGAAAGAAAGAAAAAAAAGAAAGAGAAAGAAAGTAGAGAGAGAGAGAGGGGGGAGAGAGAGAGAGAGAGAGAGGAGAGAGTGAGAAAGAGAGTAATAAAAAAAAAGAGAGAGAAAGAATCAAGATTTTACCGAAATATTGAAGCCGAAATCAAAAGAGATTGGTCATTCTAAGTGAATCATTAAAAGAGCATTTACCGTTTTTATTTTGGTAGAATTTGGAAAAGCGCTAAATGAAGTTTGCAGATTGTCTTTAAAGAAGTGCAACAAGAAAAAAAAAGAGACAAAAAATTCTTTGAAGAAAATATTTAAAAAGAGAGAGAAAAAAAAAAGAAAAGAATTTAAAGCTGAAAAAATAAAATAAAAACTTTTTCTTTTTTTTCAGATGAAGATTAAATATGAAATATTTATTTAAAAAATTGTTTAAAAAGATTTAAATAATCCTGAAAAGTAAAACCTATTTGGCTGAACCCCCCCAACCCCATTACCTACCCCAACCGCTTTTTAGTTCTTTCCCCAGGAATCTTATGAAAGTGTAGAAATATTAAGGTTTTTTTTTTTTAATTCTAAAAATAAAGGCTTGAAAAATATATTTTTAGGGGAATGGAAAAAAAGTGCTCAAGCCCAAATTCTCGAGTGAAACAGAAAAGAAAGAAAAAGAAAAAAAAGCAGAAAAAAGTGACAACTTTTGTGTGTTGAAAGAATTAAAAAATTTGCATAAATTTGTCTTCTTTAAAAAATGTTGGAGTTTCCCCTCAAAATTGTACAGACATTTTTCAAAGACTTTGGAATAAACACAAACATCAGTGACATTTAATATTTACATTGGTTGCACATTTTGACACAGGATTATTAGATCAGAAACTGATCCTAGTTCTGAGAGAGAGAGAGAGAGAGAGAGAGAGAGAGAGAGAGAGAGAGAGGGAGAGAGTGAGAGAGAGAGAGAGAGAGATATCAGAATTGGTTCTCTGAGACTTCCAGGATAACCTGTTTCCTATCTTCCCACAACACCAATAAAACCATTTTAAAAGAATCAAAAACAAATTTTCATACAAGCAGAAAATACACTTAATCACAATTTAACTTTTCTGTAGATTAAAATAAAAAGATAAAGATTTTCCTTATTCAAATTAAAAGAAAAATGGTTTAACTTGATCAGCAAATAATTTAGTTAAAGAAAAAAGAAATAATTCCCTTTCAAACAATTTTTACATTTATAAAAATTTGGTATTTTTTTTTTAATGCTTGTTTTTTACAGTTTTAAGATGAAAATACTTGTAAAATCTTTGACACATTCAGATCATTTGAATATCAAATAAAAAAAAGCGACTTATTTAAGAATTCAGAAAAATCAGCCTTGAATTTGTTTTTTTTGTTACTTTTACCATTCAGAATAGAATTGTTATTTTTCTTAGTTATTTTCTTTTCTATTAAAAATGATCATATTAAAAAAAAAAAAAGAAAAGAAATTACTTTTCTCCTTTGAAACTATTTTTCATGGATAAAATACTTTGTTCATTTTATCTTTTTTATTTTATTCATGCAGGGCTTGACTCAATTTTGAAAAGTCAGGGATTTTTGTTTATTGAGATTTCTTATTTGAAAGCCACAAAAGTTTTATATTATGTTAGAAGGAAAAATGAAAAATAATTGCCCTGTTTGTTATCCATCCGGGTATTTTTAGTTTCAGATTTTTATATCCTTCATTTTGTTTTTTCTTTTTCTTTTAAAAAAAAATGTTCATTTCCATTTCTCCAAAGCACCAAAAGGTAGATCGTAGATTGTAGATTGTTTATTCATCTACACATCACAAAAAAAACTAATTGTTTGAATTTATAAAAGAAAGAAAAGGCCAGGAGTATTTTGGATTCCACCTTTTTTAATCTGAATAGAAAACACCATCTTTTTTTTTGGGGGGGCGGGGTTAGCTTGTTTAGAAAGGAGTTGAAGGGAGGGGGAATAAAAATACTGCTGCTGGCCCCTTTAAAAAAAGAAAAAGAAAAAGAAAAAAAAAAGAAAAAAAGTAAAAAGAAAAAGAAAAAAAGTTTGAATTCGATGATTTTGTTTTTAAAATATTACTTGGCACAGTTTTCTGATCTGAGACGAGGCACACAGCTCGAGAATTCAGCTTTTCCCATTCATAAAACTTTTTTTTTTTTGTGGTGGTGGGGGTGTGGAGATTCAACTAAAAGGTGACACTAAGATTTGTTTAACTTTTTTTATTTGGGATATTTTAGAGAATCCGTAAAAAAAAACAAAAAAAAAACTGATGAATGTTTGAGAATTTTAAAAGATGAAACTAGAAAAAGAGTTTCTTTTTAGATTTTACATTTTTGTCGTAGAATAAAATTTTGTCTTTAAAGCACGTTGACTTTTGAACCATCACCTAAGAAGAAAAATGTTTTGAGGGTGAAACAGTTGACATGGCGGTTACAAAAGTCTTATCAACCCCTAAGTTTTAACTTTCATTATTTTTTGTTTTAATAATATAAAATCATTAATTATAATATATAATAATAATGATATACTTTTCTTTTTTTTTTTTAAATTTCCTTTCATTTCATGTAATTAATTTGTTGATTAATTAGGAGTTATAATTTGGTTGGGGGGTGACAAGACTTTTGGACCACCCTGTATACAAATATACACACACACACACACACACTTTGGACAAACTTTTTGTACACACACACACACACACACACACACACAGTTTGGACATAGAATAAATTTTCTTTCTCTGTTCAATTAAAGGTTTTAGTTTTGACTTAATTTTTTTTGTTTAAGGATTTAAAATCTTTTTTGAATAAATGTTAAGATAATCCAGTTTAATATTCTTTGAATCAGAAATTTTTTTTTTTTTGACAATTTTTCCATTAATTTTTTCCATTAATTTTAATTACGATTTTCTTTCAACTTAATTTTTACTTACATTTTCTTTTCTTTTGTCTTAAATAAAAACATCCTCATTATCCATTATGAGGAACGACATGGAACAAAAATAATAACGGAAAATCTATTGGGAAGATTCACATGAATTATCCTAATTATTCTAGACTGATGACTTGAATGATTTGGAATTAAAAAAAAAGAAAGAAAAAAGTCAATTAAAAATTTAAGATAGAAGAAAATACTCAGAAAATGTTTTATCTAATATTTTAAAAAATACATTTAAAAATTTTTTTATTTTATTTTTTTTTTTACTTGTCATTGGCGGAGTGGCCTATTATCAACTGAACAGTGAGGGAGTCTATCCCCTTTTCACTAGTACTGGACCACAGAGATTATTTTGCTGAGATGGAGCGCCACACCTACTGTTAGCTCCCATATGCTTCACCGTTCAAATCAGATTACCCAAGCTATACTACTCATGCCCCTGAGTTGACAAGGACTGATAATGAACACTGAACCTTGAAATTCAAAGGTAAACGCTCTAATGATTGAGCTAAACCAACTTCTAAATAAAATTAAATCTTTTAATCCCATTTAATCAACTTCCAGCTGTTATTGTTAATCTGTTAATCTTTTCATGCTAATCTGGGGAGTGGCCTATTGTTGGTATCAACCAGTGAGGGAGTCTATCCCCTTGTTTGTTTGTGTTAGACAAGGGGAGATTTTTTTACAAAAGTGGAGCACCACACCAACCAACAGCTCCCAGATGCTGATTTACTGTGCATATCAGATTACTATAGAGGACAATTCATGTCAGAAGTCACCCTGACACAAGATCATGAAGCTAGGAGGTCCATAAGAAAGCAGCGGCAACAAAGCACTGGAACATCAACATCTTCAGGGACAACCTTCACATGCAACATCTGTGGTTGAGAATGTTTTTCTAACATTGGACTTCACAGTCAGAAGAGGCGCTGTAACTTTAGGGGCATAGAGACTTTATTATAATCTTCTGAGACGGAAATGCCAATAACAATAATCAAATTACCAAAACTGTACTCATCTTGCGCTGAGTTGGTGGGGACTGGTATTGAACCTGGAATCTTGTGATTCCTAGGCGAAGACTCTACTAAGCTAAACCAGCAGTTTTATTATTATTATTATTAATATTATCATTAATAATTATTTTCCAGATTAAAGAAACTTTGAGCAAAACAACAGATCAATTATAAAATTCTAATCAGTTTTTTGGAAGCGGATTTCTAAAAATTAATTTTAAATTTAAACTAAAAATAATGATATTCATGATATGAAACAAAAAAAAAAATGAAATATCTAGAAAAATGATAATTTAAATTTTTTTATCTTTCAATAAAATATGAAAATATTAATCAGTAATTTATGGGGGAAAAAAAAAGAAAAAAAAGAAATAAATAAAAACGAGAGAAAATGACAAATTTTAAGGAAATGTGTGTTCATTAAAAGTTAAAGGTGGAAGTCCAAACATTTTTGGAGTAAAAAACTTGTTTCAAAATTTGAATAAAAATTATCGAAAATAATTAACAGCAAATTTTAGTATTTGAAAAAAAAAAAAAAAAAAAAGAAAAAAAAAGAAAAAAGAAAAAGTATTTTCTTAATGAAAAATATTGAAGTTGCATATTGCAAAATTTTCAATTTGTAGATTTTAAGAAACCAACATTTTTTTGGTTGCTAAATATTTTATCAAAAAGGATCGAAACATAAAAATGTGTCTTGGGAAAATAAATGAATTGATTTTTTGAGATTTAATCAAAATTTTATATTGAGATTATTTACGATCATTAAAGAAGCTAAATGATTGACATGTGTGCATTTGTGAGAAAAATTGAAAAAGAAGAATATTGTTAGTACAAGTAACAGACCATTTATCCATGAAAAAAACAAAAAAAACAAGATTTCCAGAAAATTAGCGATTTTTGTTTTTAAATTGTTATAATTTTCTTCTTGGTTTATTTGTAGGAATTGACCACAAAGATTTGTAAAAAAAAACACAGACATACATCGACAAAATAAACAAATTTAATCCCAATGAACAATTAAATCCTGGTCCACCATTATTGGCACCCTGTCAGTTTTTTTCTTCTTGTTATATCTTCAGAAATAAACACAGGATAAAAACATTTATATAAACTTGTTTTATCATTTGCTATTTTTTTTATCAAACCTCAGTTTCTTCAAAAGAACAAAACTCTTTCATTAGATTAAATTTGTAATTTTTCTTAGGAGATATTTCATATTATGGAATGAAATTTCATGGGTGACAGGACTAAATATATATATATATATATATATATATATATAAGTTAGGGTAGCATGGACATGGAGTTAATGGTATTTGGTTACTGACAGTTTCTTGCCTATGCAATTATTTAAACCAAGTTATAAATATACCACCTCTATTATCTGTATATATATATATATATATATATATATATATATATTAGTCCTGGTCACTATTTCATCTTTTGTTTTTGTTTTCTTTGTTATATCTTGAGAAATAAACAGAAAATATCCAACTTTACATAAATTTATTGTTTTATCATTTTCTGTTCTTTATTAATCATTGGTTGTCAATAGACAAAAATTGTTTTCACTGGATTTTTTTTTTCCAGAGATATTCTACATTAGGTACTGAAATTTCATGGGCACCAATATTTATGACCAGAACTGTATATCGAGTTTAATAGAATTTTTATCATTAAAAAGAAGAATTAGAAAAGAATTTGATATAAAAATTATCTTATTCAATTTGGTAGAAACAAAATTATTTGCTTTTAAAATTTGTATTTATATATTTACAAAAAAAGAAAAAAAGACCACACACACACACACACATATACACACCACACACACACATATACACACACACACACATAGAAAGATCACCTGGAAATTTTTCAGTGTCAAAAATATTTGCATTTGAAAATTTATTGAAATTTAACTAATTAATCAAATAAAATCAAAATGTTTGGGAGGTTTTTTTTTTTTTTACTGAATTTATTCATGAAAAGATTACTTTGAAAAAAAAAAAAAAAAAAATTCTTTTTGTTGACATAAGAAGAATCCTTGATTTTTTTACATCATGTTTCAGATTTTCCAGATTTATCATAAGAAAGAATATAACAATGAAGAACCGGAAGAAATACAGCTCCTCAGTCATTTCCCCAAAATTAGATTTATTTAATTTGATAACATTTCAATAAACCTCTTAACTAAAATTGGTAAAGTATAAATTCCCCAAAAATTTTTTTCATAATTTTGATGAAAATAAAAATAATTTTCAAAATTGGTCTAAACCAGAATATAAAATTTAAAAAATTAAATTCAAATTTCAACAAATTATTTTGAGTGAAAACTAAACTAAAGTGCTGTTTCATTTATCAAATTTTTTTTTAATTACTTTTATTTGTTAAAATAGATTTTAAATTTACATTATAGAAAATTTAAAAAAATTCACATTAATTTTTTAAAGTGTATTTCTATTAAACGTTCGTTAAGAAAATTAGGGTAAATCTTTCAGAATAAATGGTCTGATACATTCATTTTCACTGGGTTGAAATTTATCTGCAATAAAAAAAAATCATTCAAAACAAAATATTTGAATTAAAATGAGAAAAAAAAAAAACTACCAAAAAAATCAAAATCAATTTTAACGTATATTGATTTGGTTGAAAACTATTGAGTAAAAATTAAAAGAAAAAAATGAGTGAAAGTTTTTTTGTTTGGTTTTAAGAAAGGGGTTAAATGGCAGTGAAAGAACCAGCAGTTTCTTTAAGGGGTGCAGATTGTGGGTAAGAAAAGGTGAAATATGATTTCAGTTTTTTTAAGGGATGGTGAGTGTGGGTAGGAAAAGTTGAAATATAATTTCTGTGAGATATTTGAGGTGCAAGACAGGGCCCGGAAAATAAGGAGAGAAAAAGTAAGAGAGGTGGTAGGGAAAGTCCTAAAGAAAATTGAAATTATATTTATGACATAAAAAAGGAATAATAATTTGTGAATTAACACAAACTGAAAGTGAGAGCCTCTTTTTAAGTTGTAAGAAATGTTTTTTCTTCTGGTTTGTGAATTTCTTTCTTGTTTAAATAAAGATTGGATATTCTGTTGAAATCTGATCGATTGTCTCCCTTTAAAGAAAAAATACAAAAAGGTTTTTCGAAATTATTTCAGGAAAGACTCTTCTCTTTTCTAGTTGCCTTTTGTTTTTTCAAACTGAGGATTTTAAATTTTAAATTTCACTTTTGTCTTCATCTAATTAATAAGAAATAAAAAAAAAAATAAAAAAATAAGAACGAAAATAAAACAAAACAAAAAGTCACAGACAATTTTACATTCCACATATATTATGTACATAGACATCTATACAGAAAAAAACATACATTTCTTTTTGCTTTTTTTGTATTTTTTTTTGTATTTTTTTTTTTTTTACATTTGTATGTTTATAGAAAATAATGAATTTCACCTTTGATGAAGCTTCCATTTTGAAGACAATTTTGCCTTCTTTACATTTTTTTTTTTCTACAAAATCTTCTTTTCTCCACCATTTTGACATTTTTTGTTTCTTCTTCTTTGTCTTATCTATTCCTCTTTGCACATATAAACAGTTCATTTTGTTTTAAAAAAACAAAATTTGGCAGTGGAACTTTTTTTTCAATAGAGACATCAGTTTTCTCATTGATTGTTTAAAAATGTTTTTTATTTTATTTTTATTTTGTCTTCAACCAACTGAAGGGCGGAGTGCCTCTCTCTCACATTTCAAATTCATCCTCGTCAATTTTTTTTTTTTTTAACAGAACTTATCATTCGTCCGTTCATGAGAAGTTTTGGTCAAACGTATTACAATGTCTTTTTCCACTTAAGTTTTGAATTTATTGTTTAAATATTCGTTAATGCGCGACACTAATTCAAAGTTTAACAAAGAAAAACAAAAAACAAAAAAATATGAATTTGTAAATGATGAGCTTAATAAATTTGGAAATTCAAAATGGTTTATATTTACATGTTAATCTAGAAATGAAGATGATCATGAGGATGTCGGTAGATTTAATCAAATCATTGCAATTACAAATGACCAAAAAAGTGACATTAAACATGTACAGCGAGGAATTCCGACCTTCAGCCGAAAGAAGGAGGCAAGAACATCTAGGCTGTCTATTCATCAATTGACGATATCAACTCTCCTCATCTCCTGAGATGACATCATGCATTATTAATGTTGTTTGAATCTTTGATAGCATTCTCACCTTTTAGCAGTTCATACAAAAGTCCGTAGGAAGAAATATCTTTGAGTTGTGAGTCAGTAATGAGTTCTTTCCCTTTGATACTAATACGAGACAGTGTCGGTAGAGTCAGAATCATTTCTCCAAATTTGTTTGGATGTTGGGGGTAATGGCTACTAGTGTACATATCAAGGGCTTCACATAATTTTTCTTGATGCTCTCGAGTCTTTTCAGGATTCTTCAAACCTTTCACATCTACAAAAAATAATATTAAACACGTTCAAACAATGTCTGACTAGAGTTTTCAAAGATTTCTTTCAACAAATTAAACCTTTTCATTTTTGTTGTTTTCACCAGGGCAGAATTGAGCTACTTTTGAGCCCTAGACCAAACTCATCAGTGAGACCACTTCATTTCATTATAGGGCCTAATATCTGTGGGGGGCCCACCTGAGAATTATCCCATAGCCATTATGGTCAAGTCATGCTGAAAGCACTGGTTCCTGTTAAATCCCCAAAATTAAGCAGAGATGAACCTGTTTGATACTTAATTGGGGGACTATTTAAGCAACAGCAGGTACTATAAGCAACCGAAGTCCTTTGTTTAACTCTTAACATCCTATACCACCTCATTCCACCCGTCCGGAAGTCACATTTGTTTTCCTAATCCACACTAAACAATAGCCTTTGTTTAAATGTAATATTAAACATATTTAGAAGTCTTTGATTTAAGGGAAATAACAGGTAACTTTAAATGAAAAGGCCATTTTTAGCCGTTTATTGATAAATCCTTATAGGAATGGGTCTCCGGACTTGGAAAATTCTCAACAGGATGTTAAGAGTTAACAAAATGACTTGATTCAGCATTAAATTAACCAAAAAAGGGGCCATATGCTGTAAAACTAAACAACCAACGATCTCATAGTCCACCAGCTGAAGACTATTATGGGCCCTATACTTACTGTACCAGGCCCCATAATCTGGGCCCTATACTTATTGTAATAGGACCCTTATAGTTTTGAACATATCATATAATGAAATACTTGGTGTACACTTAAAACAAAGTTATTATTTGGTTCACTGCATGATAAAATAGTTTCAGTGCACTCCCCTTCCTCCAGACACCTGAGGGCTCTTGGCCAATCATCTACAATGTCATATTGGAAGATCCAACCGAGGTTTTAAGAGTGACATTTTCAGCCTTTAAAGTCACCATGTAATGTATCAGCTAATGGTCAAGTTGAAAACACTGGTTCCTGCTAGATCACCAAAGTTAAGCAACGATGAGTGTGTTCAATACTTAGATGGGTGACCATTTAAGCTAACAGCAGGTACTGTAAGAAACCAATTATCAAAAGGATTTGATTCAGCATTAAATGACCCGAAAAGGTTGATATGCCATAAAACAAAACAACCGTGTAATAAGTAAGAACAAAAAGAGAATTCAGTCTTTTGTGTCTTCTACACCAGAAAAAAAGAAACGACAGACATGAAATGGAATTTGGTGAACAAATCCATTAAAATAAATTCAATTTTATGCTATTTCTAAATTATGTCGCAATATTATCAATCAAAAATGGAGAAGAAAAACAAGAGAAGATAAAAAAACCAAACAACTGCATCTGCATTAAGACATTTCTTGAAAATAGAAGTTTATATATTTTGTTAATTAGGTGTGTGGTGAGGTAAACCATAGTTGTCTCCCTTGGATCAGCCACCTAGATATTTCTTGAAAGCTCCACACTTACTGACCATAGTTGTATTATTACTGCATTCATTTTCATTACAGTTAGAGTAAAGTAATAAATAGACAGGTTATTTCCTATAAGTCCAACATAAACAAAGGGGAACCACTCTTGACTGATAAATTATTTGTTTATTTATTGATCTACTAGGAAAAAAGATAGGGTTAGGGTTAGTTTAATGGGAAAATAAATAATTTATCAGTCAAGAGTGGTTCCCCTTTGTTTATGTTGGACTTATAGGAAATAACCAATAGACGTGTGGTGAATTGAATCATAGTTGTCTCCCTTGGATCAACCAACTATATATTTTTTGAAAGCTCCACCATAACTATCTACAGGTGTCTTATATTTGAATAAACCTTCAAGTCAAACTATTTACCTTGTTTGTCTTTCATTACAGTTAGGGGAAAATAATAAATATAGGCGTGTGGTGAAACAGTCTGAAAAATTCAGATAAATTAATTATAATTCTTCTCGCATTGAAGAGAAGAAAGTGTACAGAGTTTACAGGGCAGTTTTTAATTTGAGAATTAAGATATAAGACAAATTTTAAATGGATCTCTTATAGATGAGATAATATTCTATCATGTTACAGCCAGCACATTTTTTTGATCTCAACTTACCTGGTGTGATGAGTACTAAGACTTTGAGTCCTACAAATTCATACAAGTCAACTTTTAGTCGATTCAATTGTTCTGCTAATTCTACGACCATTGATACAACACTTCCCATGCCTAAAGAATTGGCAACTTCTACGGATATAGTGTTGCCTTGAGCGAGGCGGATTTCTGTTGGTTTCTCTTTTGATCGATAACAGCATTCCAACAGGAGGAGATCTGACCAGCAGTTTTGAAGAAGGAGTATCTGATCATCAGTCTGAAAAAAACAAAAAAAACACAAAGTTTTATTAAGAAAATTCTAGACATTTTTCTTATCAGTAATTTAAGTTTTAATGTAACAAAATATATTAAATCAGAGGTAATCTGAACATTAGCTACATAAATGAGAGTAACCTCCCCTTGTTTATTTCACTTTGAGGAAGACATGTTTTGGTCGGCCATTTTCATTTCACTGTAAATCTACACTGAAAATACAAATTTGTTCAAATCAATACAACTGCATGTTTTAACATGAAAATATCATAAAATGTGTTCTTAATTGTGCTTACTCATTATTTGAAATGAACTTAATTGTTATTAAGAACACATTTTATGATATTTTCGTGTTAAAACATGCAGTTGTATTGATTTGAACAAATTCGTATTTTCAGTGTAGATTTACGGAGAAATGAAAATGGCCGACCAAAACATGGCTTCCTCAAAGTGAAATGAGGTTACTCTCATTTATGTAGCTGATGTTCAGATTACCAAAATAAAACAAGAATACATATAAAAAGATTACATTTATTTTAATTATATTTTAATTGGTTTCTATATAAAAATCATCCATAGGATTGATTTTAATATGTTGGAGAATAAAACAATGATATTAATGATCAATAACACCTATTAATTATTTATTAAATCCAGCTTTTTAAAACCAGTATGCAAATTAACCACACCATATATTATGTAAACTTTTATTTCTTAGTGATATGAGACACATTGCAGGATTTTAAACACAGTAATAACCCGGCCTTTGGGCAGGGATCCGGTGGCTTCGGCCACAGGATCTGTGTGTTAAATTAACGGTGTTATCCCAGGGGGCTATCCCCCCCAGGCAACACCTGCCCCCTTGATTTAAAGGGACAGAGCTGGGTTTATTGCCCAGCGCCTTCCTTGAGGGGGAATGTCGACGGGATCAGCACATTTTTTTGCACCTACCATCCATAAGTCTTGACTTGTGGGTGGGCCCAGATAAAAATGTCCTTGTGTCACACCCTCATAAATGGGATGAGAAACAAATACCTTAATAACATGGGCTGTTTTGAGGCCAGATTTTCAGAGACATCATTAATAAATAAGATATATTCTATGTATTAATGATTTGGACTATAAATTAAATACTCATTGATAAACTTACGTAATTCCTTAGGGTATTGTGATGTAAGCAGTGACGTAGTTTCAGTTACAGACAGTGAATCCACATTATAATGATATGTTATCTTCATCAGGTCATTTAAATATTGCCTGGTCATATTGGCAGATTTAGTTATCAAAAGATACGAAAAAAAGAGGTGGGAAGAAAATGGGGTGGGGGGAAATTCTTAAATTTTAATTGCGTTATTGATAACTAGAATTCTATTTTCTAATGCAGGTCAAAATATTTTATATTTTGTTGAGATTTTCATAAAAGGAAAAACTTCCAGCTTGGTGGCTGAGATGGTTGCATGTTTCTCGCTGGCACCAGGTAAAGGCCGGGTTGCTTGGTTGAATTTTATAGCATGTCAACACTTGTTGGGTCATTTCATGCCGAGGAAACTGTTTTATTCATTCTTTCAATATACGCTCCTTACTATATTTGGGGCGCTGGTAGGTGTTGACAGTGATATAATTTGTTTGGGTCACTGGGAAGTTTCAGGTCTTTCAGCATGATAATCCCCTCTGACCTATCAGAGAAGATTAAACTCCGATCAACCCACCCCCACCACCTTTGAATTGGATATTGGAAATTCTTTAGGATCAACTCAATTTTTTATACACATTTTTTTAAACTCATTTTTACTATTTAAACCCATAGATGGGACCCTAACATGTAGTACCACTCTGGGTTAGAGTGGACCTGGGAGTAATGGTGATGAAGGGTACTCCATCTCCATAACTGCAACTTCACCACTAGATGCAGTTTAACGTCATACCCAGGACACGTAAAGGCCATGATTTTTAAGGTTTGATTCAAATGCAAGCAAATGCCCCACCCCCAATCAATTGGGGCTACACAATCTTCATGCAACTTCAGTAGATTTTCGTTGGGTTTAGTCTAGTTTGTTTTATGGCATATCAATCTCAGTGGGTCATTTAATGTTTTAAAATAAATTTATTCTTAATGGGTACTTAAATTTTTTTATAAAGACATTTTTCTATTTAACCTATAGATGGGACTCTAACAGGTACTACCACACTCCTTCAGCAGATGTGAAGTGTTTTCTAACAAATTAAAAACTTGAGCTGTTTTTTATCGCCACTCTTAACAACTTGAAATACTTACTGAAATCGAGGTAAACTGAGCAAGATTACGAGCCCAGCGCACAATTTTGTAGAGGCGAACTTCCGTGATTTGCATTAGGGACGTATAACTGCTGGGATCTTCAGCAAGATTTTCAATGGAAGGATCATCATCGCACAAGAATGATTCCAAATTCATAATGTCTGTGAGAATTTGGGGGACAAATGGTTTTTTGTCTTCAGAGAAAATGTTGCCCATGGAATTGTTCTTGCGACTGAGAATGGCTACCAGCTGACTGGCCTTATTTTGACCCGACGTCTGGAGAGTTATACTTGGAATGGTAACCATGGAATGATGCTGCTGCTGCTGTTGCTGCTGCTGCTGTTGTGTTGGCGGACTCACAACCGACTTGGACAGGTTTAATTTTTGAATTTTCCGTTTGTCAGCTTGTCTTTCTCGAGCCCTGCCGTGCGGGGAGCAGCCATCATATGAACTTCGACCTCCACGTGTACGATCAATACGAATTGCTAAGGAAAAAAAAGAATAGAAGAAAATAAGGTGTTGGGCCTGAATTTATCAAATACAACATTGAAAATCCGGAAATTTTGTACAGGAACATGAATAATCAACATGCAGTTCTCCAACAGTAAGACTAGTGAATTGACTATGAACAACCTTGAGTATTTGTATCTTTATATGACTTTAAACACTGAAGAAGTGTTGTGATTGAATTTATTAAATACAACATTGAAAATATGGAAAAAAAGGTTTATTAATTTTTTGTACAGGAATATTAATAATAGAGTCAACATGCAGTTCTCCAACAGTATGACTAGTGAGCTGACTAGGAATAGTACTATGTAACTTTATGAATAACTTTGCATATTTGTATCTTTATATGACTTTGAACACTGATGAAGTGTTCTGACTAAATTTATTAAATACAACATTGAAAATATGGAAAAAAAAAAAAAGGTTTATTACTTTTTTTTAAATCGACTGAGTGACCTATTGTCGGTATCAGCCAGACAGCGAGTGAGTCTATCCCCTTTTCATTAGTGCTAGACCAGGGAGATTATTTTTGCATCTGATGTGGAGTGCCACTTAACTCCCCACTTAAATGCACAGATCCCTGTGCTATTCATGTGCTGGGTTGGCAAGGGCTGGTATTGAAACCAGAACCTTTTGGTTCTGAGCCAGATGCTCTATCAACTGAGCTAACAAATCAAGTTCCAAGGACACTTAGCATTAGGTAGGTTTTGCACCCCTTGGTCCCACTTCACTACAAAAGCTTTTTCTTTTCTTTCTTTTTTTTCTAAGGGGAAAATATTTTTTAAAGAATTGAGATTTATTGAAAAATAAAGCAAACATTTTTTCTTTCCTGGGTGAAATGTGAATTGTTTTATAGCAAAATTCACCCTATATATCGAATGACCTTGTATCTAATAACAAAAACTTAAATATAGAGAGAACAAGACTGTCCTTTTCTAACCAATTATGAACCTGTGGATTAGTATTAATCCCCATACAGAAATTTAATACGAAAAAAGATGAGGATTTAATTTCTTTAAAACAAGTTAAAAAAAAAAAATACAGAAAAGTGTATTACTTTAAAGTTATGTAATCAAAGAACTTATTGTATTTTGTCGTTGGTTGAAAACTAAAACTAAGAGACTCCATAATCCACAAAAACTAAAAATGAAGTGATACGTTGACTTTCAAGTGCCTCAACTTATGAGTTTTCCAAGTTACGAGATGTCATTAGTGATATATAACAAGAAAATGTATAGTAGCAAAAGAAAACGAGAGAATTAGAATAATTTTGTTTATTTAAAAAAACAAAAAACAAAATTGGTAAATTTAGAAATGATATAATTTTTTCTTTCACTCGATGGTTGGATCATACCACCCGTATGCCAGCAGACAGACTCCACTGTAAAATACTTTATGGTGAACACACATGAAGTCAGTCAGTCAGTCTACTATTGGTTTGAACAAGAGCAACTGGCCAAACACAACTGAACCAGTGTCTAGACAATTGGTACTTATGGGAATTCAGAATAGTCCACTCATGCATTTGGGTGATTCCATTCCTTGAGTCCTGATTGGCTGCTTGGTTTCTATGATGTTATGAGGCTTCATAAATATCCTGCCATTTTGCAGTAGTCTTTGCAGCAAACCAGATTCTATTGGGTTACGACTGCTTGCTGCCTTGTCTTACCAATTCGACGGTAATTGGAACTAGTATGATTATTCTACAGATGGCACATAAAGGACAGGAGCCCCCCCCCCCAAAGCGGTTCAAAGACCATATTAAGATGACGCTGAAGAAATACACCATCATACAATCAAGCTTGGAAGATCTGGCCTCCAACAGACAGGGTTGGTGAGACACATGCCGCACAGGAGCTGAGTGACTCAATATCGAATTAACAGTGCTGCAGAGCGGCGACGTCTTTGCGGTCATGAACCAACAAATGCAGATGGGAATTTCCCTTGCAATGTGTGTGACCGCATCTGCAGAGTGTAGCCACCAGAGATTTTCAAAGTTACTGTCATTTGTGATATATAACAAGAAAGTGTATAGTAGCATCAAAACAGAATAATGCAAAAGAAATTTTCTAAGGGAGAAAAATGAAAAATGTTTTTCTCCCTTACACATTCACCATACACGTAACATTTTTCATTTTTCTCCCTTAGAAAATTTCTTTTGCATTGTCCTGATGATGGTTTATCATAAACCGAAATATTTAAGTATAGAAATATAAATTTTTTTCCTTTGATCGTAACATCCTGTGTCTTATATTTTTGAAAACATTTTCTTCACACACACACACATATACATATATATATATATATATATATATATATAAATAAATAAAAGGTTTAGCTTTTATTTGTTTTCATAGAAACAATCTTTACAGCCGAGCGGTTTCTTGCTATGCATTCATCATGTAAAACGAAATAGTTTTTGAAAATGAAAGAAATGGTACAAATGGTTAAATGTGTGCGTTTTTTTTAACTGTATTCTCGTGTTGCATGTTTATGTGTTTACGTGATGTCGTTTTTGCGTGCGTGTGCATGAAAATGCATGAAGACTGTGACGTTATGATCGTGTGTGTGCGTATGAATATGAGTATTTGTGTTTGGTATGCCAACCATACACATTAATAATATATATATTTTTCATATGCTGCTAGCACATTTTCACTGGAGTATCATTAATGGTTAATCCAAAAAGTGCTCGATATATCTCGTAAAGAATAGAACATTTAGAATTGTAGAATTAAACTCTACAGTCAATTCAGCACTGAATAAATTTGATTTCTTTTTTTTCTAATTTTCAAAGGGAAAAGAAATTTTTACAAACCTTCTAATTTCATTCCAACTTCCAAACATTTGGTGAATCGACACGCTGGACATTTTTTCCGATTGTAAACGTTAATTTCACACGTTCCTTTTTGGTGACATTTATAAGCTTTTTTATTTTGCACAGTTCGTTTGAAGAATCCTTTGCAACTTTCACAAGAAAAGATTCCATAATGGTAACCTGTCAAAGACAAAAATCAAAGAATTTGGTCAGTTATTTTTTAAGGGGAAGTACTCTCAATTTTGAACAGTCTTTTCTTTCTTTTTTTTTTTTTTTTTTTTGTTTGTTGGAGAGAAATAAATAAAATTGATTAAAAATACAAAAACAAAAGATGAGAAAAAAATACTAGGGTGAGTCAAAAGTTTTGCAATAAAGAATTTGGTCATTTATTTATTTATTTTTTTTAAGGGGAAGTACTGTCAATTTTAACTTTGAACCACATATCTTTGAGAATCTGTCTTATGCCTCAAAGATACATGGTTCAAATTAACTGACCTGAAAAAATGTAAAAGTTTTTGACTCTTAACATCCTGTTGAGAATTTTCAAAGCCCAGAGCCTTTCTATAAGGATATTAAAAAAATGGCTAAAAATGACCTTTGTATCTAAAGTGACCTGTTATTTCCCTTAAATGAAAAACTTCTAAATATGTCTAATATTTCATTTAAACAAAAGCTATTGTTTGGGGCGGATGAGGAAAACAAAGGAGACTTCCGGCCAGGTGGAATGAGGCGGTATAGAACTTTAAGAGTTAAATAACTGGTGCATTATATATTTTATTCATTAATATATCAACATTGAAAATTTCATTAAATTAGGTTAATTCCCTGATTTTTTTTTTCTTTCAGTGGGGTGACATACGATAGTGGAATTTAGGTCTGTTAAGTTTGATTTAACCAGGATTTTAATGGGGCATCCTACGAGGATTCAACTCATGATTCAGTAATAATGGATCTGCGGGACTAAGTTTTGCTCCCCACTTCTACCTAGGTGATGCCGGGTAGCTGATTCTAGTAAATAATAAAATAAAAATTGCTAAGCAAAATGACAAGTGCCCTTGAGCAGTCAAATAAAAATGTCAATTTTACTTTATTGATTGTAGAAATATTTGGGTTACGAATGAAACGTTGCCGAAATGAAATTACATAACAAAAAAAAAAAAGGGTAGATAGCAATGAATCGTCCAAAACAAACAAAATTGATATTTATTTTGTGTCATGATAATCTCTTAATCAATAAAGTCAATGGATTAGGATAATCCTTTGTTAATGTTTCTATTTTCATTGGAAAGATCGAAACAAAATACTTACCCAGCAAAAAAAAAAAAAAAAAAAAAAAAAAAAAAAAAAAATCAAAGAGATCCTGAAAAACATTCCTGGATGTATCTACCCAACCCCTCCTCCATGATCAGGATGAGACACGGAGTCAATTTTTAAGCTAAGTTTAATAGGTTTGAGTTATTCAGAGTTTTCCTTCTACTAGATTGGTTACCAAACCAAGCCGCCCTGTTAGCTATGGCATTAGAATGCATAGCCAGAAAAAAAAAAATCAAAAGAAACCCCCGAAACACATTCTTGGGTGTATCTACCCAACCCCTCCTCCATGAACATGATGTGACACAGGGTCTATTTTTGAGCTAAGTTTAACAGGTTTGAGTTATTCAGAGTTTTCCTTCTCCTAGACTGGTTGCATACATAAATTGACAAACCAGCCATAATTTTTGAGAAACAGCCCAGAGAAACATCTGCAGCACCATTGGATCTAGTGACTAACATTCAGAGAATATCAGATGAGCTTGGTATCTCACAATTCAATTTCATTCATCACCTTCAAGACCTTTGGCAAAAGAAATTTGGAGCCGCCTAATTGAACTTGGCATTTACAGATTGGAAGAATTTTTGTTTTATCCCAAAGATCAGATTTCCATAGAATCAATAATCTGTCAATCAGCAAGGGTGTCTATCCCCTTTTCATTAGCGCTAGACCAAGGAGATTGTTGTTGCATCAGAGGTGGAGTGCCACACCCACCATCAGCTCCTTACTTTACCACAAAGATCCGTGTGCTACTCATACGCTGAGTTGGCGAGGGCCAGTATCGAACTAGGAACATTTGTTTTTGTATCAGAGGTGGAGTGCCACACCCACCATCAGCTCCTTACTTTACCGCAAAGATCCGTGTGCTACTCATACGCTGAGTTGGCGAGGGCCAGTATCGAACTAGGAACATTGTGGTTTCTAACCAAACGCTCTACCGACTGAGCTAACCCACTGGTAAAATTACTTATTTGTTTAATTAGATGATTTAATCATCTAAAAAAAAAAAAAAAAAAAAAAAAAAAAAAAGTATTAAAAAAACAAAACAAAAACAACAAAAAAAAAAAAATTTAGCAAGCAGACATTGAGAATGGCTATTGGCATTGCAGAAAAATACCAAACGTAGAGAAGAATTATGTCTGACATTTTTAGACGTATTCATCTTAACTGAATGTCAGAATAAAAAAAACCCAAAACCAAAAACAAAACGACATTGATACTGGGTAATAATGCAAAGGTTAAGTTAATAATAATAATTATTATCATTCATAATAATAATAACAATAATAATATATATAAGATATATTATTATTTTTTATCTACCATACATGAACCTTTGATGAGTTGTGGTGTAACTGAGCATTGTATGCAATAAATTTCATTATTTATATATTATGGATGTTTGTATTTCACATAGCAAGCCCCCCCCCCCGGGAATGCTGAAGGGATCAACACATTTTTTTGCACCCGCCACACTATGAGACTCGGCTTGTGGGTGGTCCAACGTTAATAGGGCCTTGTGCCTGACCTTGTACAAGTGGGGTACGAGGAAAATAACTGTTTGCATTTCCCATAGCGCTAATACTCTTGATATTCCCAGTTCCATTTTGAATGGAGATTATGTGTGTATAAAATCTAAGCCTGTAGCTAAGATGATTTAAAACTACAAAATGACCTCCGTGTTCATTTACATAATTAAGATGTGAAGGGACTGGACGTGCGGAGGGGTTGGTAATATATATACCAACCCCTCAGCACAAGCAGGATGGAACACAAAGTCAATTTTTAAGTAAAGTTTAACAGGTTTCAGAGTTTTCCTTCTCCTAGACTGGTTGCCTAACCAAGGTTAAAGAGCCCAGTCTGCCCTGAGAGAGAGTAGTTGGATTTATACCTTTCCCAAGGGTATTAGCGCTATGTGAAATGCAAACAGCTTCATTCATAATATATGAATAATGAAATTTATTGTGTACAATGCTCAGGTGCACCACAACTCATCAAAGGTTCATGTATAGTACATAGAATAATGTACTAAGGTCAGGAACATGAATAGTGTAGAAATCATAAGATTTTTAAAATAAGGAAAGGAGTTGCTTTACAACCATCCTGTGTGTTTTGTGTGTGTTTGTGTTTTTGTGTATAGATATATATATATATATATACTAAAGCTGAGTTAATCAACTTTTGCTTCCTAAAGGCTTTTTTACTGTTTAGTTTAATGACATGAAAATTATACTAAATTATTCCTTATTTTTAGGATTGAATTATGTTTGAAAAAAATTCTGTTTTAATTGGTTCTAATTAGTCGTAATTTGCAATTAAGTCAAAAAACGACCAAACTCTTATTTTACTCTGTGTCTATCTCTTTCTTCCCCTCTATGTATCTCTTGACTACCTCCTCGGTATTTATAATGTTAGTTTCTCTGGAGAGTAGAGAGATAGCTGGAAGAATTTGAAATGTATTTCTATGTTAAATTTCACAACCAGCAACCCGTAGCTTAAATGAGGTCAAACATTTCCTTTCTTAGAAAGCTAACAAAATGATTTTGAGGTTTCGTCCATCCGTATTTAAAAAAATTTTTTAATTCGATTCACTTTGCTAACTCCTTTTTCCCTAATCTCAATTATCTACCCAGAGCTGAATGGGTGACCCAATGGGTTATGTTTTGTCTAGTATATACATAAAGAGCAAAATAAATAAAAAAAGCAAAGAAAAGAAAATGACACTCACCAGAAACTTTGTCACCACAAACTGGACAATTCTTACAAGCGTCTTTTAACGACACATCTGATGAAATTGTGTGAACAGGAAATGACATGGGAACAATCTCTTCTGGTTGTGAGATGTAAATTGTCTGAATAGTTTCTTTATTACTGATCAGTTGAGAATTACTATTACAATCAGTTCCCATCTCTTGTTCATCATCATCTTCATCTTCCTCGTCTTCATGATTAAATTTCAAAGAAGGAGATGCAGAGTCCTGCTCACTTGATTGCTGTGGGGTCAACTGCGATTTTTGTGACATCTCGATCATTCCGTTATCCGAATCGGAAACGATGATGTCATTGGCCGGCGAAGGAACCGAAGGACTATCTTGGTAGCATACAAAGACTTCCGAGGATCCTCCGTATTTCCCACCATCAATAATCTTGATCTCGCGGCCCCCCAGACTCAAAGAATCTTTACCCTTTAGCTCAGAATTCTCAATCGTCGTGTAAACATTCACAACACTCATGCTTCCGTCGGAGATGATGACAGAATCAGAGTCTCCGTGCGGTTTGAAGATCACCCTCTGATTAATTTTTTGCTTCAGCATTGCTTTCACCTCTGGGCTGGCATCGATTATCAACTTGTCTGCGAGGCCATTACCATCAACTTGTCTGATAAGAGGAGCCGTCGGTTCGTGCATTCCATGAAGAAGGGGAACAATTTTCGCCTCTGACTCCTGGTCAGACGTGAATTGCAAAATGGCTGAGGTGGCTTCTTTTGTCTTGCACTCCTGTAATCGGAAGCCATTGGTTTCCCGCCGCCGCTCAAAGATTGAATTGTTGTCTGCTGTTGACTGGTTCTCTGTTGAGGTCAGTGTGTGAGAGATGGCCTGGAGCAAGACTGGTGAGATACCAACCTCACTGGTGCAGCTCATTCCTACAAAACACAAAACACAAAATTATTAATGGTAGAAAAAAGTTTTATAAACAAACTACTGTTTAATAATAAAACAAAAAAAGGGTAAGCCAAACCTGCGGCCGCCCTGTCGGCTGGGGCGTTAGAATGGACCGACTGCACCTCTGCAGAGGGGTAAGACTCCCCCAATGGGGCCACCTGTTAGCCATGGGTGGCGACCCGTGATGCTTAAGGATAGAGCCCAGGTGGATGAGCAGTTCATGACATGTAATTCTCCATTTTGGCCCTATCTTGGGCTAGACGGTCGGTCGGAGAGGCCCCCTTTGATCAATCGGCTGGTCACGTCAAGCCCTAGCTCCTATATGATTTTCCCAACCCTATTGCCCTTATGGCAAGCCCCAACCCCTTTTTATCATATGGGTGCTAGAAGGCGGTGGCTGCGGGTCTACATGTCCTGGGAATGACGTTAAACTCTCTGATGGTGAGGTTCCAGTTTTGGAGGTTTGGGGAATGTGGAGCACCCCTTCATCACCATTGCTCCCTGGTCCACTTTGACCCGGAGTGGTAGTACCTGTTAGGGTCCCATCTATGGGTTAAATAGAAAAATTTATTTATAAAAAAATTGTATTATCCATTAAGAATTGATTTATTTCAAAACTTTATCGACATTAAATGACCCACTGAGGTTGATATGCCGTAAAACAAAACAAACCTAAAAAAACCAAACCTGCGATGATAACAAGACATTGTTGAACAGACACACAAACACACAGACTCGCACATACACACATGCAGAGAATTTGGAAGATATAAGGCACAAAACAGAATGGACAATTCCTAGCAACAACTTCAGACTTTCAGAAATCTTCTGATGAAGAGATCTTTATCTCGAAATATTAAGAATAAATCAAAGGTAAACAGACAACACCATAGTTACCTTCTTTTTTTCTTTACACTTGCATTTGTGGTAGCCTTCAAAACCAATCAACAAACCAATATAAACACAATGCTTCAAGCAAATTATAAAACACTTTTAAAAAGTTTTCTTTTTTTTGTTTAACAGATTCAGGTAAAAGAAGGAAAATGAAATTTTCTTGTAAAATCTGTGAATCAGAATTTTCTATGAATTCCAATTTGAAATACCAAATGTGAGGACATACTGACCTAGACATAATACCAGGTACACCAAGCTGCTATGAAGACGTACAAATAGCAATTACCAAAGGAACATTCACCATCCTAAAAAAAATCCTTAGAATACAAATACTATTTATAAAGGAATATAAAAATGTTAACCCCCAGACAGAGGGCTCCTTGGATTCTAAAAAATTGTTAAAAGAAAAGAAAAAAAAGGAGAAAAAAAAATCACAAAATATCAAGACCTCAAGGATGATCTAAAATCTTGGTCATTGAAAGAAATCAATATTATACCAGTTATGTTAGGGGGCAAGGGGGGGGGGGTTGGTCAAGCAAAACGTTTTTAAAAATACCTTGACACAATGCCTCATACACCAAGCTGCTATGAAGTACAAACAGCAACGAGCAAAGGAAACATCTTCCATCCCAAAAATGAGATCTATGATACAAATACAATTCATAAAGGAATCAAGTGTTAACCCCAAGAAAGAGTCCTTTGGTGTCTACAACATTGTTAAAAAAAATTAAAAAGAAAAAAAAAAAAAGGAAAGAATTGGAAAGCCTACAAGACACAACCCTTGAACGTCTCCAGTCTCTCTGTACAGCAGTTTGTCAGTATCTGACTATTTGAAGGTATTTTCCCGAAAAATTAAAGCGATGTGAAAGCGATATTTTGCACCCCCAAGTCTTTTCAGGACAAGTAAATGTAATTATTTTAGCCTCCCTTTCTTTAAAATATATTTTTCGGTTTGAAGTTGTTTTATATTGACAAATAGCTTTTTAAGTGGCTTGAAGGCGTTAGTAAGCAACCTCCAGGTTTTTTTTTTATCAACAAGCAAATGTATACACACACGCCCCTTTAATACTTCCCCTAGGAAGTTCAATGGGTCCATTTCCTGTAACAATAACCATTGCACTACGTTTGTGGTAGTACCTGTTAGAGTACCATCTATAGGTCAAATAGATCTATTTAAAAATTATTTATATTTGATAGGACTGTGTGAAAAAGAAAGAAAAGAAAAAAAAAAAAGGAAGAAAAACTTCTTGAGAAAGAACTACACAAAAGATGTAAATATGAAGATGCTTGGAACATGATTCCCTAACCTCTAGGCATAAAATAACCCTAGATGGGTTGAAATGCTGTTAGAATCAATCAATCATACAATGAATGTGATTCCCTAACCAGATAAGATAATACTTGATATCATAAATGTGTCAAAGAAAAACTATCAAACAGCACAGATCTAAATATAAACATACAATGAATGCAATTCCCTAACCTCTAGGCATAAAATAACCCTAGATGAGTTGACATGCCATTAAAATCAATTAATTAGAAACCCAGCAAACTGGTTATTTAAAAAAAAACTAACTGGTTTAAAATTTGGTGCAGTTTCAAATCACTCTTCATCAGTACAGCAGCAATTTTCTGTGCAGCTGCTTTGCAGTGTGCATTGTAGCATGCATTGCTACCAGTTCAGGTGAGATTATTGCATTGTACAGGTGTTCCTCTCACAGTAAACGATTATTATCATTTTTGATTTATTACCTTGTCTAAAAAACACATCAGTTTGAAATAAATAACTGTATCATGTGACTTTCTAGGTAGATAAATAGTTGTTCAAGGATAGATCTCTAGCTTATATCTCACAGATGATGGGACACCCATCACCCCCCCCGAACACAAATATTAGGCTAAAATTTTATGTCTCAGAAAAGCATCTTTATTTATACTGGTATATATATATATAATATATATATATATATATATATATATGCGAGGGTGTAACCTAGCTAAGTTACACCCTTGCATAAACAATAGGAATAGGTGATGCTTGTTTATAATGTCCAAAATAAAATAAATATATATATATATATATATATATAAATAAATAAATAAATAACACACAAGACCGCGTCCATTTCAAAAACAATTTCTGAAGATAAAGATATTTCGAAATTAATTAGACATTGTCATTGCCTTAAAATATAAATAATAATATACTTTACTTAACAATGCTTCAAGAAAATTATCAAAGACTATATATATATATATATATATATATATGTTTAATTGGAGTCGTACCTAATTTTGAAAATTAATTAATTAATAATGAATTAGGCGGGAATGTCTATTTAAATGTATGGCTAAACAAATCGAGAAAAATCAATCTCTGTATGTACATTTCGGCCTATTTGGTGTAGCGGTTATGGTATCGGCCTGTCAGCTTGGCAATCCGGTTTCAAATCACGCACAGGGCGGCCTTCCTATCTATAGCTCTGCTGATGAGGCCTAATAGGCCGAAATGTACATACAGAGATTGATTTTTCTCGATTTGTTTAGCCATACATTTAAATAGGCATTCCCGCCTAATTCATTATTAATTAATTAATTTTCAAAATTAGGTACGACTCCAATTAAGCACATATTCTCCAAAAAATTGTCGGCAAAAAAGCCATTCAAACATACCTTGTTTACATATATATATGTCTGTCTATAATATATATTGTTTGGGATTTAGTGTGAAGCATTAGGTGTGAAATATAAGAAACTCAGTTTTTGAATGTTAAGTTTCGTTTTATTTTGTTAAATTTTCGGGGATGTTTAAATCCCTTCTTCAGAACTGATATGTAGAAAATAGAAAAGTACAAAATATTCAAAAGAGATGAGTTTATTCTTGTTAGTTAAGTTGACATTATATCATTTTAGTTTCTGACACTTTCTTGACTATGTGATCTTCAGACCAAGACTTGGTCTGAAAATTGCATAAGAGAAACTATCAGTAACAAGGAGCTATTGACTCTATATTCACGCTACCTTAACTTCAATATAAATGCTCTATCAATGATATTGCATTTTCATTGTTTTATATATATATATATATATATATATATATTATATATATATATATAATCATATGAGGAAATAACAGATTGGGTAAAATCCAACAAAATGTAATTAAAAGTTGAGGAATAACAGATAAAACACAAACAACTTCATTCAATTGAATTAAATTAATTTTTTGTGTTTTATCCGTTATTCCTCAATTTTTAATCACACACACACACACATATAAAGTAAAGTCAATGGGGCAGCCTAAAGTCGGTATCAGCCAGTCAGCGAGGGAGTCTATCCCCTTTTCAATAGCGCTAGACCAAGGAGATTGTTTTTTTAGCATCTGAGGTGGAGCGCCACACCTACCATCAGCTCCTTACTTTACAGCACAGATCCCTGTGCTACTCATACGCTGAGTTGGTGAGGACCGGTATCGAACTAGGAACCGTGTGGTTTCTAGCCGAATGCTCTACCGACTGAGCTAACCCGGCCCATATATATAACCTGTATTTAGATGTGCAGACCACCACTGGTCACAAGATGGACAAATGGTTTAATTCATGTCTAAAGAAACCCACTTCTTAAGATGACTCAACAGTGGTGGTCAAATCCCCAAACTGTCCAATTGATATTTGGAAATTCTTATTCATGTAAAACTGAAAAAAAAAAAAAAAGCTACCAAGCCCCACATCCACCTTCCCATCACCCCACACTTATCCGACGCAAATTCGGGTTGATGATTTCATATTAATCCAAATGGGAAAAATCCAATGCTTAATGGAAAATGGTAATTCTCTCCAAGAATATCTGGAAGATTTGTTTAGATAAAATTATTTCAGTTTCTGAAAAAAGATTTTTATCTTTTTGAAGATTTTACAAATATGTTGCTTTTTTTTATTATATCTTATATAAATATCTGAGAAAATACTCTAAAATTAGAAGATATATTAGAAGATATTATGAAATTATATACATATAAATATATATTTTATATCTCATATAAGTAAAATAGACAGAATGGCCTGTTGTTGATATCAGCTGGACAGTGAGGGAGTCTACCCTTTTTTGCTAGGGCTAGACCAGGAAGATTGTCTCTGCGTCTGATGTGGAACGCCACACCTACTATCATCTCCCCACTTTACCGCACAGATCCAAGTTATGCTACTCATACGCTGAGTTAGCAAGGGCTGGTATTGAACCCAAAACCCAGTCAGTAGAGTGTCCGACTAGAAACCACAAGGTTCCTGGTTCGATACCGGCCCTCGCCAACTTAGCTTATGAGTAGCACAGGGATCTGTGTGGTAAAGTAAGGAGCTGATGGTAGGTGTGGCGCTCCACCTCAGACACACAATCTCCTTGGTCTAGCACAAGTGAAAAGGGGATAGACTTCCTCACTCTGGCTGATACCGACTTTAGGCCACCCTGACGACTTTACTTACTTATATGTATTTATATGCTTTTTTTTTTTTTGAGATTTAATAAACGTTGCTTTTTTCAATTTACTTTAGAGTGGAACACAGTTTCAATCATTGTACTGTTGGAAAGCACTTTAATACAGAACCAATAATGGAAAAACTGTTGGAATCCGACCGAGATATAGAAGACATTATCAGTTTGTTCAGTTCAAGGGAGATAACTGGGGAAATACAATGAGAAAATTCATCTTTAAGAATCTCCATCCATTTCAAAGAGAAAAAGATTGTCTCATGAGAGATGAATAAGAAATGGTTTTGGTTATAATAAACTGATTGGTTGATTGGAATGAATAAAGATGAGAGACAAGAAGAAGTTTATATGTAGATCTGGAAGATGAGGAAGGACAGAGGAGGAAGAAGGAGTGGAAGGACAGAGAGAATGGACAGTGGATGGTCAAGGAGGAAAGAAAGAGTGGAAGGATAGTGGAGAGAGAGAGAGAGAGAGAGTGTGTGAAAAGAAAAAGAGGAAGAACAAAATGGAAAGAAAGAGAGGAAGGAAAGAAAGAAAGGAAATAAATGAAGAAAAAGAAATGAAAGAAAGAAGAAGAGAAAGAAAGGAAAGAAGAAGAAGAGAAAAAGAGAACAGGGGAAAAAGGACAGAGGTAAACAAAAGAAGAAGGAAAGAGTGAAAGAAAAGATATATATATTATATATATATATCTATCTATTTACCAAAAATTTATCAGCAAAATATATTGAATAAAAAAAAAATATGACTAGCAAATGAAGAATGACTTTATAATCGATAATAATAAGATCTGAGATTGAGGAAAAATCTTGATCAGATGGATTAACGGTTTTATCTGTTGCAATGGGGGGGGGATTAACATCAAATGCAAATCTAGTTTTAATCCTCAAGATTGTAGGAAAACTGATCAGTGATGGCGGATTTGGTTTATTTTGTAAATAATTTCAAATTCTTTTCCACTCAGTTATAATGATAGCAATATTTCCTTTAACAATGAGTAATCAGGATAGGGAAAAAGGTTTACTAAGCAAATATATAAGGTAAACAGAGTAATTAACAATTGCAAGGCTGAATTAATAAACTGTTGTAACTTGAGTATCAGAACGAACAGAGAAGAATAAATTTGTCATTTTGATTTAGAATCTAAACAAAATCAAAAATCATCACATGTGTGAAAGAAAGAATAAAAAATGAAAGACAGAAATGAAAAAAAGAAAGAAAGAAACATTTAAATGAAATAACAAGAAAGGAAAAAAGAAGAAAATGAAAGAGTGAAATGAAAAAAGAAATGCAAAAATCCAATGTAAGACAAATTGTCATTTCGATTTCGAATCTGAACCAAATAAAAAAAATCATCGCAGGTGTGAAAGTTGTGATTATCAATTAAAGAGAGAAGCAGACATTTCTTAAAATGTTCAATTAGTGAACTGCGCTGAAATGCAACAAGGAAATGCATTCTTTATTACCAGTGAAGAACTGCAGTTGATGTAAATGGTGAGTACAGAATTAAAAATATTACAAGGCAACAATAAAAAAAACCAATGATGGCCAAAGTTTTGTGGGGTTTTATTTTTCATTTTAGTAAGTAAGTAAAGTCGTTGGGGCAGCCTAATGTCGGTATCAGCCAGATAGAGAGGGAGTCTATCCCCTTTCACTAGCGCTAGACCAAGGAGATTATTTTAGCATCTGAGATGGAGCGCCACACCTACCATCAGCTCCTCACTTTTAGTAAACAACCATATTGAACAGACATTATAAAAGTACTAGCAGGACCTGTGGATATACCACAGTATGATGATTTAATTATTACGTTTAATATATTTACTTATAAGCTATTGCTAAATACTTCAATATGTAAAAAGTATAATAATCTTGATTTAACTCTTTCTCTCTCACTTTTCTTCCCTTTCTTTCCTTATTTTCATCTTTTCATTATGTTTGATTGAATTTGGTTGAATTATCTTTATGATAAAAATAGAATTAGCTGAGGAGACGACACTCATAAGAAATAATAATTTGAAGGATAAGTAACAACAGATAAACAGGATTTACATTTTTGCATTTCATCTTGGACAGTCTCATTTTTAACCAGAGAGTGTTGCAAAATGATAACGGTCAGAAGATTAAAGAACAAGAGTATCAAGAAATAGATTTTTTGGGGGCAACTGTGAAATTCCTTTTTCATTATAGACAAATTTTCAGAAATAAAATTCAACCGGTAATAAAAAACAAACAAAAACAGAAAAAAACAACCCCCTTTTTTTCTAAAGGGGTGTGTCATCTACGTGATTGAATATAAAATATAAATCTTCTATTCAATGAATTGAATATTTAAATTGTTATTGAGAAATCCTGACAAATGAGCTGCTTTCTTTTCTTTTCAAACAAATTGATGGTTATATTCATGACTAACCTCAGTCAAGGTTGGCTATGAGTGTAACAGCTTGTTGTAGCTACTTTCTCAGCTAGGCGGAGTGTGGTTGGGCCAAAATATTCACGCCCAATTACTCCTTTTATTAAATATGGAACACTTAACACACATATATATATATATATATATATATATATATATATAATATATATAGTATCCAATTGCTGCTTTAACTTTTCCATTACAGTGGCATCAGCAAATAATTTAAAAGTGCTCAATATATTAAAAACATACAGCAGTAATAATAATAAAAAAGGACCATTCAACCGTTATTATCCGAAAAGAAATGTATCTGAGTTTAACTAAGGAATTACATCAACTTAGTTAAGTATAGGGTAGGGTCCTGATGAAATCAATTGGATTGAAACCATGGTAGACCCTTAACTCTTTTCATCCGCTAATATTATATATGAATATCATATACATACATACATCTTATTATAATGGAGATTTGTGTGTTTTTCTGTCTGTAACTGAAACTATATTACTATACAAGACACAATTCTCTTTGTTGTTTACATAGCATTCTCTATGATTTTATTTTTATTTAAACCTCAATTATTAATAAAATTGTTTTACATCATTAAGACTGTTGATCATATCTACATACTAAAAACGTGCAATTACATTTATATATACAACAAAATAGTGGATTACCGTGTGAATGGGAAGGCTGATTTGCATATTGATATTAAAAATTTGATTTTAATAAATATATGCTTAGTATTATTGGTTTCTAATTGTTTGGTTTTATCTTATTGAATATGAGCAAACATCTCGGTGATAAATCTTAAAATAAAACCATTAACAAGAAGAAATAACTGTAATTTTATTCTTTACTTCCTATTTTATCTAAATAGTTTAATTAGGAAAATTTACCAATGAAAGACGGGAGTAATGGAAAATGATGGAAGAGTTAGTTTCAAAGTTGTTCTATTTTTCAATCATACCCCCTCTGTTACAAATCTTTTTATCTGCATTCTTTATTCAGTTTCATTAGCCTTTCTAATTTAACATGATATTTATTATATTAAAACTTAAATACTTGCACCCGGAGGGTGCATATATTTGCTAGTACATATAAACATAATATCATATGAATATCATGCATATACATTCATATGATATTAATATAATATATATGAATATCACACGCGCACACACACATATATTAAAAAGAATCCCATTTTGCCACATCTTGCATCTATCTTTTAAGTAAATAAAAAATATGTTAGGATGAAATGTGTAGGGCAGTAATAGAATAAGTAATAATAAAAAAGATAAAATCAATTTTTGTTATGAGGGACGACTAAAAACCTCATTATACTAATATACAGAATTGATTTGTGCCCATTTTAGAGTGAACAAGACTGATCTTTTATTTTGAATAATCCAATTGACTGAAAGAAAATTCACACTTTTGTAATGATGATGACAATGATGATGATGATAGAATGTTATCTTATTTGAAAATATTACTAATATTACTTATTATTATTATTATTATTATTATCATCAATATTATTATCATTTTTATTTTTATTATTATTATGTTTATTATCATCATTATCATTATTATTATTATGTTTATTATCATCATTATCATTATCATTTTACTATTATCATTATATTATTATTATTCATTATTATTATCATTATTATTATATTATTATTATTATTATTTTACTATCATTATTATTATTTTTACTATCATTATTATTATTATATTTTACTATCATTATCATTATTATTATTATTATTATATATTATTATTATTATTATTTTATAACTATCATTATATTATTATTATTATCATTTTACTATCATTATTATCATTTACTATCATTATTATCATTATTTTACTATCATTATTATTATCATTTCTATTATTATTTTTACTACTATTATTATAATTATTATTACTATTATCATTCCAGCCTATAATGAAGGATGTTTCCTATCGTGTTTATTGATTGGGTCTAAGTAACAACTGTTGCATATACGATCACGACAGAAGAAAGATTTTCATTGGTAATGCGTGTGTGTCTGTGTGTTTGTCATAACACAAGAACGAAAGAAGACAAAATATACATAGTCAATTTGGGGTATTTTTTTTGTTTAAATCTTTGAATCCAAACATTTGCAGAAAGGACCCCCCCCCACACACACACGATTTAACCAACAAATAATTATATGTTAGATGTTGGAATTTTCAGAGATTTTCTCTGGAGTTGCTGGAAAGAAATGGTAGAATGAAATATGGAGGGTTAAATTGGTTGGACAACAGATAATCAAAAAAGCTGGTTGCAGGTTCAATATCTGATTAAGGATTCATTTGTCTAGAAATTATGGCACATAAATGTACATAGAAAACATAAGAAAGTTATTCTGGAAAATAACCAACTAGAATAGGAAAAATACTTCTGAGCTATTAGGAATTTTTATGGGGTAAGTATATATATATATATATATATATATATATATATATATATATACACACACACACACACACACAGTCTGCTAGGTCTAGCCACACTGAAGAGACGATATATCAAAACATGGTGTCTGTGGATGACTAAATATATATATATAATATGACCGATTTATTTGTGGCGGAAGTGAAACTGCAACAAAAACTTTTTCCTTTTTTGCAACATCAAGGATTACATTTGGAATTTATATCACAGGACTACAAAATTCAAAAAAATTGAATAAATATATAAATAAAAATTTGCATCTGATGAGTCGGGAGAGTTAGACTATTTGTCTAAGCTCCCTGAAATAGACTATAATGCTAAATCTCTAAGTCTTTTGTTATTTCTTTACTCTCTCTCTCTCTCTCTCTCTCATATATATATATATATATATATATATATATAGATAGAGAGAGAGAGAGAGAGAGAGGGAGAGAGAGAGGGAGGGAGAGGGAGAGAGAGGGAGAGGGAGAGAGAGAGAGAGAGAGTGTGTGTATGTGTATAAATAATAATAAATGTGAAAAATAAGATTCGTCAGGATGTTCTATTAATATTTGAAAATTATTGTTGATAAATATTAAATATATCTATAAACTTCATCCGTACATTCAAATATTTGCCAGAAGAATTATTTTCAAATATTTGAACGTTCTGATGAAAATTATAGATATATATTTAATAATCAAAACGTTTTAAATGTTGACAATAATTTTCAAATATTTTTTACATTTATTCATTACTTTTCCACATATTGTTGTATTCTTTTCCATTTATCTTCTGTAGGTGGGTTACCAAGTAACTTGGTATTAGGATTGGATAAAAAGACCCATGAATTTTCTGTTTACTATTTTCAATAAAGTTAGCGGTCTGATGACTCATAGGTATGTACATACACCTCTTGGTAGAAATAGATCTATAACCACAAAATTGCTGATTTTTAAGCCTTTTTTACCTATATATATATATATATATATATATATATATATATATATATATATATGAAGATAGGAGGGTTGGAGTAAAATCTAACAGTATGAGGTAAGGTAAAAGGAAAAGTGGACAAAAAATAATGACTCAAATAAGTCTGAGAGGGGGAGAAATATTTCGTCTGTATATATGTATATATATATACACACACACACACACACACACACGCAGATGCTCTCCAATTTACAATCAAGTTATATTCTGGAAGACTGTTTATATTTTGAATAGTTATTAAGTCATTATTTTTGCTTTTTTTTATTGTTACAACTATTATTAGTTTTAATATTATTATCATTATATTATCATTTTCATTATTCAAATAATTTCACTTCATAACACTATTCCTTAATGCCTGTTCTCTCTCTCTCTCTCTCTCTCTCATCTGTTCTCTTTCTCTCTCTCACTTGTTCTTGCTAGTTCACTCTCTCATTTGTTCTCTCTCTCACTCTCTCATCTGTTCCCTCTCTCTTTCTCTCATCTGTTCCCTCTCTCTTTCTCTCATCTGTTACCTCTCTCTCATTTGTTCATTGAAATCCTAATAGAATCAGAGTAGTGAATAATTCTTAATACTAAAACATATTTTAATAAGAAATACAGAAATAATGAATTGCCTTTATTCAGGATGGAATGGAGAATTTTATTACAAAAAACAAAAAAAAAAAAAAAAAGAGAAAAAGAAGAAATGCTGTGCACAGCTAGAACACAGGTAAATAAACGTTACCAAACTTATGTCTGTTGGGGGGGGGGGGGAGTTTGATTTAGTGGATTCAAATTCTATGCTGCCCAACATGGGTTGAAACATCACACTACACTGAAGGTGCGAAAATCAAAAGCTGGAAGTAATGTGAACAAGATTTAAACATGGCAGTCACTTCAGATGCCCACAAGTAGAAGAGTGTGTATGTATATATATATATATATATATATATATATCTAAAGTCGTCGGGGTGGCCTAAAGTCGGTATCAGCCAATCAGCGAGGAGTCTATCCTCTTTTCACTAGCGCTAGACCAAGGAGATTGTTTTTGCGCCTGAGGTGGAGCGCCACACCTACCATCAGCTCCTTATTTTACTGCACACATCCCTGTGCTACTCATGTGCTGAGTTGGCGAGGGCTGGTATCAAACTGGGAACCTTGTCGTTTCTAACCGAACGCTCTACCGACTGAGCTAATATGTGTGTTAGTATGAAAAGCATATATATATATATATATATATATATATATATATATATATATATATGTGTGTGTGTGTGTGTGCGTGTGTTAGTATAAAAAGCATACATACATATATGTGTGTGCTAATATGAAAAGCACATATATATGTGTGTGTGTGTGTGTTAGCTGGTTGGTTGTTTCACGATACATCAACCTTTTTGGGTTATTTAATGCTGAACCAAATTATTTTGATAAACATAGGACTCAGGTTGCTTACAGTACCTGCTGTTGCATAAGTGGTCACTCAATTAAGCAGGCTCATTGCTGATTAAATTCCATCATCTATTAGGGAATCTTGGGGCTTTCAATATCACTTGACCATAAAATATGTGTTAGTATAAAAAGTATATGTATGTATATATATATATATATATATATATATATATATATATATTGATAATATAGTGTGCTATATTTATAGATAAATAGTGCTCAATATGGTGAATAGAGTGTGTATATCTATGTTAGGGTAGTGGGGATATGAAGTCAGCAGTGTTTGGTTACTGACAGTTTCTCGCCTATGCGATTCTCAAACCATTGAATATATATGTTAGTATGAAATGCATTATATATATATATATATATATATATATATATATATATATATATTCTGCAAGTATGATCTCAAGTCATTGGGCATCAACCCTGCCAGCTCAGAACCACATTCAGAGGCAGCTGGTTTGGTTTAGTTTGGTTGGTTGAGTTTTACGGCACGTCAACCTCTTGGGTTATTTTATGCCGAATACTTCTATTGGCAATTTGGTATTCAAAAATGTTTAATGCCGACAAAATTTTGAAATAATTTCATTTTTAATGGATAATACAATTTTTGTTTATCAACTCAGGTTTTCTATTTAACCCATAGATGGGACCCTAACAGGTACTACCACTCCGGGTCCGAGTGGACCAGGGAGCAATGGTGATGAAGGGGTGCTCCACATTCCCCAAACCTCCAAAACTGGAACCTCACCATCAGATAGAGTTCAACGTCATTCCAAGAACATGTAGACCCTCAGTCACCGCCTTCTAGCACCCATATGATAAAAAGGGGTTGGGGCTTGCCATAAGGGCAATAGAGTTGGGAAAAAGAGGCAGCTGGCTCTATGTAGCAAGCTATTCACTCTGAGGTCAACTTGGCACAATACCATGAAGCAAAGAGGTTCAAGAGAAAGCAACAACAACAGACCACCGGTAGACCATCTACATTTTCAGAAGTGGCTTTCAAATTGTGACATCTGTGGACGAAACTGGTTTTCAAACATTGGCCTTCACAGTCACAGAAGGGTGCTGCGCTAAAATGTAATTTCGGGGCAAAGAGAAATCTACGGTCTTCCAAGACTGTAACACTGATGATAGATATATATATATATATATATATATATATATATATATATATAGCTCAGTTGGTAGAGTGTTCTGCTAGGAATCACAAGGTTCCTGGTTCGATAATGTCCCTTGCCAACTCACCGTATGAGTAGCACAGGGATCTGTGCGGTAAAGTGAGGAGCTGATGGTAGGTGTGGCGCTCCACCTCAGATGCTAAAAAATGATCTCCTTGGTCTAGCGCTAGTGAAAAGAAGATAGACTCCCTCACTGTTTGGCTGATACCGACATTGGGCCACCCAATGACTTTTATATATATTATATATATATATATATATATATATATATATATATATATAAAAAGTAAAGTAAGTAAAGTCGCCGGGGCAGCCTAATGTTGGTATCAACCAGACAGCAAGGGAGTCTATCCCCTTTTCACTAGCGCTAGATCAAGGAGATTATTTTAGCATCTGAGGCGGTGTGCCACACCTACCATCGGCTCCTCACTTTTCCGCACAGATCCCTGTGCTACTCATATGCTGAGTAGGCGGGGGCCGGCATCGAACCAAGAACCTTGTGGCTCTTAGTCGAACACTCTACCAACTGAACTAAACCGAATGACAATTCTTTAAAATCTTGTATACATCTATATATATATATATATATATATATATATTATATATATATATATATAAAGGACAGCTGGTGTGTATGTAGGTATGCATGTATGTATGTCCAGAGGAAACTACAAAAATAAAACAATTAATGACAAAGTAAATATATCACCAGAGATTGCTTTGTGTGCAAAAATAATGAAGATTTTATTTATATCTGGAAAGATATTTAAAATTAGAATTTGAATATTAAGAGAAGGGAAAGTCATTGGTGGAATGATTAAAACATAAACAAATCAATTATAGAAGACTAAAACAATCAATGGATCTGTGAGACTAACTTTTTTATCCCCTCCCCATTACCCAGGCAATGCCAGGTAGTTGCTTCTAATTAAAAGTGTAAAACAGGTTAGAATATTATTTTTTCATATGCTACAAAGTGCTACTGGCTGGTTTAGCTCAGTCGGTAGAGCATCCGGTTCAGAACCACAAGGTTTTGGGTTCAATAACGGCCTTCTCCAACTCAGTGTATGAGTAGCACAGCTTGGATCTGTGCGGTTAAGTGGGGAGCTGATGGTAGGTATGGTGCACCACTTCAGATGCAGAAACAATCTCTCTGGTCTTAGTACTAGTGAAAATGAGATAGACTCCCTCGCTGTCTGGCTGACACTGACAATAGTCCACTCCAATAACTTTACTTACTTTATAAGTATTGAATGGAAATGCTTGAAGACATAACTGTAGGTAAACATATTATTGGGTAATCTAATCTGAGCAGTAAGGTGAGGAGTTGACAGTAGGTGTGGTGCTCCATCTCCACAAAAACAGTCTCCTTGGTGTAGTGCTTTGAAATGGAAATAGACTCCCTCGCTGTCTGGCTGATACTGACTATAGGCCACTCCAATAACTTTACAAGTATTGAATAGAAATGCTTGAAGACAAATTATTGTGTAATCTGATCTGTGCAGTAAGGTGAGGAGCTGAGAGTAAGTGTGGTACTCCACCTCCACAAAAACAGTCTCCTTGGTCTAGTCCTTTGAAAAGGGGATAGACTGCATTGCTGTCCAGTTGATACCGACAATAGGTCACACCAATAACTTTATGATTATTGAATGGAAATGCTTGAAGGTAAACAAATTATTGGATAATCTAATCTGAGCAGTAAGGTGAGGAGCTGACAGTAGGTGTGGTGCTCCATTTCCACAAAAACAGTCTCCTTGGTCTAGTGCTTTGAAAAGGGGATAGACTCCCTTGCTGTCTGGCTGATACCAACAATAGGCCACTACGTTTACTTTTATTTGCAAAGTGCGACAATACATTAACATCCATCATTTCTCTCATAATCTGCATTTAAATTAGATTTGTTCGTTTTTGTGTGAATTTTTAAGTAGATCTATCAAAATCGAAAAATACTCCCCCCCCGCAAAATAAAAAAAAAAACCGTTAAAGCGAAACAAAAGCAAAGACTGACCACCTGTTGTTCAACTTGTATTGACTTTTATTTTCTACTTTGGTTTTTTATTTATTTTTTTACAGGATTATTATTCAATGAGAACAAAAACAGCTGGTGAGGGGTGGGGGTGAGGGTGTGAGAGAGGGGGGGGAGATTGCACTCTGCTAAGAGAGAGAGAGGAGGAGGGAGTTAGAAGGGGAGAAAGATGGGGAAAGTTAGAGGAGAAGAGAAATGGAAGGGGGTGAGATTGCACTCAGCTAAGAGAGAGAGAGAGAGAGAGAGAGAGAGAGGAGGAGAGGAGGGAGTTAGAGAAGGAGAGAGATGGGGGGGGGACCACACTCCCTGAAATCCTGGGCTAAGATAAATTGAATTTAAGATCAGCTTCCCCACGCCACCACCCTGTCTTCATTTGTTGATTGCAAAATGGCACACGTTTATCCCCCCCCCCAAAAAAAAACTTCTTTAGATTCAATCGTGACTGTCCTATTATATGGCAGGGTTAGGGTTAGGTTTCAGTGTGTGAGTGAATAACAAAGAACTTATCTTGATAAAGACTTTTGCACATCACAGATCAATTTCTATTCCCACATTGGTTGCTGCACTCTAACAATCAGAAAAACCTTAAATCAAGATGTGCAATGTACATTAACGCTTTTCACTATTAGTTGGTTGGATTTTACGGCATGTCAACTCTTGTTGGGTTATTTTATGCTGAAGACATTTTATTTCATTCATTCTTGATGGGTACTCAATTTTTAAAAAACTCAATCTTTTTTTGAAACAGATTTTTTTACACTCATTTTTTTTCTATTTAACTCATAGATGGGACTCTAACAGGTACTACCACTCCTGAAGGGAGTGAAAGTGATGAAGGGGTACTCCACATTCCTCAGAGTTCTGATAGATTTTAACATTATATCCAGGACACTGAATAAGATAAAAAGGATTGTCATAAAGACAATAGGGTCGAGACAATCATATAGATGCTAGGGCTTGATGGGACCAGCCGATTGATCAGAGGGGGGGGAGGGGCTCTTCAACCGCCTGTCCAGCCTGACGAAGTGCCAAAGTGGTGTTGGATGTCATGGACTACTCAGCCACGAGGGTTCCATCCTTAAGGATCAGGAGCTGGCACCTACAGCCAACAGGTGGCCCCATTGGGGGGGGGGGAGTCTTACCCCTCTGCAGAGGTGCAGTCGGTGTATTCTGACAGGGCTGAAATACAACTAGAGTTAGAATTGTACTCCAGCGATGTCTTAATTGCTTACGACTCCACAGTCCTGCATTTCACATCGATAAGTTTTAGCTGCCCAATACCTGGGCAGCACTTGGTGATGATCTTTCTCTTTTCAGATGATTGCTGATAAACACCCCTCCCCACATACCTGAATATGAGAACCCCCCACCAAGCCATATCGGAAATTCCCTGAATGAGTTTCCTGGGCCACTACAATTTAACCTTTATCAAAAGTCAATCAAACCTTTTTTTTTCTCTCTTCCCCATAACTAATGGCATTTGGTATATTAAGGTCAAGTACTCAACAGCTCTAACCAAGCAGCACTTTTATAACGAGACAAGAGTTAACCCTTATCCTACCCAAGGATAGAGAGCCTAGTCTTCCATATTATTTTACCTCTTTTTACAAGTGTGTGTGTTTTGGGGATTCATGCCTTTTCCAAGGGCATTAATGTAAAGTGAAACAAATAGCCTCATTCAGGATTTGAACCTGTATAGTTGATTGTGAGAAACTGACAGTTACCAACAGCTGTTGACTTCATGGTCAATAATACCCTTACAATGATGCTGATCGTTTTTTTGATTTAGTGCATCCCGGGACACACACATTTGCTTTGAATGAGTCCCCAGGAAAATTTATGGGTCCCAACTAAAGTTTCTTAAATTGTAGAGTTTTTATTTATGATCTGTGGAAACAACTAAAGCCGTCTAACTCCTACCTTGTAACCTATCCTGTGTAATTCATTTCTAAGAAACTATTGAAATGTATTTACAGTTAGCTTGAAATCGTAGGAGAAGAAAAAAGAAAAACACTGGGATGCATGGATACGATTTTACTGCATCCTTTTATGTTTTTGTGTATCAGGGATGCAGGATGTGTACCTATCAACATCTCTGCCTTTAGATATATATTCTCTCTCTCTCCCTCTCTCTGAACTGACCCTTAAGAAAATAAAAAAAAGCAGTAAGCCCAGTTAAAAAATAAAGATCTTGACAAAATTACTTTTTAAAAATATATTTAGATTGTTGAGCTATTGTTGTCTTGGACCACAATATATGTACAAAGGGTTTAGCTCAGTCGGTAGAGCGTCTGACTAGGAATCACAAGGTTACTGGTTTGACCAACCCTCTCCAATTCAGTGTACGAGTAGCACAAGGATGTGCGGTAAAGTGGGGAGCTGATGGTAGGTGTTGCACTGCACCACAGGTGCTAAAAAACAATCTCCTTGATAAAATTTTATGCTTATGCACCAGCATATGTCTCTTAAAACCAGAAGCTGACTTACAGACTTTATTACAAATTGCACAAGACACATTGTTTGTTCATAGAGTTTGCACATGTATGTATATATATATATATATATATATATATATATATATATATATATATATAAAACAAATGAGATTTTTTTAGTATAGAGATTTCAGTCGTGTTTTTTTAATCATCATAGTTGAGTGCCAGTTGTATTTGATGACACTTTGTATTTTCTCAGATGACTCAACAGGCCAGTCTTCCACATAAACTACATATTGGAACTTATCCACTTTGAATGTTACTGGACTGAAAATTACCCTTTCCAATAGCCCGCTTCAATTCTTGGTATTTAATTCGGTTGGACTCAAATTCTTTCACCACAGACCGGTAGATGGTGGCTCTCCAACCAGGTCTATTACTTTTTTTATATGTGAAAATGTATACATATAAAAATACATAATGAGATTTTTTTTAGTATAGACCTTTACAGTTGTATTTGTTTTTTTTTAAAGGAAATTATTTACCCCCCCCCCATCCACTTGAGACAAAATTTGTCTTATCACTAAATAAACAATTCATTGTTCTTGAAAGAAATGTAATCTCAATTCTTTGTTTCCGCAGATTAATTGAAGGTAATTATCAAAAGATTAAAAAGGGGGGGGGGGCGTAATCTAACGAGGACACTCGGAATTGTTTCATTCATTTAATGATTCTGTTATTTTAACTGATAAAATAAATTGCCTTTTGTTTTTACTGTTTATTTATATGAGGTTTTATCTTAAAACATAATGTCTCAGATATCATCGTTGAATGTAGACGTTCACATACAGAGTGAAGGCCTTTACTGTTAGGACAAAACAATATTTCATTCTATAAAAGGCTGAAATCAAGATGTTATATATATATATATTTTGGGAAGAATATGTGCTTAATTGAAGTCATACCTAATCTTTGAAAATTATGTACATACAGAGATTGACTTTTTCTCGATTTGTTTACGCTTTACATTTGAACAGATACGCTCGCCTAATTCATTAATTATCAACTAATTAATTTTCAAAAATTAGGTATGACTTCAATTAAGCACATATTCTCCCAAAAATGTTGGCTAAGGCCATATCAAACACATTGTTTGTTTGTTTGTTTATTATATAATATATATATTATATATATATATATATATATATATATATATATATATATGGTTGGCATCCTTCTGTCAGCTAAAGATGATGGAGCAGTGTCCAAATTTTTTTTTTGAACTATGTAGCCTGGGCAGGTTGATATGAAGGATGTGTTGTTGCCCAAGCAGCAGACCCCTCCTCTCTCTCCACACTGCTGCTGTTGTCCAAAGGAAAGGTAAGAGACCAATGCAGTTTGGCAATAGCAGTGTTGCAGGAGTTGCTGAGTAGCACTGAAGTTCAGCGTTACTTCATCTTAGGGATTCCGGCTCCGGATTTGTTTGTGGGGTTTACTCCCTTAGCGTTTCTAACAATCATATAAAGCCGCTCAGCAGTGGTGGTTTTGTAACAACTCTACCTTGTTGTAGATGGATTGTCGACCAGGGTCAGAGAACAGCAGCAACCCAATTTGGGTTTTGTGTGTGTAGTTCATGCGCCAATACCCGATATCCCCCCTCCATACACACACATACACACATCATGACTACACAATCTTCATTTGCCTAACATTAGTACATTATTCTATGTATTATACATGAACCTTTAATAAGTTGTAGTGCACCTGAGCACTATACACAATCTATATATTAATATGGTTGTTCTTAAATCTTCTGTCCGTTATCATCCTGCAACACCCTTTGGTTAAAAATGCGAACGTCCAAACTATCCAAGATGCAATGCAAAAATGTAAATCTAGATTATCTGGTGTCACTTAATCGCAGATTTTTTATTTGTTCCATTTTATGTTTTGAAACATTCCAAATGGTCTTGCGTTGCTTAAATACCCAACAACTCTTCCTTGTTGTAGATGGATTGTCGACCAGGGTCAGAGATCAGCAGCAACCCAATTTAGGTTTTATGTGCGTAGTTCTCGTGCCAATCCTACTACCGTCTGTGAGGATGGACCAAGTATAAAGATGAACACAATATGTACAGAAAACGCCAATAAAAATGTTTTTTGACCCTTAAATGATCGTGATTCTTCTCATGACACATGTCAGAATGATAGGCATCATTATCTGAATGGGATCTTCAAAAGTTCTGCCTGTTTGATCAACTGTCAAACTATTAAAAATGATTTCCCAGTTTGGATCATTACTTACTATACTCAGATACACAGGGAACACCAGAGGAAGGCTGAAGGATACAGCAGTTGAAACATTGTGTTTATACATACCACAATAATGATGAGGACAGCAGTCAAAAACATCAAAATTATTCACTGAAGTATTTTGTTCAGGAGACTCTGTGGCACATTGATGCCTCATTCTTTCATTATCAGTTCATCAAAAACATTTGGCTGGTTCTATACAAATCTCTCACCAATATAAACAAATCACCTGGGTAATTCGTTTTCTAAGCTTTGGTTTAGTTAATAGACCTGAAAGTATTATTGGACTATTGTCCTCATCTTCATTGTTATCTGAACAACGTTTCGGTTGATGTACCCTCTGGCCTTCTTCAGTATTTTTCTTGAATTCAGGAACATTCTGTCGTAATCGGAGCCATCACGGAACTTTGAACCCAACCTTTATTCAGTCCACAGGGTATCTTGTTCTCATTCCACTAACCATAGCTGGCGTACAGGTGTTAAGCTGTGTTAATTATTATTCTATGCTACTGCTGCCCAGACCAAGATTGAACCTGCAGTCTAGAGATAACTGTCACTTAGAACTGTCTTAACCTAACCCTTTATCCACTACGCTATGTGTCTAATTACTGATTATCAAGCCTCATCTCAAAAATCCCTGAAGAGTGTTCAGTGAATTTGTGGCACATTGGTGCACCATTCTTTAATTATCAGCTCATCTAAAAAGTCTGGCTGCATCAACACAAACACCTTCACCATATTGTAAAATAAACATATACTCAGTAGAATTCCAATTACCGTTGAATTGGTAAGACAAGGCAACAAGGAAACCGTAACTCAATATGGATCTTACCTTATTGCAAGCCTACTGTAGAATGCCAGATTATTTATGAAGCATCATAACACCACAGAAATCAAGCAGCCAATCAGGACACAGGGAATGGAATCACCCAAATGCATGAATGGAGTATTCCTGAGTTCCATAAATACCAGCTGCTTTAGGCACCAGTTCAGTAGCGCTTAGATGCTGTTGTTGTTGTTTAAACCAACAGAATACTAATTCATCTGGCAACACAGTTGGATTCTAATCACTTCACAAATCTTTACAGTAAAGTAAAAACTAATATTTTTCCTTCATTCTCTGGGGTGTTTTTTTTAAATTTTATTTTTTGGATTTCAACTCATTTCCCCCTCCTCGAACTTATGAACCTTCTTGTATTCGGGCGCCTTCACGGAACTTCAAACCTAACCCTTTATTCAATTCACGGGGGTAGACTGTTCTCATTCAACTAACAATGACTGGGTACAAGTGTTAAACTGTGTTGGTTATTCTATGTTACTGTCGCCCTTGACGAGGATTGAACATGCAGCCCAGAGATAACTGTCACTTAGAACTGTATTGACTCAACGCCTATATCTACTACGCCATGCATACTGGAGGTAACTTGGCAGTACGCATCTGTTCTTCAAATAACATATGAGAGATTTCAACCTCCCACCAGGTACGGAGATGACATAAGGCTTTTTTTTAAATGGAGAGCTACGCACAAACCGAAACTCATGCGATAGCTAGTACAAAAAAATGTGTGGATCCCCTCGGTAATACCCTTTTGGGGTGCCTCGGGCACCGGAAAATAAATAAATCTTTACAGTAACTAATATTTTTCCTTCATTCTCTGGGGTGTTTTTTTTGGGGTGGGGGGAGGGGGGATATTTCAACTCATTTCCATGAGAAAGCTCCTTATAAAATCCAATTATTAATTTGTTTATTTTGATTTTCATCTTTGTGACTTAACTAAGTTAAACATCAAATTGAAGACCATCATTTTTATGTTTGGTACGTTAATATTCATTGAAATCTTTTTATCAATCTAGCCCAGTAATTCTTAACCTTCTTTTTTAACACATGGACCTCCTCCTTTAAGAACAGCAAGTTTAGAATATTAATAACTAATTAGTAAATTATAATATCAAATATAATATGAAATCCTATTACTAATTAAATCTGTCTAATTGCAACTATTAACTAAACTGAGCATCACATTTTTGTGTTTAGTAACTTTTTGAGTAAAAATAACAGCAAGTTTATATCAGTAATTGTAGAATAAATATCATACTGGTACAAGAATCCCAATTACCATCGAATTGGTAATACAAGGCAACAAGGAAGTCGTAACTTAATACAGATCTTACCTTGTTGCAAGCCTATTACAGAATGCTAGAGTATTTATCAAGCATCGTAACATCACAGAAACCAAGCAGCCAATCAGGACTCAAATAATGGAATCACCCAAATTCACCAGTTCAGTAGTGTTTAGATACTGTTGTTGTTGTTGTTCAAACCAACAACATACTAATTTTAATCACTCCACAAATCTCTACACATGTAAGCTTTTTATGATAAAAATGCTTAGACATTTTAAAAATAAAATTTATTTTATTTTTAACAACAAATATGTATTTTTTTAAATTAAAAAAAAAAAAATCCGGTACTGATTGAGAGCGTTCTCTACACATGTAAGCAGTTTAGTGGTTCAACATTGGGATCTTACCTTGTTGCAAGCCTATTACAGAATGCCAGAGTATTTATCAAGCATCATAACGTTACAGAAACCAAGCAGCCAATCAGGACTCAAATAATGGAATCACTCAATTTCACCAGTTCAGTAGTGTTTAGATACTGTTGTTGTTGTTGTTCAAACCAACAGCATACTAATTTTAATCACTCCACAAATCTCTACACATGTAAGCAGTTTAGTGGTTCAACATTGGGTTTCTTGTATAAATATGTGCATCTCTACAATCAAGATTTCTGTATTGCAGATGTCTCAACAGGACAGCTTTTCTCCAGCATCATTTCTCCATATATGCAACATTCGAACAAATTCTTCTACTGTGAGTTGCAATATGTAATGCACATTTCTGGGGGTCTATGCACCTTCGGTAAAAGTGATCCAGTTGCAATTTGATTCTATCTACATTTATGAGTCACGTGCGATTAACAACGCAGACGACAGATAAGAATATACAATTACAATTGCCATCCCTTGAGTATAAAGAATTATCAACGATCTCCAGCGACGTTAGGTTTCATGTTCGAGTTCTTCTAAAAACTGACAGGAATGTAACTTTGGCCTTTTTCACACCGAGTGTCAAGTCTAATGCATTGCAGGTGCTTGAAAAATGATGCATCATTATATATGTCTATATCTATATCTAACACAAGACAAAAAAAGCAAAAAACAAAAAAAAATAAAACAGTTTTTCTTTCTAACCAATTTCTAGGCTAAATGTTGTGAAAACGAGGATTTTTGGTGCATTTTAGTAGACAATCTTTGATGCTATTTCCTCAAACAATGGTGCAAGTATGAGATCAAGTTTTTGCTATCAGTATTCATTATACCAACAACTTTCACTGTTTGAGTGTGAGGGAGAAGCTGACATATTTTGGTTTTCTTGTGGTGGAAAAAAAAAGACTGGAGGAATTGAGACCATCAAGACTACAGCATTGTTGAGATTGGCTAGAATACTCAGAAGAGTCCTGGAGATCTGAGGAGACTTGCTGTCAACCAGACTCCAATGAGAGAAAACTAGTTAAAACTAGTTGAAGAATCTCATAAGGAGTAAAATATCATCATTATTGATAATAATAATAATAATAATAATAATAATGATTAGAATTGTTTAGACTTCAATGAAAACCATTAAAAAATTAATATTAAGATTAGTGAAAATAGATCACTTATTAAGACTGAATGTATTCTAGTAGTGACTACCCCAAGCGGAGCTTAACAGGTTTGAATTCAGAGTTTTCCTTCTCCTAGACTGGTTACCTAGCCTAGTCTGCCCTAATATTTACCCATAGCGAGAGGGGGAATAGTTGGATTCAAACCTTTCCAAAGGACATTAGTGCTATGTGAACTGTAGCTTAGTCCAGAATTTGAACTCGGGTTTACAAGTCCATTTCCTACAACTCTAACCATTACACCACCATGCATCCAACAATTAAAACTTGTACAAAAAATCCATAAAGAGTAAAATAATAATAAAAATATTAATAATAATAATAATAGTAAATGTAGACTTTGCGGTAATAGAGATGAAACTGTAAACCATATACTCTGCGAATGTAGCAAACTAGCACAACGAGAATACAAAGCTAGACACGACTGGGTTGGGAAGGTGATCCACTGGGAATTATGCAAAAAATTAAAATATGCATAAACCAGAATCTGTTCTTGAGAATAAAACGCACAAAATTCTCTGGGACTTTGAGATAAAAACGGATCACCTTATCCCAGCAAGAAGGCCAGACCTAGTATTGATAAACAAAAAAGAAAGAACTTGTCAACTGGTGGATTTTGCAGTGCCAGCAGATCACAGGGTGAAGCTAAAGGAAAATGAAAAAATGGACAAATATCTAGACCTTGCCAGAGAACTGAAAAAGTTATGGAATATGAAAGTGAAAGTGATACCGATTGTAGTTGGTGCACTTGGAACAGTCCCAAAAGGATTAGAAAAGGGCTTGGAAAGTTTGGAAATCAGAGGAAGGATTGATACCATTCAGAACACTGCACTGCTGCAATCTGCCAGAATACTCATAAGAGTCCTGGAGACCTGAGGAGACTTGCTGTCACTCAGACTCCAGTGAAAGGCCATCAGCTAATGCTGATGTGAAAACTCAAAAGGAGTAAATAATAATAATAATACATAAAACAATTTGAAATTGGATTAACCAGAAATCTGGAGAAATATTAAAACTTTCCAGACCCCATCACTGTTTAAATTGGCTAGAATACAGAGAAGAGTAGTGAGAAACTGATGTGACTTGTTGGCCCTTGATATCCCATGGAGGCCACCAACTCACATGGCTGTGAAAAATTACACAGAGTAAAATAATATAAAATTGGTTCGTGCACGCATGTGTGTGTGCATGTCATATATAGAACAAAAGATACAAAGAGCTATTAAAGAATACCAGGTTTATAAGAATAAAAATAGGGAAAAATCATTTTATGAGCCAATGGAAATCATAGCATTCCGCTCCCCACCCCCCTGACAAAAAAGGAAGTAGTAGTAGTAGTAGTAGTAGTAGTGGTGATGATAATTTGATGAAGAACAAGCAATAGACGGGAAGTAAAGATTTGACTGAACAGCTATCTTATATTTAGGTGATTTGTATTATTTTTCAATATAAAGAAGAGCGATGTTGTTGTTGTTGGAAGAAGAGGAAAGGAGGAGGAGGGAGGAATTCTCTTTCGAAAATAGATGAATAAAAAAAAATAATAATAAATAAAATAAAAATCTATGAACTCTGATCATTAAAAAATCATTTTCATTTCCAAAATGTAAATAATGCAAAAATATATCTGTAATAAATGAGTTTCAATTATTTAATGCAGGGATTTAAAAAAAATATTATCATTATATTTATAATATTTATTATTATTATCATTATTTATTTGAAAATGAATAAAATATTACACATTATCAAGATAATAATAGATAGATTTAATTTATTAAATAAATTTCTGTTAATTTATTAATATTAATTATTAATCTGTTAATTTATTAATATTATTTCATTTTGGGTTTTGGTTCAGCTCAGTTGGTAGAGCACCTGCCTAGGAACCACAAGGTTTCTAATTCGATACTGGTCCCTGCCAACTCAGCACGAGTAGCACAGACTGGGTAATCTGATCTGGGCAGTAAAGTGGGAGCTGACGGTAGGCGTGGCGCTCCACCTCAGCAAAAACAATCTCACTGGTCTAGCACTAGCGAAAAGGGGATAGACTCCCTTGCTGTCCAGATGATACTAACAATAGGCCACTAATTCATTAGTCTATTAATTTATTAATATTAATTCATTAATTTAAATGTAGTAAAATATTTAGAATTTCATACAAAAATATAATAACAAAGATGCCGTTTTTAATTTTCAATTTTTTTAAAATTAAAAATTTCAAAACATTTATTACTTTGTAAAATTTTTCTCTTGATTTACAGAAGAAAAATTGTACGAATGCTAAGATTTCTGTAACTGTAGTCGAGTGTTGATGGAAATGAATAAGGAGAGTTTTTTGTAGTGTGTAAAGGGTTAAGATTAAAAATGAATGAAGTATTGATTTAAGATGAGAAATGACAAGTCTCCCCCTCCTCCTCCTCCTCTGTTGAAGAAAATTGAAAGATTTATCTTTCTTGATAAATTTGAGAAGCTGAATTAAAAAAAAAAAAAAAAGTATTATATTCTTCTCAATCAATACTTCACAATTTTCTACCGACATTTGTTTATTATTAACAAACCTGAAATTATAAATAGAAAATATTAAACTATAATATATCTAAGGGGCCGGTTTAGCTCAGTCGGTAGAGCGTTTCGGCTAGGAATCGCAAGGTTCCTGGTTCGATACCGGCTCTCACCAACTCAGTGTATGAGTAGCACAGGGATCTGTGCGATAAAGTGAGGAGCTGATGATAGGTGTGGCGCTTCACCTCAGATGCTAAAATAATCTCCTTGGTCTAGCGGTAGTGAAAAGGGGATAGACTCCCTCGCTGTCTGGCCGATACTGACATTAGGCCGTCGCGACGACTTTACTTTTTTTATATCGAAGATAAAATCAAACTCATATAATAAGTCACGTCAGGGCGGCCTAATGTCGGTATCAGTCAAACAGTGAGGGAGTCTATCCCCTTTTGACTAGCACTAGACCAAAGAGATTATTTTAGCATCTGAGGTGGAGCGCCACACCTACCATCAGCTCCTCACTTTACCGCACAGATCCCTGTGCTACTCATACGCTGAGTTGTCAAGGGCCGGTATCATTTTCTATTGTTCAAATTTTGTCACACAAATTCACTTTGAATGAGAATACTTATCAACAATAAATATTAAATAAAATAATAATAAATGATATTAATATTATCAATAATGATATCATTAAAATAACATTATCGATATATTAATACTTGTGTTCCTTAATTGTACAACCATTATCATCTTGTAACACCCTCTAATCAACACCAAAAATGAGACCATCCAAATCGTCCATGATGAAATGCAAAAATGTAAATCCTGATTATCTGATGTCGCTTATCCGTCGAATTTCTTACGAGTCTGTCCTTACTTCTCCAGCAACACCCAGAATGTCTTGATAGTATTACTTGGATGGTTTTAAGATGGGAGGTAAGTGATTGAGTTAAGTAAAATTCCCCTTTTATTCCCATTTAAATCCTCCTATATCATAAGATGTGATTTTCTTATCCATTTACTAATCAGCTATGAGAGAAGAAAAAAGAGAAGCCAGCAATTTTAGTAAGTAGTACAATCTGTTTTTGTTTATGACAATAAGATCTGATTAGCTCAGCATACAACAACCACCTGGCCAATAATCTACAACTTTACTGAAGCTCTATAAGTAGGTCATCCCCATATATGGGTTTATGTTTCCTCCAGAAAATTTTCATTACAATTTTTTCCTTTAGTCCTCAGTTAATAGATCAAATTTATTTTCGTGTATTCATCATTTCAAAACATTATTGAATTTCTTCGATCATAAAACACGGCCATGATTTTACTTCATTTAAACTTTCAAGAGTTTTTGAAAAAAAAAAAAAAAAAAAACTCAAGATATTCAAATAAAAAATAAAAAATTAAAATTTAAAATAAAAATTTAAAAAAAAAAAAAAAAATTTCCTGGAAATAAATTGAAAATTCCTCAAATAATAAAAATTTTTTAGCTCCATCTTTTTTTTTTTTTAAATTTAAAATCAGGCTGATTGATTGATTGATTTTAATGGCATGTCAACTCTTCTAGGGTTATTTTATGCCTAGAGGTTTGGGAATCATGTTCATTGTATATTCACATGTACATTTTTTAATTGGCATCTAGTCTAGGAGAATCAAGTTTCCTTCAAGGTTGTTTATATTCACTTTAATAAGATCTGTGAAAGAAAAAAAAACAAACTCTTAAGAAGTTGTCTCTTAAGAGTTTGTTTTTTTCTTTCACAGATCTTATTAAAGTGATTATAAACAACCTTGAAGGAAACTTGATTCTCCTAGACTAGATGCCAATCAAGGCTAAATAGCAGAGTCTATTCAGTTATTTACACAGTTGGTGTGGGAGTAACTGTTACGCCTTTCCTAATAACAATAACACAAAGTGAATACAAACAACCTTGATGGAAACTTGATTCTAGTTTCTGAACCAGTAACCATGACAACACTGCATATTTATTTGGATATATATATATATTACACACACAAGAAAGGCATGTATTTCATTTCTTAAAGAATCTAAAAGAGGATTTGGTTTTTATAATTCCTTTTACAGTCATTCATTTTTCTTTATACTTAAATTAGAAAAAAAAAAAAAAAAATTTTGCCAAGAGGTCAACAGGTCGTGCAATTCACACTGAAATTCTAGAAAACTTTTGATTACTGAGATATTTTGCAGATGTATCATTTTGTAAACAACACTAAAATTGTTTAACCCTTTTGCAGGCAGTGGAAGAATTTTGTCACCAACAGAACACAAGAAACGTAACATTTTTGTCAGATGAGATAGCTCAATGTAAGGTATTTTCCTATTGGTTACTCATTGACCAATTCAATGATAATGTATAGAAACATTGCTAGGAGTCTCCACTGTCATACAGGATTGTGTAAAGTTTGTTTTGCAAAATATCATAATTAAAAGGTTGTTCAATGTAAGGTATTTTCCTATTGTTTGCTTATTGACTAATTCAATGATAATTCAGAGATGCTGATAGGGATGTGTCCTGCGTCCCTGGTGCATAAAAATCTAAAAGGATGCAGTAAAATCATATCCATGCATCCCAGTGTTTTTCTTTTTTCTTCCCTCACCATTTCAAGCTAACTGTAAATACATTACAATAATTTCTTAGAAATGAATGACACAGGATAGGTTACAAGGTAGGAGTTAGACAGCTTTCGTTGGGACCCATAAATTATTCCCGGGGACTCATTCAAAGCAAATATGTGTATGTCAGGATACGCTAAATACAAAAAACTATCTGCATCACTTGGTGAAGAATAATTAAAGTTCCAATTACCGTCGAACTGGGAAGACAAGGCAGCAAATGGTTGTAACTCAATACAAACCCGAAAGCCACAAAGTTTACTGCAAAATGACAGAGTATATATAAGACTCCACAATGTCATTCAAATCAAGCAGTCAAGCAGCCAATCAGAACTCAAGGAATGGAATCACCCAAATCACCCAGATTCATGGATGGATCATTCTTGAGTCCTATTTATACCAACTGTCTTGGACACTGCTTCAGTTACACTTAGCTGCTGTTATTCAAACCAACAGTAGGCTAACTGACCTCAATACTTGGAATGTATAGAAACATCACAAGGAGGCTGCACTGTGGTGTCAGATTGTGTAGAGTTTGTTTTACAAAATATCTTAATTAAAAGTCAGTGCTTTATTATTTTCATTCTCTTGTCCTTTGACACAAAATTGCTGCATAAAATTACCATGTTTTTGTCTGAATTTCTGAGATGAGGCTTGATAATATATATTATTTAGTTTCTTCTGACTATTGTCCTCATCTTTATTGTGATAGACACGTTCTGGCCAATGAGCGCTCCAGTCTTCTTCAGGTGTTTCTTGTTGAATCAGGAGTCTGCATAAAACTTCAAACTGAACCCTTTATTTAATCCATTGGGATAGATTATTCTCATTCTGTTAACCATGACCAGGTAAAAGAGGTGCACTATGTTAAGTAACACCTGAAGAAGGCAGGAGGACACATCGACCGAAACGTGTATATAACAATAAAGATGAGGATAACAGTCCGAAAAAATCTGAATAATATAAATAATCATATCTTTTTTTTAATATATGATTAATATGTTGCATACCCTTCTCATTACTTACTTCTATTCTTTTTCTGTTCTTCTGACATCTTAAGTTCTTCTAGGTCTCTTCTAACGTCTGGACTTCTCTTGGGGACTTCGGGTCTGGTCTTCCATTGGGGATTTCTCTTTATCAGAAGCCCTGTGTCATTGGTAGTTTTTAGATAATAACACAAGACTTCGATTTACTTTGATCATATTTTATTCTCGAAATCCCCCACCAGACTACCTGCGCAGAGTGAGTTGGAGCGTGTATAACACGACTCACCACCGTCGTGGTTTCTCACTGACTGACTAAAATCTATTTCTAATCTAAACCCGGAAAAGGGTCTTCTCCACCGATTCTCACGGTATCCACCGGAAGGAAGGATCAGGACAGGTCAAGCCTTGTCATTCAAATCCTTCAAGGCCATAGGCTGCAGCTTATAACTGCCATTTTGATTTCTACACTACTGCACATAAATATTAGGTAACTAATAATTATGTAACAAATAGACTTGTTTGAACATACCTTCTATTTTACAAATTTTCTGAAAATAATTTGCCCATTCTGAAAGGTTTTTAAAAAAAATTACCTGCCTACAAAATTTTTAATCTTTGACAAAATCAGAACAAATTTTAACACTGTAAGAAATTGGTTTTAACAAAAAAAGGAAATTCATTTGTCACATGATCCATTTGCTAAAAAGAAATGTTTATTTGTTATTTGTTTACATTAAGCTCAGATTTTTATAGCGAAAGATTGAAGAAGTAGTTTATATTTTTCAAGGTTACAGAAAGGGGTGTGAACAAATATCTATTATATATAATATATATATATATGGAAATACGATGAAGAAATTAATCCGAAGGAAAAATTTTATATGTCTATACTTAAGTATTTCGGTTTATGATAAACCATCATCAGGACAATGCAAGAGAAATTTTTGTAAGGGAGAAAAATTCTACATGCGTCATCTTATAATCTTCATTTTCCATTTTTTCACATGCAATGATCACGTCATCAGCTTTCTTATATAAATGCACATATAAAAAAAATAACGGTAAATAACATTATATTCACACATCCACCATACACTCAACATTTTCATTTTTTTCCCTTACAAAAATTATTTTGCATTGTCCTGATGATGGTTTATCATAAACCAAAATACTTAAGTATAGACATATAAAATATTTCCTTTGATCTTAACATCTTGTGTTTGTTATATTTTTGAAAACATTTTCTTCACACACACATTATATATATATATATATATATATATATATATATATATATATAGTCATACTCCACCCAACATTAATCATTGGTTTTAAAAGCCATGATATAACCTGTTTGTTTTATTTTTTGTCAACATAACTAACAAGTAATGCCTTAAAGAAGAACAAACAGCATAAAACTAGCATAGATAACTCACTAAACAAGATAATTATCACTAAACTTTAAAGAACAATAAAAAGATGAACAAAATGATGAATAGATAAATTAGAAGTAATCACTTAAAATGAGAACAAACAACAAAAAAATTTTGGGGATTTTTTTTGGGGGGTGGAGTGGGGTATTAATGGCATTTCATTTTTTATTTCAATAGGGGAAATTGATTTGATATATGAGCAAGACAAGAGTTCGCAATGTATGTAAATTTGTGTTAATCTTTTCATGATTACTTTATAAGTTTAAAACAAAAAACACACAAAGCACCCCCCCCCAAAAAAAAAAAGAAACAAAATAAAACCCCCACTTCAATTTCGCAACAGTTTTGACCAATTACCAAACAGCAATAGAAAAAAAGGTGATAAGTGATCTTCCATTTTAATTCTAAAAATCTAAACTTATTAAAGTTTCACTTAATTCCAGACAAAATGACACCATCAAAAAAAAAACCACTTTCTCCCATACAACAGATTGGGACTTTATTTTGTTGTGTGACTTTATTTTAATCTTTCTCTGCATTTTGACATTTTCTCTTGGCACAAAACAAATTTTCATTTTCATTTTCTAAACATTTCTAAAAGTTTTCTTTCTCTTTGTTTTTTTTTTTTTTTCCAGAAATAAAAAATAATTTTGCTTTCTCTCTTTGGAGAGAAAAATCACAATAAATGCTGTTGCAGTTGTTTCTTAAGAATTATGTGTTTTTGTTTGTCTGTTTGTTTGAACTGCACACTTCCCATGTGAATCAGAAATCAATTGAAAGAGATCTATTTGACTCATAATGGGAAACCTAACCAGGTCATTACCAATTCAGGGTAATGAGTTAGACTCCAAACTCCTGTAAACTCCAAAATTGCGGGCCCTCACCATTAGAGTTACAGTTTTAGTGTTATACTGACTTCTCTTGATTTGAGTGGAGGGGGAATTCTTATCTTAGCAGGGTACAGCAAAGAGATGCTAAATGTACTCACACTATAAAAATATGGAAGCTGCATCGGGTAAATGGTTTTAGAGCATAGGAAACGGACCTGTTGACCTGAGTTCAAATCTTGGACAAGGCTGCATCTCACACAGCGGCTAATACCTGAGAAAGAATGAATACAGATATTCCGTCCAGCTATGGG
>CM042166.1:7136217-7170084 GCA_023376005.1 Doryteuthis pealeii | reverse complement strand
TAAATATGAAGATGCTCTGGAAAACATGATTCCCCTAACCTCTAGCGCATTAAAATAACCCTATTATGGCGTTGAAATGCTTGTTAGATCAATCAATTCAACAATGGAATGTGTTCCCAACCGATAAGATACATCCACTTGATATCATAAATGTGTCAAAGAAAAACTATCAAAACAGCACAGATTAAATATACAACATACAATGAATGCCAATTCCCTAACCTAGGCATAAAATAACCCTAGCATGAGTTGAAATGCATTTAAAATCATTAATTAGAAACCAGCAACTGGTTATTTTAAAAAAAAAAACTAAACTGGTTTAAAATTTGGTGCAGTTTCAAATCACTCTTCATCAGTACGACAATTTTCTGGTTGCAGCTGCTTTTGCAGTGTAGCATATGTAGCATAGCATTCTGGCTACAGTTCAGGTTGAGATTATTGCATTGTACAGGATGTTCCCTTCCACAGTAACGTTATTATCATTTTTGATTTATTAACCTTGTTTCTAAAAAAACACATCAGTTTGAAATAAACTAACTGTATCATGTGACTTTCGTAGGTAGGATAAATGAGTTGTCAAGGATAGATCTCTAGCTATATCTCACAGCATTGATGCGGACACCCATCACCCATCCCCGTCCCGAACCACAAATATTAGGCTAAAATTTTATGTCTCAGAAAAGCATCATTTTTATACTGGGGTATATAAATATATACTATATAATATAATATATTATATTATATGCGCAGGGTTGTAACCTAGTACTAAGTTACACCCTTGCATAAGACAATTAGGAATTAGGTGTATCTTGTTTATAATGTCCAAAAATAAAATAAATATATATATAATATATATATATATAAATAAATTAAAAATAAATAAAACACCACAAGACCGCAGTTCATTTCAAAAACAATTTCTGAAATAAAGATATATTCTCGAATAAAAAATTAATTAGACATGTCCATTGGCCTTTAAAATATAACAATAATAATTACTTTACTAACAAGTGCTTCAAGAAATTATCAAAGACTATATATATATAATATATATATATATATGTTTAATGGAGTCGTACCTAATTTTGAAAATAATTACAAATTAATAATTGGAATTAGCGCGGGCAAATGTCTACTTAAATGATCAAAGATCAACAAATCTTAGAAAAAAAATCAATACATCTGTTGGTACACCCGGCCTAGTTTGCGGCGGCTGATAGTCGGCTCGTTTAATGTTGGTTACGGCCTCAGGCTTGGGCAATTCCTGTCAAATCACGCACAGGGCCGGAAATTCCTTCCTATCATAGCTCTGCTGATGAGTTCAAATAGGCCGATAATGTTACATACAGAGATGATTTTTCTCGATTTGTTTAGCTGCCAACATTAAATATAGCATTCCCGCCCTTAATCATTATTAATTAAAAATTCAAAATTAGGTACACTAAGCACATATCTCCAAAAATTGTCGGCAAAAAAAGACCATTCCAAACATACCTTGTTCATCATATATATATGGTCTGTCTATATATATTGTGAAGAATCAAGTTGTGAATATAAGAAACTCAGTTTTTGAATGTAAATTTCGTTTTATTTAATTTCGGGTATGGAAACCCCTCAAACGATTCATTGTAGAAATCAGAAAAAGTACAAAACAGAAGAGATGAAGTTTATTCTTGTTAGTAAAGCTGTATATCATTTTGTTTCTGACAACTTTCGACTATGTTGATCTTCAGACCAAGATTCTTGGGTCTGAAAAATTGGCATAAGAGGAAACTATCATAACAGAAACCGTATATTCACGCTACCTTTTAACTTCAATATTAAAATGCTCTATCAATGATATTGCATTTTCCATTTGTTTTATTATTATATATAATATATTATATAACTATACAATATATACTATATATATAATCAGTATAGGACAATAACAGCATGGGATAATCCAACAAAATGATAATTAAAAGTTGAGGGGAATAACAGAATAAAACACAAACAAACTTCATTCAATTGACAATTAAATTAATTTTTATTTGTTTTTATCCGTTATTTCCTTCAATTTTTAATCACCACACACAACACACATTAAAGTAAAGTCAATGGGGGCCAGCCTAAAAGCGGTATCAGCCAGCAGCGAGGGCGAGTCTATCCCCTTTCAATAGCGCTAGACCAAGGAGATTGTTTTTTAGCATCCTGAGGTGGAGGCGCCAACACCTCACATCACGTCCTTACTTTACAGCCACAGATTCCTGGCTACTCATACGCTGAGTTGGTGAGGACCGGTATCGAACTAGCGAACCGTGTCGTTTCTCAGCCGAAACTGCCTCTACCGACTGAGCTAACCCGGTCCCACTATAATATTAACCTGTATTTAGATGTGCAGACCCACCACTGGTCACAAGCTGGCGACAAATGGTCTTAATTCATGTCTAAAGAAACCCACTTCTTAAGATGACTCAAACAGTGGTTGGTCAAAATCCCCAAACTGTCCAATTTGAATATTTGGAACATTTTATTCATGTAAAACTGAAAAAAAAAAAAAAACAGCCATAACCAAGCCCCACATCACCTTCCATCACCACCACATTATCGACGCCAAATTTCGGGCTCTGATGATTTTATATTAATCCAAACTGGGAAAAAAATCCACATGCTTAATGGAAATGGTAATTCTCCCAAGAATATCTGGAAAGATTTGTTTAGATAAATTATTTCAGTTTCTGAAAAAAAGATTTTTATCTTTTTGAAGATTTAACAATATGTTGCTTTTTTTTATTATATCTTATATAAATATCTGAGAAAATTACTCTAAAAATTAGAAGAGCTTATTAGAAGATATTATGAAATTATTAACATATAAAATATATTTTATATCTCATATAAGTAAAATAGGACAGAATGGCCTGTGTTGATATCAGCTGGGACAGTGAGGGAGTCTACCTTTTTTGCTAGGCTAGACCAGGAAGATTGTCTCTGCGTCTGAGCTGGAACGCCACACCTACTATCATCTCCCCACTTTACCGCACAGTCCAAGTTTATGCTACTCATACGCTGAGTTAGCAAGGGCTGGTATTGAACCCAAAACCCAGTCAGTAGAGTGTGAACCGACTAGAAACCACAAGGTTCCTGGTTCCAGATACCGCCCTCGCCAACTTAGCTTATGAGTAGCACCAGGGATCTGTGTGGTTAAAGTAAAGGAGCTGATGCGTAGGTGTGGCGCTCCACCTCAGACAACACAATTCTCCTTGGTCTAGCACAAGTGAAAAGGGGATAGACTCCTCACTCTGGCTGATACCGACTTTAGGCCACCCTGACGACTTTACTTACTTTATGTATTTATTCATGCCTTTTTTTTTTTTGAGCATTTAATAAACAACCGTTTTTTTTTTTTTTTGGCTTTTTTTTTTCCCCCCAATATAAAACTTTTTTAAGAAAAGTGGAAACACGAGTTTCAACTCATTGTACTGTTGGGAACCAGCACTTAATACAGGAACCAATAATGGAAAAAACTTTTGGAATCGACCGGAGAATATGAATGACATTATCAGTTTGTTCAGTCAAGGAGATAAACTGGAGAAATACAATGAGAAAAATTCATCTTTAAGACATCTCCATCCATTTCAAAGAAAAAAGCGATTGTCTTCATGAGAGATGAATAAGAAATGTTTTGGTTATAATTAAACTGTATTGGTTTGATTGGACATGAATAAAGGTGAGAGACAAGAAGAAGTTTATATTGTAGATCATGGAAGATGAGGAAGGGACAGAGGAGGCAAGAAGGAGTGGAAGGACAGACGAGAATGGCAGTGGTATGGTCAAGGAGGAAAGAATAGCTGGAGTAGGATAGTGGAGAGAGAGAGGAGAGAGAGAGTGTGTGAAAAGAAAAAGAGAAGAACAAAGACTGGAAAGAAAGAGAGGAAGGAAAGAAGGAAAGGAAATAATGAAAACAAAAAAGAAATGAAGAAAGGAAGAAGAGGAAGGACAGAAAGGAAAAAGGAAGAATAGAGAAAAGAAAGAAGAATCCAGGGGGAAAAAGGACAGAGGTAAACAAAAGAAGAAGAAAGAGTTGAAGAAAAGATATAAATATTAGTATATACTATCTATCTATTTTACCAAAAATTATCAGCAAAATATATTGAATAAAAAGAAATGATGACTAAGCAAATGAAGGAATGACTTTATAATCGATTAATAAATAAGATTCTGAAGATTGAGGAAAAAATCTTATCAGATGGATTAACGGTTTTATCTGTTGCAATGGGCGGGGGGTTAACATCAAATGCAAATCTAGTTTTAATTCCTCAAGATTGTTAGGAAAACTGATCAGTGATGGCGGATTTGGCTTTATTTTGTAAATAAATTTCAAATTCTTTTCCACTCAGTTATAATGATAGCAATATTTCCTTTAACACATGAGTAATCAGGATTAGGGAAAAAGGTTTTACTAAGCAAATAATATTAGGTAAAAGAGTATAACAATTGCACAGCTGGAATTAATAAAAACTGTGTGTAACTCTGAGTATCAGAACGAACAGGAGAAGGAATAAATTTGATCCATTTTTGATTTAGAATCTAAACCAAATCAAAAATCATCACATCGTGTGAAAGAAAGAATAAAAAATGAAAGACAGAAATGAAAAAAAAGCAAAGAAAGAACATTAAATGAAATAACAAGAAAGGAAAAAAAGAGAAAATGAAAGAGTGAACATGAAAAAAGAAATGCAAAAATCCAATGTAAGACAATTGTCATTTCGATTTTCGAATCTGAAGCCAACATAAAAAAATCATCGCAGTGTGAAAGTTGTGATTATCAATTTAAAGAGAGAAGCAGACCATTCCTTAAATGTTCAATTAGTGAACTGCGCTTGAATGCAACAAGAAATGCATTCTTTTATTACCAGTGAAGAACTGCAGTTGATGTAATGGTGAGTACAGAATTAAAAAAATCATTACAATGGCAACAAAAAAAAAACCAATGATGGCCAAGTTTTGTGGGGTTTTATTTTCATTTGTAGTACAGAAGTCCGTTGGGGCAGCCTCCAATGCCATCCACCCCCGTATCAGCCAGAATCAAGAAGAGACAGAGGTCTATCCACCCTTTCCTAGCGCAGACCAAGGAAGATTATTTTAGCATCTGATGATGGAAAAAAAAGCGAGCCCAACCCCACCCCCAACATTTTACCAATTTTTCTATTCGCCAAAAGGGCTCTCTCACTTTTAGTAAAAACCATATTGAAACAGACATTATAAACATTACATAGCAGGACCTGTGGATACTATACCAACAGACTATGATGATCTTACTAATTATTACGCTTTAACTATACTCTTACTATTAAGCTATTGACTAATACTTCATATGTTTAAAAGTATAATATCTTTGATTTAACTCCTTTCTCTCTCACTTTCTTTCCCTTTCCTTTCCTTATTCATTTCTTTCATTATGTCTTGATTGAATTTGGTCTGATTATCTTTATGATAATTAAAAATAAATTAGCTGAGGAGACAGACACTCATAAGAAATCAATTAATTTGAAGGATAAGTTAACAACAGATCAAACAGAGATTACATTTTCTGCATTTCATCACTTGGACCGTCGTCATTCTACCAGAGAGCTGTTGCAAATATGACATACTCGGTCAGAAGATTAAAGAAACACCAAGCAGTTATCAAGAAATAGCATATTTTTTCGGCCGGCAACTGTGGTAAATTCCCTTTTTTCTCATTATAGACCCAAATTCTTTCAAAGAAATACAAATCTCAACCTCCACCAGGAAACTAAAAAACAAACAAAAAACAGAAAAAAACAACCCCCCCTTTTTTTTCTTAAAGGGGATGTTGTATCTACTCGTGCACTTGAATATAAAAATAATCTTCTATTCAATGAACACTTGACATATATTAAATTGTTATTGAGAAATCCTGACCAAATGGAGCTGCTTTCTTATCCTTCTTCAAAAACAAAATGATGGTTATATTCATGACTAACCTCAGTCAGATTGGCTATGGTTCTAACAGCTTGTCTGTATCTACTTTCTCAGCTAGCGCGGCAGTGTGGTTGGCCCAAACTATTCACGCCCCATTACTTCCTTTTATTAAATATGGAACACTTAACATACATATTACATATACTATATATATATACTACTATATATTATAATACTACTATATAAAGTATCCAATTGCTGCTTTAACTTTTCCATTACAGTGGCATATCAGTAAATAATCCAAAAGTGCTCAATATATTAAAAACATCAGAGCAGTAATAATAATAAAAAAGGACCATTCAACCGTTATTATCTAAAAAGAAATGTATCTGAGTTTAAGGAATTACATCGACTTAGTTAAGTATAGGGTAGGGTCCTGATGAAATCAATTGGATTGAAACCATGGTAGACCCTTAACTCTTTTCATCCACTAATATTATATATGAATATCATATACATACATACATCTTATTATAATGGAGATTTTGTGTTTTTCTGTCTGTAACCGAAACTATATTACTATACAAGACACAATTCTCTTTGTTGTTTACATAGCATTCTCTATGATTTTATTTTTATTTAAACCTCAATTATTAATAAAAATTGTTTTACATCATTAAGACTGTTGATATCATATCTACCATACTTAAAAGCATGCAATTGTATTTATATATACAACAAAATAGTGGGATTACCGTGTGAATGGGAAGGCTGAATTTGCATATTGATATTAAAAATTTGATTTTAAATAAATATATGCTTAGTATTATTGGTTTCTAATTGTTTGGTTTTATCTTATTGAATATGAGCAAACATCTCGGTGATAAATCTTAAAATAAAACCATTAACAAGAAGAAATAACTGTAATTTATTCTTTACTTCCTATTTTAACTAAATAGTTTAATTAGGAAAATTTACCAATGAAAGACGGGAGTAATGGGAAAATGATGGAAGAGTTAGTTTCAAAGTTGTTCTATTTTTCAATCAGTACCCCCTCTGTTACAAATCTTTTTATCTGCATTCTTTATTCAGTTCATCTAGCCTTTCTAATTTAACATGATATTTATTATATTTAAAACTTAAATACTTGCACCCGGGAGGTGCATATATTTGCTAGTACATATAAACATAATATCATATGAATATCATGCATATACATTCATATGATATTAATATAATATATATGAATATCACACGCGCACACACACATATATTTTAAAAGAATCCATTTTGCCACATCTTGCATCTATCTTTTAAGTAATAAAAAATATGTTAGGATGAAATGTGTAGGGCAGTAATAGAATAAGTAATAATAAAAAAGATAAAATCAATTTTTGTTATGAGGGACGACTAAAAACCTCATTATACTAATATACAGAATTGATTTGTGCCCATTTTAGAGTGAACAAGGACTGATCTTTTATTTTGAATAATCCAATTTGACTGAAAGAAAAATTCACACTTTTGTAATGATGATGACAATGATGATGATGATAGAATGTTATCTTATTTGAAAAAATATTACTAATATTACTTATTATTATTATTATTATTAATATCATCAATATTATTATCATTTTATTTATTATTATTATGTTTATTATCATCATTAATCATTTATATCATTATTATTATTATTTTATCATTATCATTATATTTACTATTATCATTATATTTTACTTATCATTATTATTATTATTATTTTACTATCATTATATTTATTATTATTTTTACTATCATTATTATTATTATTTTACTATCATTATTACATTATTTATTACTATCATTATTATTATATTTTTACTATCATTATTATTATTATTTATTTTACTATCATTATCTATTATTATTATTATTATTTTACTTATCATTATTATTATTTATTATTATTTATATTATACTCATTATTATTATTATCATTTTTACTATTATCATTATCATTATTATATCATTATTTTTATTTTACTATTATTATTTATCATTTCTATTATTATTTTTACTACTATTATTATATATTATTATTACTATTATCATTCCAGCCTATAATGAAGGACGTTTCCTATCGTGTTATCTGATTGGGTCTAAGTAACAACTGTTGCATATACGATCACGACAGAAGAAAGATTTTCATTGGTAATTGCGTGTGTGTCTGTGTGTTTGTCATAAACACAGAACGAAGAAGACAAATATACATAGTCAATTTTGGGTATATTTTTTTGTTTAAATCTTTGAATCCAAACATTTGCAGAAAGGACCCCCCCCCCCACACACACACGATTAACCAACAAATAATTATATGTTAGTGTTGGAATTTTCAGAGATTTTCTCTGGAGTTGCTGGAAAAAATGGTTGAATGAATATGAGGGGTTAAATTGGTTGGACAACAGATAATCAAAAAAAGCTGGTTGCAGGTTCAATATCTGATTAAGGATTCATTTGTCTAGAAATTATGGCACATAAATGTACATAGAAAACATAAGAAAGTTATTCTGGAAAAATAACCAACTAGAATAGGAAAAAACTTCTGAGCTATTAGGATTTTTATGGGGTAAGTATATAATACTATATATATTATATTATATATATATATATATATACACACACACACACACACACAGTCTGCTAGGTCTAGCCACACTGACAGAGACGATATATCAAACATGGTGTTCTGTGGAGATGACTAAATATATATATATATATATGACGATTATTTGTGGGCGGAAGTGAAACTGCAACAAAACTTTTTCCTTTTTTGCAACATCAAGGATTAACATTTTTGGAATTCATATCACAGGACTACAAATTTTTCAAAAAAAATTGAATAAATATATAAATAAAAATTTGCCATCTGATGAGTCGGGAGATTTAGACTATTTGTCTAAGCTCCGCTGAAATAGACATAATGCTAAATCTCTAAGTCTTTTGTTATTTTCTTTACTCTCTCTCCTCTCTCTCCTCTCATATATTATTATATATATATTATATTATTTATAGATAGCAGAGAGACGAGAGAGGAAGAGGAGGCGAGAGAGAGGGAGAGGGAGGGAGAGGAGAGAGAGGAGAGGCGAGGAGAAGGAGAGAGAGAGTGTGTGTATGTGTATAAATAATAAATAATGTGAAAAAACTAAGATTTTTCATCAGGTAATGTCTATTTAATATTTGAAATTATTGTTGATAAAATATTAAATATATCTATAAACTTCTCCGTACATTCAAAATTTGCCAGAAGAATTATTTTTCAAATATTTGACGTTTTCTGATGAAAATTATAGATATATATTTAATAATCCAAAACGTTTAAATGTTGACATTAATTTTCAAATATTTATTTTACATTTATTTCATTCACTTTTTCCACATATTGTTGTATTCTTTCCATTTATTCTTTCTGTAGGGGGTTACAAGTAACTTGGTATTATGGAATCTGGATAAAAAGACCCATGGAATTTTTCTGTTTACATTTTTCAATAAAGTTAGCGGGGTTTGCATGACTCATAGGTATGTACATCTACACCTCTTGATAGAAACTTAGATCTATAACCACAAATTGCTGATTTTTAAGGCCTTTTTTACCCTATATATAATATACTGTAATATATATATATTATAATAATATATTATATATATATATATGATAGATAGAATGGATTGAGTAAAATCTAACAGTATTGAGGTAGGTAAAAGGAAAAAGTTGGAACAAAAAATAATGACTCAAATAAGTCTGAGGGGGGGAGAAATATTTCGTCTGTATATATGTATATATAATACACACACACACACACACACACACAGATGCTCTCCAATTTACAATCAAGTTATGTTCTGGAAGACTGTTTATATTTTTGAATAGTTATTAAGTCATTATTTTTGCTTTTTTTTTATTGTTACACTATTATTAGTTTTAATATTTATCATTATATTATCATTTTCATTATTCAAATAATTTCACTTCATAAACACTATTCCTAATGCCTGTTCTCTCTCTCTCTCTCTTCTCTCTCATCTTTCCTTTCTCTCTCTCTTCTCTCTCTCACTCTCTCAGTTGTTCTCTCTCTTCACTCTCCATCTGTTCCCTCTCTCTTTCTCTCATTTGTTCCCTCTCTCTTTCTCTCAGTCTGTTCTCTCTCTCTCTTGTGTTCATTGAAAATCCTAATAGAATCAGAGTAGTGCATAATTCTTAATATAAAACATATTTTAATAAGAATACAGAAATAATGAATTGCCTTTATTCAGGATGGAATGGATCAGTTTATTACAAAAAAACAAAAAAAAAAAAAAAAAGAGAAAAAGAAGAAATGCTGTGCACAGTAGAACACAGGTAAATAAGCGTTACCAAACTTATGTCTGTTGGGGGGGGGGGGTGTTGATTTAGTGGATTCAAATTCTATGCGCCCAACATGGGCATTGAAACATCACTACTACACTGAAGTGCGAAAATCAAAAGCTGGAAGTAATGTGAACAAGATTTTAAACATGGCAGTCACTTCAGATGCCCACAAGTAGAAGAGTGTGTATATATATATATAATATATATAATATATATATATCTAAAGTCATCGGGGTGGCCTAAAGTCAGCACATCAGCGAGGAGTCTATCTCTTTCACAGCGCCTAGAACCAAGGAGATTGTTTTTTGCGCGCTGAGGTGGAGCGCCACACCTACCATTCAGCTCCTTATTTTACGCACACATCCCTGCGCACTCATGTGCTGAGCTGGCGAGGGCTGGTATCAACTGGGAACTTTGTGTTTCTAGCCGAAAACGCTCTACCGACTGAGCTAATATGTGTGTTAGTATGAAAAGCATATATATATATATATAATATAATATATAATATATATATATATATATGTGGTGTGTGTGTGTGTGTGTGTCGCGTTGTGTTAGTATAAAAAGCATACATACATATATGTGTGTGTAGTATGAAAAGCACATATATATGTGTGTGTGTGGTGTGTTGTTAGCTGGTTGGTTGTTTCATGACTCATCAACCTTTTTGGGTTATTTAATGCTGAACCAAATTTTATTTTGATAAACATAGGACTCAGGTTGCTTACAGTACCTGCTGTTGCATAAGTGGTCACTCAATTAAGCAGGCTCATTGCTGATCAAATTCCATCATCTATCGGGGAATCTCGGCACTTTCAGTATGACTTGACCATAAAATATGTTAGTATAAAAAGTATATGTAATATATAATATAATATATATTATATATATATATTGATAATATAGTGTGGAGTTCATATGGTGAATAGAGTGTGTATATCTATGTTAGGGTAGTGGGAGATATGAAGTCAGCAGTGTTTGGTTACTGACAGTTTCTCGCCTATGAGATTCTCAACCATTGAATATATATGTTAGTATGAAATGCATTATAGTATATTATATATAATATATATATATATATATATATATATATATCTTGCAAGTATGATCTCAAGTCATTGGGCATCAACCCTGCCAGCTCAAAACCACCATCAGAGGCAGCTGGTTTGGTTTGGTTTGGTTGGTTGGGTTTTACGGCATGTCAACCTCTTGGGTTATTTTATGCCGAATACTTCTATTGGCAATTTGGTATTCAAAATGTTTAATGCGACAAAATTTTTGAAATAATTTCATTTTTAATGGATAATACAATTTTTGTTTATCAACTCAGGTTTTCTATTTAACCCATAGATGGGACCCTAACAGGTACTACCACTCCGGGTCAGAGTGGACCAGGGAGCAATGGTGATGAAGGGGTGCCCACATTCCTCAAACCTCCAAAACTGGAACCTCACCATCAGATAGAGTTCAACGTCATTCCAAGAACATGTAGACCTCAGTCACCGCCTTCTAGCACCCATATGATAAAAAGGGGTTGAGGGGCTTGCCATAAGGGCAATAGAGGTTGGAAAAAGAGGCAGCTGGCTCTCCGTAGCAAGCTATTCACTCTGAGGTCAACTTGCACAATACCATGAAGCAAAGAGGTTCAAGAGAAAGCAACAACAACAGACCACCGTAGGACCATCTACATTTTCAGAAGTGGCTTTCAAATTGTGACATTGTGGACGAAACTGGTTTTTCAAACATTGGCCTTCACAGTCACAGAGGTGCTGCGCTAAAATGTAATTTCGGGGCAAAGAGAAATCTACGGTCTTCCAAGACTGTAACACTGATGATAGATATATATATATATATATATATTAATATATATATAATATGGCTTCAGTTGGTTAGAGTTGTTCTGCTAGGAATCACAAGGTTCTCTGGTTCGATAATGTCCCTTGCCAACTCACCGTATGAGTAGCACAGGGATCTGTGCGGTTAAGTGAGGAGGCTGATGGTAGGTGTGGCGCCTCACCTCAGATGCTAAAAATGATCTCCTTGGTCTAGCGCTAGTGAAAAGAAGATAGACTCCCTCACTGTTTGGCTGATTACCGACATTGGGCCACCCAATGACTTTATATATATATTATATAGTATATATATAATATAATATATATATATATATAAAAGTAAAGTAAGTAAAGTCGCCGGGGTGCCTAATGTCGTATCAAGCCAGACAGCGAGGGAGTCTATCCCCTTTTCACTAGCGCTAGATCAAGGAGATTATTTTAGCATCTGAGCGGAGTGCCACACCTACCATCGGCTCCTCACTTTTCCGCACAGATCCCTGTGCTACTCATATGCTGAGTAGGCGGGGGCCGACATCGAACCAAGAACCTTGTGGCTCTTAGTCGAACACTCTACCGACTGAGCTAAACCGAATGACAATTCTTTAAAATCTTGTATACATCTATATATATATATATATATATATATAAAGGACAGATGGTGTGTATGTATGTATGCAGGTATGTATGTCCAGAGGAAACTACAAAAATAAAACAATTAACGACAAACTAAATATATCACCAGAGATTGCTTTGTGTGCAAAAATAATGAAGATTTTATTTATATCTGGAAAGATATTTAAAATTAGAATTTGAATAGTAAGAGAAGGGAAAGTCATTGGTGGAATGATTAAAACATAAACAAATCAATTATAGAAGACTAAAACAATCAATGGATCTGTGAGACTAACTTTTTTATCCCCTCCCATTACCCAGGCAATGCCAGGTAGTTGCTTCTAATTAAAAGTGTAAAACAGGTTAGAATATTATTTTTTTATATGCTACAAAGTGCTACTGGCTGGTTTAGCTCAGTCGGTAGAGCATCCGGTTCAGAACCACAAGGTTTTTGGGTTCAATAACGGCCTTCTCCAACTCTGTGTATGAGTAGCACAGCTTGGATCTGTGTGGGTTAAAGTGGGGAGCTGATGGTAGGTATGGTGCACCACTTCAGATGCAGAAACAATCTCTCTGGTCTCGTACTAGTGAAAATGAGATAGACTCCCTCGCTGTCTGGCTGACACTGACAATAGTCCACTCCAATAACTTTACTTACTTTATAAGTATTGAATGGAAATGCTAGAAGACATAACTGTAGGTAAACATATTTTGGGTATCTATCTGAGCAGTAAGGTGGGAGCTGACAGTAGGTGTGGTGCTCCATTTCCACAAAAAACAGTCTCCTTGGGTCTAGTGCTTTGAAAGGGGATAGACTCCCTGGTCTGGCTGATACCAACAATAGGCCACTACGTTTACTTTTATTTGCAAAGTGCGACAAATACATTAACATCCATCATTTCTCTCATAATCTGCATTTAAATTAGATTTGTTCGTTTTTGTGTGAATTTTTTAAGTAGATCTATCAAAATCGAAAAATACTCCCCCCCGCAAAATAAAAAAAAAACCCGTTAAAGCCAAACAAAAGCAAAGACTGACCACCTGTTGTTCAACTTGTATTGACTTTTATTTTCTACTTTGGTTTTTTTATTTATTTTTTTACAGGATTATTATTCAAATGAGAACAAAAACAGCTGGTGAGGGGTGGGGGTGAGGGTGTGAGAAGGGGGGAGATTGCACTCTGCTAAGAGAGAGAGAGGAGGAGGAGGAGGGAGTTAGAAGGGGAGAAAGATGGGGAAAGTTAGAGGAGAAGAGAAATGGAAGGGGGTGAGATTGCACTCAGCTAAGAGAGAGAGAGAGAGAGGAGAGGAGGGAGTTAGAGGAGGAGGGAGTTAGAGAAGGAGAGAGATGGGTGAGTGGGGACCACACTCCCTGAAATCCTGGGCTAAGATAAATTGAATTTAAGATCAGCTTCCCCACGCCACCACCCTGTCTTCATTTGTTGATTGCAAAATGGCACACGTTTATCCACCCCGCAAAAAAAAACTTCTTTAGATTCAATCGTGACTGTCCTATTATATGGCAGGGTTAGGGTTAGGTTTCAGTGTGTGTGAGTGAATAACAAAGAACTTATCTTGATAAAGACTTTTGCACATCACAGATCAATTTCTATTCCCACATTGGTTGCTGCACTCTAACAATCATAGAAACCTTAAATCAAGATGTGCAATGTACATTAACGCTTTTCACTATTAGTGGGTTGGATTTTACTGCATGTCAACTCTTGATGGGTTATTTTATGCTGAAGACATTTTATTTCATTCATTCTTGATGGGTACTCAATTTAAAAAAAATTCAATCTTTTTTTTAAACAGATCTTTTACACTCATCTTTTTCTATTTAACTCATAGATGGGACTCTAACAGGTACTACCACTCCTGAAGGGAGTGAAAGTGATGAAGGGGTACTCCACATTCCTCAGAGTTCTGATAGATTTTAACATTATATCCAGGACATTGAATAAGATAAAAAGAATTGTCATAAAGACAATAGGGTTGAGACAATCATATAGGTGCTAGGGCTTGATGGGACCAGCCGATTGATCAGATGATCAGCCTGACGAAGTGCCAAAGTGGTGTTGCATGTCATGGACTGCTCAGCCACCAGGATTCCATCCTTAAGGATCATGAGCTGGCACCTACGGCCAACAGGTGGCCTCATTGGGGGGGGGGGAGTCAGTGTATTCTACAGTCCCAGCTGACAGGGCTGAAATACAACTGGAGTTAGAATTGGACTCCAGCGATATCTTAATTGCTTCAGACTTCACAGCCATGCGTTTTAGCTGCCCAATACCTGGGCAGCACTTGGTGGTGATCTTTCTCTTTTCAGATGATTGCTGATAAACACCCCTCCCCACATACCTGAATATGAGAACCCCCCACCAAGCCATATCGGAAATTCCCTGAATGAGTTTCCTGGGCCACTACAATTTAACCTTTATCAAAAGTCAATCAAACCTTTTTTTTTTCTCTCTTCCCCATAACTAATGGCATTTGGTATATTAAGGTCAAGTACTCAACAGCTCTAACCAAGCAGCACTTTTATAACGAGACAAGAGTTAACCCTTATCCTACCCAAGGATAGAGAGCCTAGTCTTCCATACTATTTTACCTCTTTTTAGAAGTGTGTGTGTTTTGGGGATTCATGCCTTTTCCAAGGGCATTAATGTAAAGTGAAACAAATAGCCTCATCCAGGATTTGAACCTGTATAGTTGATTGTGAGAAACTGACAGTTACCAACAGCTGTTGACTTCATGTTCAATAATACCCTTACAATGATGCTGATAGCTTTTTTGATTTAGTGCGTCCCGGGACACACACATTTGCTTTGAATGAGTCCCCAGGAAAATTTATGGGTCCCAACTAAAGTTTCTTAAATTGTAGAGTTTTTATTTATGATCTGGGGAAACAACTAAAGCCATCTAACTCCTACCTTTTAACCTATCCTGTGTAATTCAATACTAAGAAACTATTGAAATGTATTTACAGTTAGCTTGAAATGGTAGGGGAAGAAAAAAGAAAAACACTGGGATGCATGGATATGATTTTACTGCATCCTTTTATGTTTTTGTGTATCAGGGATGCAGGACGCGTACCTATCAACATCTCTGCCTTTAGATATACATTCTCTCTCTCCCTCTCTCTGAACTGACCCTTAAGAAAATAAAAAAGCAGTAAGCCCAGTTAAAAAAAAAGGATCTTGACAAAATTACTTTTTAAAAATATATTTAGATTGTTGAGCTATTGTTGTCTTGGACCACAATATATGTACAAAGGGTTTAGCTCAGTCGGTAGAGCGTCTGACTAGGAATCACAAGGTTACTGGTTTGACCAACCCTCTCCAATTCAGTGTACGAGTAGCACAAGGATGTGCGGTAAAGTGGGGAGCTGATGGTAGGTGTTGCACTCCACCACAGATGCTAAAAAACAATCTCCTTGATAAAATCTTATGCTTATGCATCAGTATATGTCTCTTAAAACCAGAAGCTGATTTACAGACTTTATTACAGATTGCACAAGACACATTGTTTGTTCATAGAGTTTGCACATGTATGTATATATATATATATATATATATATATATATATATATATATAATTTAATATACCAAGCGTGTTGGTAGATCCTTGCGAGAGAGAAAAAACCCGGCAGAGAGTTTGAGTAGATATCCTTATATATATATATATATATATATATAAAAACAAATGAGATTTTTTTAGTATAGAGATTTCAGCCGTGTTTTTTTTTTTAATCATCATAGTTGAGTGCCAGTTGTATTTGATGACACTTTGTATTTTCTCAGATGACTCAACAGGCCAGTCCTGGAGAGAGACATACTCTTCCACATAAACTACATATTGGAACTTATCCACTTTGAATGTTGCTGGACTGAAAATTACATTTTCCAATAGCCCGCTTCAATTTTTGGTATTTAATTTGGTTGGACTCAAATTCTTTCACCACAGACCGGTAGATGGTGGCTCTCCAGCCAGGTCTATTACTTTTTTTATATGTGAAAATGTATACATATAAAAATACATAATGAGATTTTTTTTTTAGTATAGACCTTTACAGTTGTATTTTTTTTTTTTTTAAAGGAAATTATTTACCCCCCCCCCCATCCACTTGAGACAAAATTTGGTCTTATCACTAAATAAACAATTCATTGTTCTTGAAAGAAATGTAATCTCAATTCTTTGTTTCCGCAGATTAATTGAAGGTAATTATCAAAAAGATTAAAAGGGGGGGGCGTAATCTAACGAGGACACTCAGAATTGTTTCATTCATTTAATGATTCTGTTATTTTAACTGATAAAATAAATTGCCTTTTGTTTTTACTGTTTATTTATACAAGGTTTTATCTTAAAACAATGTCTCGGATATCATCGTTGAATGTAGACGTTCACATACAGAGTGAAAACCTTTACTGTTAGAACAAAACAACATTTCATTCTATAAAAGGATGAAATCAAGATGTTATATATATATATTTTTGGGAAGAATATGTGCTTAATTGAAGTCATACCTAATTTTTGAAAATTATGTACATACAGAGATTGACTTTTTCTCGATTTGTTTACGCTTTACATTTGAACAGATACGCTCGCCTAATTCATTAATTATCAACTAATTAATTTTCAAAAATTAGGTATGACTTCAATTAAGCACATATTCTCCCAAAAATTGTCGGCTAAGGCCATATCAAACACATTGTTTGTTTGTTTGTTTACTTTATATTATATATATATATATATATATATATATATATATATGGTTGGCATCCTTCTGTCAGCTAAAGATGATGGAGCAGTGTCCCAATTTTTTTTTTTTTAACTATGTAGCCTGGGCAGGTTGATATGAAGGATGTGTTGTTGCCCAAGCAGCAGACCCCTCCTCTCTCTCCACACTGCTGCTGTTGTCCAAAGGAAAGGTAAGAGACCAATGCAGTTTGGTAATAGCAGTGTTGCAGGAGTTGCTGAGTAGCACTGAAGTTCAGCATTACTTCATCTTAGGGACTCCGCCTCCGGATTTGTTTGTGGGGTTTACTCCCTTAGCGTTTCTGACGATCATATAAAGCCGCACAGCAGCTGTGGTTTTGTAACAACTCTTCCTTGTTGTAGATGGATTGTCGACCAGGGTCAGAGAACGGCAGCAGCAACCCAATTTGGGTTTTGTGTGTGTAGTTCATGCGCCAATACCTGTATCCCCTCCATACACACACATACACACATCATGGCTACACAATCTTCATTTGCCTAACATTAGTACATTATTCTATGTATTATACATGAACCTATAATAAGTTGTAGTGCACCTGAGCACTATACACAATCTATATATTAATATTGTTGTTCTTAAATCTTCCGTCCGTTATCATCCTGCAACACTCTCTGGTTAAAAATGAGACCGTCCAAACTATCCAAGATGCAATGCAAAAATGTAAATCTAGATTATCTGGTGTCACTTAATCGCAGATTTTTTATTTGTTCCATTTTATGTTTTGAAACATTCCAAATGGTCTTGCATTGCTTAAATACCCAACAACTCTTCCTTGTTGTAGATGGGTTGTCGACCAGGGTCAGAGATCAGCAGCAACCCAATTTGGGTTTTGTGGGCGTAGTTCATGCGCCAATCCTACAACTGTCTGTGAGGATGGACCAAGTATAAAGATGAACACAATATGTACAGAAAACGCCAATAAAAATGTTTTTTGACCCTTAAATGATCGTGATTCTTCTCATGACACATGTCAGAATGATAGGCATCATTATCTGAATGGGATCTTCAAAAGTTCTGCCTGTTTGATCAACTGTCAAACTATTAAAAATGATTTCCCAGTTTGGATCATTACTTACTATACTCAGATACACAGGGAACACCAGAGGAAGGCTGGAGGATACAGCATCTGAAACATTGTGTTTATACATACCACAATAATGATGAGAACAGCAGTCAAAAACATCAAAATTATTCACTGAAGTGTTTTGTTCAGGAGACTCTGTGGCACATTGATGCCTCATTCTTTCATTATCAGTTCATCAAAAACATTTGGCTGGTTCTATACAAACTCTCACCACTATAAACAAATCACCTGGGTAATTCGTTTTCTAAGCTTTGGTTTAGTTAATAGCCCCTGAAAAGTATTATTTAGACTATTGTCCTCATCTTCATTGTTATCTGAACAACGTTTCGGTTGATGTACCCTCTGGCCTTCTTCAGGTATTTCTTTTTGAATTCAGGAACATTCTTGTCGTAATCAGGAGCCATCACGGAACTTTGAACCCAACCCTTTATTCAGTCCACAGGGGTATCTTGTTCTCATTCCACTAACCATAGCTGGCGTACAGGTGTTAAGCTGTGTTAATTATTATTCTATGCTACTGCTGCCCCTGACCAAGATTGAACCTGCAGTCTAGAGATAACTGTCACTTAGAACTGTCTTAACCTAACCCCTTTATCCACTACGCTATGTGTCTAATTACTGATTATCAAGCCTCATCTCAAAAATCCCTGAAGAGTGTTCAGTGAATTTGTGGCACATTGGTGCACCATTCTTTAATTATCAGCTCATCTAAAAAGTTGGCTGCATCAACACAAACACCTTCACCATATTGTAAAATAAACATATGCTCAGTAGAATTCCAATTACCGTTGAATTGGTAAGACAAGGCAACAAGGAAACCGTAACTCAATATGGATCTTACCTTATTGCAAGCCTACTGCAGAATGACAGATTATTTATGAAGCATCATAACACCACAGAAATCAAGCAGCCAATCAGGACACAGGGAATGGAATCACCCAAATGCATGAATGGAGTATTCCTGAGTTCCATAAATACCAGTTGTTTTGGGCACCAGTTCACTTTAAACCAACAGCATACTAATTCATCTGGCAACACCTATATCTACTACGCCATGCGTACTGGAGGTAACTTGGCAGTACCCATCTACTCTTCAAATAACATATGAGAGATTTCAACCTCCCACCAGGTACGGAGATGACATAAGGCTTTTTTTTAAATGGAGAGCTACGCACAAACCGAAACTCATGCGATAGCTAGTACAAAAAATGCGTGGATCCCCTCGGTAATACCCTTTTGGGGCGCCTCGGGCACCGGAAAATAAATAAATCTTTACAGTAACTAATATTTTCCCTTCATTCTCTGGGGTGTTTTTTTTGGGGGGGGGGGGTATTTCAACTCATTTCCATGAGAAAGCTCCTTATAAAATCCAATTATTAATTTGTTTATTTTGAATTTCATCTTTGTGACTTAACTAAGCTAAACATCAAATTGAAGACTATCATTTTTATGTTTGATACGTTAATATTCATTGAAATCTTTTTATCAATCTAGCCCAGTAATTCTTAACCTTCTTTTTTAACACATGGACCTCCTCCTTTAAGAACAGCAAGTTTAGAATATTAATAACTAATTAGTAAATTATAATATCAAATATAATATGAAATCCTATTACTAATTAAATCTGCATCATTGCAACTATTAACTAAACTGAGCATCACATTTTTGTGTTTAGTAACTTTTTGAGTAAAAATAATAGCAAGTTTATATTAGTAATTGTAGAATAAATATCATACTGGTAGAAGAATCCCAATTACCATCGAATTGGTAATATAGGCAACAAGGAAGTCGTAACTTAATACAGACCTTACCTTGTTGCAAGCCTATTACAGAATGCCAGAGTATTTATCAAGCATCGTAACATCACAGAAACCAAGCAGCCAATCAGGAATCAAATAATGGAATCACCCAAATTCACCAGTTCAGTAGTGTTTAGATACTGTTGTTGTTGTTCAAACCAACAACATACTAATTTTAATCACTCCACAAATCTCTACACATGTAAGCTTTTTATGATAAAAATGCTTAGACATTTTAAAAATAAAATTTATTTTATTTTTAACAACAAATATGTATTTTTTTAAATTAAAAAAAAAAAAATCCGGTACTGATTGAGAGCGTTCTCTACACATGTAAGCAGTTTAGTGGTTCAACATTGGGATCTTACCTTGTTGCAAGCCTATTACAGAATGCCAGAGTATTTATCAAGCATCATAACGTTACAGAAACCAAGCAGCCAATCAGGACTCAAATAATGGAATCACTCAATTTCACCAGTTCAGTAGTGTTTAGATACTGTTGTTGTTGTTCAAACCAACAGCATACTAATTTTAATCACTCCACAAATCTCTACACATGTAAGCAGTTTAGTGGTTCAACATTGGGTTTCTTGTATAAATATGTGCATCATATTCTCTACAATCAAGATTTCTGTATTGCAGATGTCTCAACAGGACAGCTTTTCTCCAGCATCATTTCTCCATATATGCAACATTCGAACAAATTCTTCTATTGTGAGTTGCAGTATGTAATGCACATTTCTGGGGGTCTATGCACCTTCGGTAAAAGTGATCCAGTTGCAATTTGATTCTATCTACATTTATGAGTCATGTGCGATTAACAATGCAGACGACAGATAAGAATATACAATTACAATTGCCATCCCTTGAGTATAAAGAATTATCAACGATCTCCAGCGACGTTAGGTTTCATGTTCGAGTTCTTCTAAAAACTGACAGGAATGTAACTTTGGCCTTTTTCACACCGAGTGTCAAGTCTAATGCATTGCAGGTGCTTGAAAAATGATGCATCATTATTTATGTCTATATCTATATCTAACACAAGACAAAAAAACAAAAAAAACAAAAAACAAAAAAACAGTTTTTCTTTCTAACCAATTTCTAGGCGAAATGTGAAAACGAGGATTTTTGGTGCATTTTAGTAGACAATCTTTGATGCTATTTCCTCAAACAATGGTGCAAGTATGAGATCAAGTTTTTGGTATCAGTATTCATTATACCAACAACTTTCACTGTTTGAGTGTGAGGGAGAAGCTGACATATTTTGGTTTTCTTGTGGTGGAAAAAAAAAGACTGGAGGAATTTGAAATCAGAGAAAGAATTGAGACCATCAAGACTACAATATTGTTGAGATTGGCTAGAATACTCAGAAGAGTCCTGGAGATCTGAGGAGACTTGCTGTCACCCAGACTCCAATGAGAGAAAACTAGTTAAAACTAGTTGAAGAATCTCATAAGGAGTAAAATATCATCATTATTATGATAATAATAATAATAATAATAATAATAATAATAATGATAATTGTTTAGACTTCAGTGAAAATCATTAAAAAATTAAAATTAAGATTAGTGAAAATAGATCACTTATTAAGACTGAATGTATTCTAGTAGTGACTACCCCAAGCGGAGCTTAACAGGTTTGAATTCAGGGTTTTCCTTCTCCTAGACTGGTTACCTAGCCTAGTCTGCCCAAATATTTACCCATAATGGGAGGGGGAATAGTTGGATTCAAACCTTTCCAAAGGACATTAGTGCTATGTGAACTGTAGCTTAGTCCAGGATTTGAACTCGGGTTGACAAGTCCATTTCCTACAACTCTAACCATTACACCACCATGCATCCAACAATTACAACTTGTACAAAAAATTCATAAAGAGTAAAATAATATAAAAATAAAAATAATAATAATAATAATAATAATAATAGTAAATGTAGACTTTGCGGTAATAGAGATGAAACTGTAAACCATATACTCTGCGAATGTAGCAAACTAGCACAACGAGAATACAAAACTAGACATGACTGGGTTGGGAAGGTGATCCACTGGGAATTATGCAAACAATTAAATTTTGACCATACAACAAAATGGTATATGCATAAACCAGAATCTGTTCTTGAGAACGAAATGCATAAAATTCTCTGGGACTTTGAAATAAAAACGGATCACCTTATCCCAGCAAGAAGACCAGACCTAGTACTGATAAACAAAAAAGAAAGAACTTGTTAACTGGTGGATTTTGCAGTGCCAGCAGATCACAGGGTGAAGCTAAAGGAAAATGAAAAAATGGACAAATATCTAGACCTTGCCAGAGAACTGAAAAAGTTATGGAATATGAAAGTGATACCAATTGTAGTAGGTGCACTTGGAACAGTCCCAAAAGGATTAGAAAAGGGCTTGGAAAGTTTGGAAATCAAAGGAAGGATTGAAACCATTCAGAACACTGCACTGCTGCAATCTGCCAGAATACTCAGAAGAGTCCTGGAGACCTGAGGAGACTTGCTGTCACTCAGACTCCAGTGAAAGGCCATCAGCTAATGCTGATGTGAAAACTCAAAAGGAGTAAATAATAATAATACATAAAACAATTTGAAATTGGATTAACCAGAAATCTGGAGAAATATTAAAACTTTCCAGACCCCATCACTGTTTAAATTGGCTAGAATACAGAGAAGAGTAGTGAGAAACTGATGTGACTTGTTGGCACTTGATATCCCATGGAGGCCACCAACTCACATGGCTGTGAAAAATTACACAGAGTAAAATAATATAAAATTGGTTCGAGCACGCATGTGTGTGTGTGCATGTCATATATAGAACAAAAGATACAAAGAGCTATTAAAGAATACCAGGTTTATAAGAATAAAAATAGGGAAAAATCATTTTATGAGCCAATGGAAATCATAGCATTCCGCCCCCCCCCACCCCCGACAAAAAAGGAAGTAGTAGTAGTAGTAGTAGTAGTGGTGGTGATGATAATTTGATGAAGAACAAGCAATAGACGGGAAGTAAAGATTTGACTGAACAGCTATCTTATATTTAGGTGATTTGTATTATTTTTCAATATAAAGAAGAGCGATGTTGTTGTTGTTGGAAGAAGAGGAAAGGAGGAGGAGGGAGGAATTCTCTTTCCAAAATAGATGAATAAAAAAAAATAATAATAAATAAAATAAAAATCTATGAACTCTGATCATTAAAAAATCATTTTCATTTCCAAAATGTAAATAATGCAAAAATATATCTGTAATAAATGAGTTTCAATTATTTAATGCAGGGATTTTTAAAAAATATTATCATTATATTTATAATATTTATTATTATTATTTATTTGAAAAAGAATAAAATATTACACATTATCAAGATAATAATAGTTAGATTTAATTTATTAACAAATAAATTTCTGTTAATTTATTAATATTAATTATTAATCTGTTAATTTATTAATATTATTTCATTTTGGGTTTTGGTTCAGCTCAGTTGGTAGAGCACCTGCCTAGGAACCACAAGGTTTCTAATTTGATACTGGTCCCTGCCAACTCAGCACGAGTAGCACAGACTGGGTAATCTGATCTGGGCAGTAAAGTGGGAGCTGACGGTAGGCGTGGCGCTCCACCTCAGCAAAAACAATCTCACTGGTCTAGCACTAGCGAAAAGGGGATAGACTCCCTTGCTGTCCAGATGATACTAACAATAGACCACTCTGCTAACTAATTCATTAGTCTATTAATTTATTAATATTAATTCATTAATTTAAATGTAGTAAAATATTTAGAATTTTATACAAAAATATAATAACAAAGATGCTGTTTTTAATTTTCAATTTTTTTTAAATTAAAAATTTCAAAACATTTATTACTTTGTAAAATTTTTCTCTTGATTTACAGAAGAAAAATTGTACGAATGCTAAGATTTCTGTAACTGTAGTCGAGTGTTGATGGAAATGAATAAGGAGAGTTTTTTGTAGTGTGTAAAGGGTTAAGATTAAAAATGAATGAAGTATTGATTTAAGATGAGAAATGACAAGTCTCCCCCTCCTCCTCTGTTGAAGAAAATTGAAAGACTTATCTTTCTTGATAAATTTGAGAAGCTGAATTAAAAAAAAAAGAAAAAAAGTATTATATTCTTCTCAATCAATACTTCACAATTTTCTACCGACATTTGTTTATTATTAACAAACCTGAAATTATAAATAGAAAATATTAAACTATAATATATCTAAGGGGCCGGTTTAGCTCAGTCGGTAGAGCGTTTCGGCTAGGAATCGCAAGGTTCCTGGTTCGATACCGGCTCTCACCAACTCAGCGTATGAGAAGCACAGGTATCTGTGCGGTAAAGTGAGGAGCTGATGATAGGTGTGGTGCTTCACCTCAGATGCTAAAATAATCTCCTTGGTCTAGCGCTAGTGAAAAGGGGATAGACTCCCTCGCTGTCTGGCCGATACTGACATTAGGCCGTCGCGACGACTTTACTTTTTTATATCGAAGATAAAATCAAACTCATATAATAAGTCACGTCAGGGCGGCCTAATGTCGGTATCAGTCAAACAGTGAGGGATTCTATCCCCTTTTCACTAGCACTAGACCAAGGAGATTATTTTAGCATCTGAGGTGGAGCGCCACACCTCCCATCAGCTCCTCACTTTACTGCACAGATCCCTCTGCTACTCATACGCTGAGTTGGCAAGGGCCGGTATCGTTTTCTATTGTTCAAATTTTGTCACACAAATTCACTTTGAATGAGAATACTTATCAACAATAAATATTAAATAAAATAATAATAAATGATATTAATATTATCAATAATGATATCATTAAAATAACATTATCTATATATTAATACTTGTGTTCCCTAATTGTAAAACCATTATCATCTTGTAACACCCTCTAATCAACACCAAAAATGAGACCATCCAAATTGTCCATGATGAAATGCAAAAATGTAAATCCTGATTATCTGATGTTGCTTATCCGTCGAATTTCTTATGAGTCTGTCCTTACTTCTCCAGCAACATTCTCCAGAATGTCTTGATAGTCTTACTTGGATGGTTTTGAGATGGGAGGTAAGTGATTGAGTTAAGTAAAATTCCCCTTTTATTCCCATTTAAATCCTCCTATATCATAAGATGTGATTTTCTTATCCATTTACTAATCAGCTATGAGAGAAGAAAAAAGAGAAGCCAGCAATTTTAGTAAGTAGTACAATCTGTTTTTGTTTATGACAATAAGATCTGATTAGCTCAGCATACAACAACCACCTGGCCAATAATCTACAACTTTACTGAAGCTCTATAAGTAGGTCATCCCCATATATGGGTTTATGTTTCCTCCAGAAAATTTTCATTACAATTTTTTCCTTTAGTCCTCAGTTAATAGATCAAATTTATTTTCGTGTATTCATCATTTCAAAACATTATTGAATTTCTTCATCATAAAACACGGCCATGATTTTACTTCATTTAAACTTTCAAGAGTTTTGAAAAAAAAAAAAAAAAAAAAAAAAAACCTTCTCTGATAGAAAATAAAAAAACTCAAGATATTCAAATAAAAAATAAAAAATTAAAAATTTAAAATAAAAATTTAAAAAAAAAAAAATTTCCTGGAAATAAATTGAAAATTCCTCAAATAATCAAAAATTTTTAGCTCCATCTTTTTTTTTTTTTTTAAATTTAAAATCAGGGCTGATTGATTGATTGATTTTAATGGCATGTCAACTCTTCTAGGGTTATTTTATGCCTAGAGGTTTGGGAATCATGTTCATTGTATATTCACATGTACATTTTTTAATTGGCATCTAGTCTAGGAGAATCAAGTTTCCTTCAAGGTTGTTTATATTCACTTTAATAAGATCTGTGAAAGAAAAAAAAAAAACTCTTAAGAAGTTGTCTCTTAAGAGTTTGTTTTTTTCTTTCACAGATCTTATTAAAGTGATTATAAACAACCTTGAAGGAAACTTGATTCTCCTAGACTAGATGCCAATCAAGGCTAAATAGCAGAGTCTATTCAGTTATTTACACAGTTGGTGTGGGAGTAACTGTTACGCCTTTCCTAATAACAATAACACAAAGTGAATACAAACAACCTTGATGGAAACTTGATTCTAGTTTCTGAACCAGTAACCATGACAACACTGCATATTTATTTGGATATATATATATATATATATGTATATATATATATATATATATATTACACACACAAGAAAGGCATGTATTTCATTTCTTAAAGAATCTAAAAGAGGATTTGGTTTTTATAATTCATTTTACATTCATTTTTCTTCTACTTAAATTAGAAAAAAAAAAAAAAATTTTGCCAAGAGGTCAACAGGTCGTGCAATTCACACTTAAATTCTAGAAAACTTTTGATTACTGAGATATTTTGCAGATGTATCATTTTGTAAACAACACTAAAATTGTTTAACCCTTTTGCAGCCAGTGGAAGAATTTTGTCACCAACAGAACACAAGAAACGTAACATTTTTGTCAGATGAGATAGCTCAATGTAAGGTATTTTCCTATTGGCTGCTTATTGACCAATTCAATGATAATGTATAGAAACATTGCTAGGAGGCTCCACTGTCATACAGGATTGTGTAAAGGTTGTTTTTCAAAATATCATAATTAAAAGGTTGTTCAATGTAAGGTATTTTCCGATTGGCTGTTCATTGACCAATTCAATGTTAATAAATAGAAACATCGATTAGGTGGTGTAGGATTGTGTAAAGTTTGTTTTGTAAAATATCATAATTAAAAGGTTGTTCAATGTAAGGTATTTTCCTATTGTTTGCTTATTGACTAATTCAATGATAATTCAGAGATGCTGACAGGTACGTGTCCTGCGTCCCTGACGCATAAAAATCTAAAAGGATGCAGTAAAATCATATCCATGCATCCCAGTGTTTTTTTTTTTCTTCCCTCGCCATTTCAAGGTAACTGTAAATACATTTCAATAATTTCTTAGAAATGAATGACACAGGATAGGTTACAAGGTAGGAGTTAGACAGCTTTCGTTGGGAACCATAAATTATTCCCAGGGACTCATTCAAAGCAAATATGTGTATCTCTCAGGATGCACTAAATACAAAAAACTATCTACATCCCTTGGAATGTATAGAAACATCACAAGGAGGCTGCACTGTGGTGTCAGATTGTGTGTAGTTTGTTTTACAAAATATCTTAATTAAAAGTCAGTGCTTTATTGGGCGGACTTGAACTTTCAGAACACCCCCATCTAAAATTTTCGTTTTTAATCTTTTTTTTTTTTTTTCAACGGATATTATCGATTGCACACCAATCTATCTGATTGTAAAAAAAATTTTTTAAGTTATTTATTTTCGAGTTTTCAGGGTGCTCAGTTCCCCGTATAAGTTTATCGTAAACCGATCCCCCCTATTGGAACACTGAAAAAATTTTTTTCTTTGTAATTTCTTTTCTTTTCTTCAATGGATTATTATCGTTTACACACCAATCTATCAGATTGTAAAAAAAATTCTAAAAAGTTCTTTATTTTTCAAGTTTTCAGGGGTGCTCATTTCCCCATATAAGTTTATAGTAAATCGATACCCCATATCGGAACCGCTCGATAATGAATAATTTGGGTTCTGTTTTTTCTGGGCCACCCTAACTTTGACACCTTTGCACCAGTTTCCTTTCAAGCGGGTCCGATATGGGGGGTCGGTTTACGATAAACTTATACGGGGAACTGAGCACCCCTGAAAACTTTTTTTCACAGTCTGATAGATTGGTGTGCAATCGATAATAATCCATTGAAAGAAGAAAGAAAAAATTAAAAACAAAAATTTTAGATGGGGGGGGGTTGTGAAAGTTCAGGTCCGCCCTTTATTATTTTCATGATATTGTCCTTTGACACAAAATTGCTGATAAAATTACCATATTTTTGTCTGAATTTCTGAGATGAGGCTTAATAATTTATATTATTTAGTTTCTTCTGACTATTGTCCTTATCTTTATTGTGATAGACACGTTTTGGCCAATGAGCACCCCAGTCTTCTTCAGGTGTTTCTTGTTGAATCAGGAGTTTGCATAAAACTTCAAACTGAACCCTTGATTTAATCCATTGAGATAGATTATTCTCATTCTGTTAACCATGACCAGGTAAAAGAGGTGCACTATGTTAAGTAACACCTGAAGAAGGCAGGAGGACACATCGACCGAAACGTGTATATAACAATAAAGATGAGGATAACAGTCCGAAAAAATCTGAATAATATAAATAATCATATCTTTTTTTTAATATATGATTAATATGTTGCATACCCTTCTCATTACTTACTTCTATTCTTTTTCTGTTCTTCTGACATCTTAAGTTCTTCTAGGTCTCTTCTAGCATCTGGACTTCTCTTGGGGACTTCGGGTCTGGTCTTCCATTGGAGATTTCTCTTTATCAGAAGCCCTGTGTCATTGGTAGTTTTTAGATAATAACACAAGACTTCGATTTACTTTGATCATATTTTATTCTCGAAATCGCCCACCAGACTACCTGCGCAGAGTGAGTTGGAGCGTGTATAACACGACTCACCACCGTCGTGGTTTCTCACTGACTGACTAAAATCTATTTCTAATCTAAACCCGGAAAAGGGTCTTCTCCACCGATTCTCACGGTATCCACCGGAAGGAAGGATCAGGACAGTTCAAGCCTTGTCATTCAAATCCTTCAAGGCCATAGGCTGCAGCTTATAACTGCCATTTTGATTTCTACACTACTGCACATAAATATTAGGTATCTAATAATTATGTAACAAATAGACTTGTTTGAACATACCTTCTATTTTACAAATTTTCTGAAAATAATTTGCCCATTCTGAAAGGTTTTTAAAAAAAATTACCTGCCTACAAAATTTTTAATCTTTGACAAAATCAGAACAAATTTTAACACTGTAAGAAATTGGTTTTAACAAAAAAAGGAAATTCATTTGTCACATGATCCATTTGCTAAAAAGAAATGTTTATTTGTTATTTGTTTACATTAAGCTCAGATTTTTATAGCGAAAGATTGAAGAAGTAGTTTATATTTTTCAAGGTTACAGAAAGGGTGTGAACAAATATCTATTATATATATATATATATATATGGAAATACGATGAAGAAATTAATCCGAAGGAAAAATTTTATATGTCTATACTTAAGTATTTCGGTTTATGATAAACCATCATCAGGACAATGCAAGAGAAATTTTTGTAAGGGAGAAAAATTCTACATGCGTCATCTTATGATCTTCATTTTCCATTTTTTCACATGCAATGATCACGTCATCAGCTTTCTTATATAAATGCACATATAAAAAAATAACGGTAAATAACATTATATTCACACATCCACCATACACTCAACATTTTCATTTTTTTCCCTTACAAAAATTTATTTTGCATTGTCCTGATGATGGTTTATCATAAACCAAAATACTAAGTATAGACATATAAAATATTTCCTTTGATCTTAACATCTTGTGTTTGTTATATTTTTGAAAACATTTTCTTCACACACACATTATATATATATATATATATATATATATATATATATATATATATATATATAGTCATACTCCACCCAACATTAATCATTGGTTTTAAAAGCCATGATATAACCTGTTTGTTTTATTTTTTGTCAACATAACTAACAAGTAATGCCTTAAAAGAAGAACAAACAGCATAAAACTAGCATAGATAACTCACTAAACAAGATAATTATCACTAAACTTTAAAGAACAATAAAAAGATGAACAAAATGATGAATAGATAAATTAGAAGTAATCACTTAAAATGAGAACAAACAACAAAAAAATTTTGGGGATTTTTTTGGGGGGGGTGGAGTGGGGTATTAATGGCATTTCATTTTTATTTCAATAGGGAAAATTGATTTGATATATGAGCAAGACAAGAGTTCCAATGTATGTAAATTTTGTTGTTAATCTTTTCATGATTACTTTATAAGTTTAAAACAAAAACACACACAAAGCACCCCCCCCAAAAAAAAAATAGAAACAAAATAAAAACCCCCACTTCAATTTCGCAACAGTTTTGAACCAATTACCAAACAGCAATAGAAAAAAGGTGATAAGTGATCTTCCATTTTAATTCTAAAATCTAAATTTTAAAGTTCACTTAATTCCAGACAAAATGACACCATCAAAAAAAAACCCCATTTCTCCCATTACAACAGATTGGGACTTTTATTTTCAATCTTTCTCTGCATTTTGACATTTTTCTTGGACACATAACAAATTTTCATTTTTTCCCTTTTCTAAACATTTCTAAAAGTTTTTGTTTCTCTGTTTTTTTTTTTTTTTCCAGAAATAAAAAATATTTTGCTTGTCTCTCTTTGGAGAGAAAAATCACAAGTAAATTTCTGTGCAGTTGTTTCTTAAGAATTTGTAGTTTTTGTTTGTTTGTTTGTTTGCTGCACCCCCCCCTATTGTTGAATAGAAATCAATTTGAAAGAGATCTATTTGACTCATAGATGGGAACCTAACAGGTATTACCAATTCAGGGCAATGAAGTGATACTCCAAACTCCTTAAAACTCAAAGATTGGAGCCTCACCATTAGAGATACAGTTTAGTGTTATACCTAGGACATCTCTTATTGAGGTGGAGGGGGCGGGGGAATGTCTTATCTCTTAGCAGGGGGTACAGCAAGAGATGCTAAATTGTACCTTACACTACAAAAATATGGAAGTGCATGGTGTAATGGTTAGAGTCATAGGAAACGGACCTGTTGACCTGAGTTCAAATCTTGGACAAGGCTGCATTTCACACAGCGCTAATACCCTTGAGAAAGAATGAATACAGATATTATCCCTCCAGCTATGGGTAAATAGTAGTCAGACTGGGATCTTGTAACCAGTCTAGGAGAAGGAAAACTCTGAATTCAAACCTGTTAAAATCTGCTTAAGAAATTGACCTTGTGTCGCATCCTGCTTGTGCGGAGGAGTTGGTATATATATATATATATATATAACAAAAATATTGCAAAATTTTTTATGCACCCTATTAAACCTATAAATATCTATTTCTATTAATTTTTTTAGATGAGGCTGGATAATTTGTATAATTCGGACTATTGTCCTCATCTTTATTTTTATCTGTACAACATTTTGGTCAATGTGCCCTCCGACCTTCTCCAACTATTTCTTGACTTGGGAACTTTCTAAAAATATCTTAGATTAATCTTTATCCCCCATTAAATAATTCTTCGTCCATATTCATGATGGGAAGGAGTGTAATGGTAATTCTTACAGGTTGCTGTAGAAGCAATATTCCAATTAGCGTCAAATTGGCAGACAAGGCAACAAGGAAAATGTAACTCAATATGGATCTTATACTGTCGTAAGCCTACTGCAGAATGCAAGATTATTTATCTGGCACCATAACACCACTGAAACCAAACAGCCAATCAGGACTCAAGGAATGGAATCACCCAAATGCATCAATGGAATATTCCTGAGTGCCATAAAAAAAAATTTTTAAAATGGGGGAAAAAAAAGAAAGATTATAATCGAAATTCTTTAGTTATTGAAATATCTGTTGTTTTTTTCTTATTTATTCTTCTTAATTCAATAATTATGTAATCTGCAAAATCAGAGAAAAAAAAATATCGCCAACAGGGAACATTTATATTAAAAGAGCAAAAATACACTTTAATCTGTGAATCATTCTATTTATAAATTCTCTAAATAAAAACAAAAAATTAAAAAGTTTTTAAAACATCAAAATGTAACGTCATTATTTTACCTTTTTATAAACCCAAACGTGAAAAGCATTTCTAACGTCTGATTTGTGATTAATTCTAAATTTTGCGAATCCGTTTTTGTAGTTTATTTTTCTGAAGTAGATTAAACAAAATCTATTTTTGTTTCTTAAATAAAACGAATCGAGAAGAAACAGCTGTGGCGATGATTGTTCAACAATTCAACTAGAGTTGGAATTAAACGATGAATTTCTTTTTTGTTGACTTTTTTTTTAGAAACTCACAAGATTCAAGTGAACGTATTAAAAAGGAAATAATTAAGAATTGAAATTTCACAAATTAAAAAAACAAAAAACAAAAAACAAAAAAACACTCACTGCTATAAAAAGAAAGGGAGTATTTTCTGCTATTGTCATTGATTTTACACTCAAGTGTTATTTTGCGTTATTGAGTTGATTGTTTTTCCACACACGTATATAGAATGCACATAAGTGTAATTATATGCCTGAACACACACATACACGTGTTAAGTTTTGATATATATCTATAGGCTTATCTATGTATATAAAAACAGCTGTATATAAGTGGTTATATGTATAAATAAATCAGAATCATGGGGTCTTTATGTGACCCTGTTGATAATGGCCAATGTACAGGGTGGTACGAAAGTCTTGTCACCCTTATGTATATTATTATTATAATGGAGATTCGGTGTCTGTATCACAAAAACTACACCACTGCTTGTGTCACAATACACTCAGGAATTGCGTAAGTTTATTAATGAGTATTTAATTTAGAGTCAAAATCATTAATACATAGAATAAATCTTAAATTATTTAATGATGTCTATGAATATCTGAGTTAGTTTTGCCTCAAAACAGCCCATGTTATTAGTGCATTTAGATCCTGCAATTTGTCTTATATATCACTAAGGAAATAAAGGTTTACATAATATATGATGTGGTTAATTTGCATACTGGTTTTAACAAAAATGGGTTTAATAAATAATTACTTGGTGTTCAACTTGGTGGTCAAATCAATCCTATGAATGATTTTATATAGAAACCGATTAAAATATGATTAAAATAAGTGTAATCTTTTTATATATGTTCTTATTTAATTTCGTTAGTCTTTCTAATTTGATATATTTCATTATATTAAAACTTAAATACTTAAGCTGGAAGTAATGGCAATGAAGGGGTACTCCACATTCCCTATAGAAACTTCACCATTAGATGCAGTTTAATATCATACCTAGGACAATATGGGTAAATAGTAGGGCAGACTGGGCTCTTTAACCTTGTTTTGGCAACCGGTCTAGAAGAAGGAAAACTCTGAATTCAAACCAAAGGGACTCTCTTCTCATTATTCAAAACTACTTTGAGAGGTACCCTTCCTCTTTCTAAAGTTAATTTCCAAGATTGAATCATTTTAGATGAAATTCACAATTTAGATTAGGGAACGAAAAACGTTTTGGTGTAAACAGAGTAAGTTTGGCCCATTTAAAAAAAAAAAAAAAAAAAAAGGAAGAAGAAAGGGGAGGGGGTAAGAGTTTTGAGTTTCTGAAATTATTTCAAGTGTCAAAAGGATCCAAACAGGAAGCAGACAAGATGGCGTTAAAACCACTTATTAAAAGAGGACAGAATTAAAGACATTTTTTTTTTTAATGTACTTCTAACCTACATAGAGAACAATAAGTACAAGGTGGTCCGAAAGTCTTGTCACACACTAAACGTTTTTTTTTTAG
>CM042166.1:7098717-7131217 GCA_023376005.1 Doryteuthis pealeii | reverse complement strand
TTATTAATACTGTTGACCATATCCACATACTATTGTACATGCAATTGTATTTATATATACAACAAAATGGCGGATTACAGTGTGAATTGGAAGGCTAATTTGCATATTGATCTTAAAAATTTGATTTTAATAAATATATGCTTAGTATTATTGATTTCTAATTTTTTGGTTTTATCTTATTGAATATAAGCAAAAATCTCGGGGATAAATCTTAAAAGAAATCCATTAACAAGAAGAAATAACTGTAATATTATTCTTTACTTTCTATTTTACCTAAATAGTTAAATTAGGAAAATTTACCAATGAAAGACGGGAGTAATGGAAAATGATGGAAGAGTTAGTTTCAAAGTTGTTCTATTTTTCAATCATACCCCCTCTGTTCCAAATATTTTTATCTGCATTCTTATTCAGTTTCATTAACCTTTCTAATTTAATATGATATTTTATTATATTAAAACTTAGATACTTGCACCTGGAGGGTGCATATATTTTCTAGTAGAAATAAAGATGAGGACAACAGTCTGAAAAATATAATTAATACAAATAAATCTTTTATTTTTTCTTAATCTCCTAATAAAATGATTTTGAATCAAAAATGATGGAATGATTTTTTCTCAGTGAGAATCCAATTATTAACCCTTTGAGGAAAACAATTCTCTTCAATTCTGACATTGCCAACATCACAACAGTTTAGCTCAGTTGGTAGAGAGGGGGAACTGATGGTAGGTGTGGTGCTCTACTTTAGACAGATAAAATAATCTCCATGGTCTAGCGCTAGCGAAAAGGGGATAGACACCCTCACTGTCCGGTTGATACCGACAATAGGCCACTCCACCTACTTTACAGGTCTATCTGCTGTTGCTTTAGAATACACTGACTGCACCTAACTTGTAAGACCCCCCTCCCCAACAGGGCCACCTATTGGTCATGGATGGTGACTCATGATGCTTAAGGATGGAATCCTGGTGGCTGAGTAGTCCATGACATGTAGTACTCCACTTTGATCCTTACTTAGTCTAAACAGGTGATCGGAGAGGTTCCTTCAGATCAATTGGCTGGCCATGTCAAGCCCTAGCACCTATATGATTGTCCCAACCCTATTGCCCTTATGGCAAGCCTCAACCCTTTTTATCATATCTGGGCTAGAAGGTAGTCGCTGAGGGTCTTACTGTCCTGAGTATGACATTAAACTATCTGATGGTGAAGTTCCAATTCTAGAGCTTGAGGAATGTGGAGTACCCCTTCATCACAATTACTCCCAGGTCGACTCTGACTGGTAGTACCTGTTAGGTCCTATCTATAGGTTGAATAGAAGTTTTTTTTAAATTGAGTTTAAAAAATAATTGAGTACTCATGAAGAATGAATAAAACAAAACGTCTTTGGCATAAAATAATCCAACAAGGGTTGACATGCCATAAAATCCAACCAACAAGATCTGGTTCTTTCATTGGCTACAAGTTGAACTTTGACCGCAGCATCAAAAGTTTTGGTGGTTATTTCCTAGTTGAGTAACATGAGTGACCCAGAAAAAACAGAACCCAAATTATTTATTTATTTTCCCATTAAACTAACCCTAAACCCCAACCCTTTTCAAAAAAAAAAAAAAAAATTTTTTAAAAATTAAAATTAAGTTTTATTACAAAATTTGTGGGTTCTGTTTTTCTTGGTCACCCTGTAATATCATGTTATTCAACTAGGAAATAACCGTTTTGGTTTTTTTATAAGTGGACACATTCAATTCAACTATGGAAAGTTTAAATAATTTCAAGTCCTTCAAATATATAAGTAATTGTTTTTCTTACTCATATGCAGCAACACAAGGACTTTTATTTGAAATATTTTCAAGTGGATAAGTACAACATTTTACTCTGTGTCATCAGCATATTGTTTGAGGTTAGTGAGAACTTTTAACCCTACCACCACTGGTGGAATAACAGTTATTGTTATAGGAAATGAACCTGACAATCTGATATCTAATACATAAAGGCAAATATATATATACATATATAAGTTGAAAAATGAAAATGAATCCATCAATCAAACATCTTATCCTGAGGAAGGCCGTTTTCTTTGTATATTAAAATTTTTTCTATTTTTTTTTCAATTATTATTTTATTTCATATCTAAAATAGTAATAAATAGAATACAATGTGTACATGGACAAACTTTCGGCTGAAACACGAATATATATATATATATATATATATATATATATATATATTACACACACACAGATATATATATATTTGTCATAGAGTAAATAACTTGTTACCTTTGATTTCAAAGCAGCAAATCTCAACTTATATATGTTGTTGATAAGTGGCCAATACACTGCTTTGAAACCAATGGTAACAATTGTACCTTAAATGTATTGTATTCTATAATAAACAAATAGAAGTCTTACACCCATAATCAAGAACTTTATTATCAATTCTCCAATATTAAATAACTACAATATAGTCATTGTGGAGTCCACATATGATTCTTTGTTGGTATATCTTGTGAGTCTAGTTTTCAGTGTATTTATCATATTTGTATATATGTTTTATATATGTCTATAATAAAAAAAATATTATAGACATATATATGTATAAATCATATATACAAATATAATATATACATTAAGAACAAGACTCACCAGAGATTTTATATATATATATATATATATATATATCTTAAAGCTAAACAAATAAAAACAACCAAAAGCCAAAAGATATATGTTGGTTTTATAAATTACTTATGAATAATTCTCGCTGTATATTTTGGAGAAAACAAAAAGAGAAGAAATCTCCAAAAAGTCCAAAGAAGCAAAGAGCTAATCTCCAAGAATAATGGTGCCAGATTTTTCCTGCAGGTATCAAAACTTAAAATCAATAAGAATAAAGGTGGAATAATGTAGACGTCATCAAACACTTCTTTTCTTCTTCTTCAACAGCAGCAGCAGCAATTTCACCGAGGGTTGAGTCGTGTGTCTGTCTTCAACAGCAACAAATCAAATACCTGAGAGTAAACTTAAAATACCTGAATGGAAATTTCAAACACCTGAGTAGGAATCTAAAATAAACAAATATAAACCTAAAATACATGAATTTAGATTCATTTATTATATATATATATTTTTGGGAGATTATGTGCTTAATTAAAGTCATACCTAATTTGTTAATTAATTATAATTAAATGAATTAGGCATACATATCGGTTTAAATGTAAAGCGTAACCAAATCGAGAAAAAGTCGATCTCTGTATAAACCGATATGCATGCCTAATTCATTTAATTATAATTAATTAATTAACAAATTAGATATGACTTTAATTAAGCACAAAATTGTCGGCCTTTGCCATTTCAAACACATTGTTTGACCACTTCATATATATATATATATGTATCTTTTTACTTCCATTTATTGAAAATCTAAATACCATATATATTTATGTATCAGGTGACTATCTGATACCTGAATTTTACCCTAATATTGGGGGGGGGGGTCACACCTTATGCAATACAAACTAGGTCTAAGCCTTGGCCAATTATTTACACGCACAAAGTTTGTATCTCGTGTAAGGTGTGCCCCCCCCCCAATATAAGGCTAAAATTTAGGTCTCAGAACATTGCACGATACACAAGTATATTGGTACTTTTCAGTACCAGAAATCCACTAACCCTCCATTCTGTAAAAGTTAAATTGATCTAATATTGATGATCTTTAATAAGACTCAATATGCCCCCCCCCCTTCATTTTTCTTAACAAAATAAACACTACTACTGATCTGAAATGACTTTTAAAGATATCTCCATAATTTTGAATGCAAAAAAAATCTTGAAGATTCAGTTTTCTTTAATTGTTTCATTAAATACTGTTACAATCGTGGTTGCCATTTTATAAAGTTTGGTGTATTCCTTGAAGTAATTATAAGGGAGAAAGTATGCAGTGTCCGTAGATACTCCTTGTTGGTCAATCTATAGTATTTCTTGGTAGAATGGTTGTAATATCAGTTGACTCCTTGTCTGTCAATCTGTAGTATTCCTTGTGGCCTGTAGCATTCCTTTTGGAAGGAAATCCAGTCGGCAACTGATTTTAAGACAATTTACCAATGAACTTAAATATACGTTTGTTGTTTTTTTTTGGTCAATCCAGTTCCTGATACTTGGAATAGTCTATAAACATAAGTGGTGACATTTCGTACAACTTTTACCCTCAGATATTCCAACATGCCCCCTACTTTGGTATAAGATGGACTTGCCCACATAAAAAAGGTTATTAATTTTTATTTTTTTTATTATTGTTATCTATTAAACATTATTATTATTTTGTTATTCATTATTTGTAACTTTTATTCTTTTTATTTTCATTTATTTTTGCACTTAATCAGCAGCCAGAGTTCAAATCCTGGATGAGGCTGGTTGCATTTCATTTTGTACTAATGCCCTTCAGAAAAGGCATAAAACAATCTGTTCTCCCAACAGCTATGGGTAAATAGTATGGCAGAATTGGTTCTTTAGTCTTAGTTTAACAGCTCAAATAATTAAAGTAATTTATCATTGTTTTTAAGTTGTCTCCCCCTTGGTGTTTAGAACTCTTCAAAGAGAAGAAAAGGAAGAAGAGAAGCATAAAAGGTTTTTGTCCTTTTGTAGCAGCAGCAGCAGCCAACAAGTTTTCACGGTTAATAAATCAGTATAACAAGAAAAACATTTATGTGTTTGTGCGAGCAGACAGGTGATTAAAGTTGGTAAGGCAACTAGCCTAGGAGAAGGAAAACTCTGAATTTCAAATTGCTGTACTTTGCTTAAAAAAAAAAAAAAAAAAAAGACCCTGTGTCAAGTTTTGCACCTGGTGGAAGGGTTGGGTAAATATATATGTAATATTCACCTGGTCTGATGTGGTTTTTAAATAAGTCCAAAACAAGTCATTATATCCTGATTATGCATTGGTTACACAAGACTTACACACTCCTTTATACTCAAACAAGAACAACAACCACAGTGTGAAACATGTTAACCACCTTGCACTGTAAAACACTTCCTCATAGAATGTGGAGATTTTTTCACACAAGAAACCACTTTTTAATGCAAATAATAGACAACATAGATGACATTCTGTCCTTTTTGAGAAGAAATAAAATTAAACCAAAAGAATATAAACATAAACCTGATCAATACCATTTATAAGCTTTGAGTTGAATAGTATCACTATTGTTCTTCTGCAAGGATGGTGTTGGCATTAAATAACCAATGAAGGTTGATATGCCATTAAACAAAGAAACTGAACCAAACCTATTCACCGTGTGTGGAAATAAATCTATTTATAGATTATCTTTGTTTTTAATGACATGCAGCAAACAAGAATATCCTTTTGTTGGCTCTTCTTATAAATATGCAGATAAGGTAGAGGGATAGACGTTTGCTCTCGGCATGATTCGAATTGGAAACTAATAAATAGATTTACAATTAAACGTTAAAAAAAATAAATAATTGTCTGGTATTTGATTCGTTCTATCATCTTTGTCGAAAGAGAAAACAAAATCTATATTGATGCAGCATGACCCACATAGATATTGTTTTGTAATCCTTGTGTATTGTAACACAATTGAGAAAGAGAAAGCGGAAGAGGAGGAAAGGCTGATTCAAATGATGAGTGCAACATTTGCATCCCTTACCATTTTGCAGTGGTTGAATTATGGTTTTATAATCTTTGTGTAGAGTAACACAAATGAGAATAGAGAAAGAAAAAGGTGAATGGGGGAAGAGGTGGAAAGGCTGATTCAACGAGGACAACATTTGCATCCCTCATCATTTGAAAACAATAATGTGAAAAAGGTGCATTTAGACGTGCAATGGACAAGACATTGTGGTGTATGCAACGTGTAAGTACGTGAAAAAGGGTTTGTTGGATTTTATGGCATGTCAACCCTTGTTGAGTTATTTTATGCTAAAAACGTTTTTACTCATTGTTGATGGCATACAAATTTTTTTTTTTAAACAATTTTTTTTCAAACTCTATAGATGAGACCCTAACAGGTACTACCACTGAGAATAGACCTTGGAGTAATGGTGATGAAGGTGTACTCCACATTCCCCAGAGCTCCAGAATTGAGACTTCACCATTAGATGCAGTTTAATATCATACCCAGGACACCATGACAAAAGGGAAGGTGGCTGACTTCTGATTTAGGTCGGAAAAATTAAAACGGAAAGTATTTTGGTGGTCCCCAATGACAGTTTAACTACAGTCTATAAATTAACATTTTGCAAATTGGGTTATGGTTTTAGGGGATTAAGGTTGTTTTTAATTACATATTGCTTTAAAAAAATAAACAACAAAAAACCCAAATTACTATACATTTAATGTTGAAAAATATTTTTAAAAACTAAGTTTAATTGAAATTATACATTGCAATACTAACACAAACAACTGTCTCAATAATAGATTCAATAATTAATTTCAATGGTTAATTAAATGTATAGTAATTTGGGTTTTTTGTTGTTTATTTTTTTTAAGCAATACGTAATTAAAAACAACCTTAATCCCCTAAAACCGTAACCCAATTCGCAAAATGTTAATTCATAGACTGTAGTTGGGTACCACCAAAATACTTTCAGTTTTAATTTTCCGACCTAAATCAGAAGTCAGCCGGGAAAGTTGGTGCCGAGAGCATAGTTTTAGGATTCTTTTGTTGTTGTTGTAGGAAGAGACTTGTATCCCTTGGCATTTTGGAATGGTAGAAAGAAAACGATAATAGACAAAACAAATGGGTCAAAAAGGAAGAATCTATTTAGAAACATGTGGCGTAATGGTTATAGTCATAGAAAATGGACTTGTCGTCCCAAGTTCAAATCCTGGATATGGTAATTGCATTTCACTTTGCGCTAATACCGTTGGGAAAGGTATGAATCTTACTCTCCCTCCAGCTATGGTTAAATAGTAGGGCATACTGGGCTCTTTAACCTTGGTTAGGCAACCAGTCTAGGAGAAGGAAAACTCTGAATTGAAACCTGTTGAACTCTGTTTAAGAAATTGACCTTGTGTCACATCTTGCTCGTGCGGAGGGGTTGGGTAAATATGAATGTCATTTCAGTAAAAAGATTTCTTGTTTGGAGAAAGAATGAATTTCCTGTTTCTTATAATAGACAATTCCTTGTTGTGTATACAAGGTGTAATAATGTGACTCCCCCCCAAAGGTATGTGAAAAAGGAAAGGTGGTGCCGAGAGCGTAGTCTGATGATACTTGTTTTGTCATTGTTGAAAGAGAAAGTTCACATTACAAAAATGGATTTGCAGCATTTTGTTCTTGAATGGCTGAGTGGATAGAGTTATAAATGAGGGTTCAATGCGATCGCATATAAAGAACTATAAAGGGGTCATCACTATGGTGAATCAGAACCATGTGGATGGGACAGTTAGAAAGAGTTACTACCCAGCAGGATTGTTGTGTGGGTCTCTTCTGAGACAGTATATTATGTGGGTAGGATCATTAGCAAAGGCTCAATACAGGTTATGTGTCACATAGCAGAAGGAGCTATTAATTGAAGAGTCTCTTTAGACACTTGTTAAAGTGGGTAGGACAGTTAGATAAGTTATGCAGCACATGTATAGGACTGTCATAGGGTTAAGAATGGTTTCTAAAGAGTTTTTTTGTTTTCTTTGCAAATGGTCCAATTATCATTGCAGGTCAGAGTTGACCTGAGAGTAATGGCAATGATAAGGTACTCCACACTCCCCAGAGCTCCAAAACTTGAGTCCCAAAATCGGATGCAGTTTAGTGTTATACTCAAGAAATCCCTTTCTTTCGGGGGGGGGGGTTGAAGACAGGGGACACAGTCAGCATATTCTAAGCACTGCCAACAGGACAGACATTCTTGAGTTATGCGGTTGCAGACAAAAGAATTTAAAAAAAAACAAAAAAACAAAACAAATGAATCATTACAGTGAGCTATGTTTTGTTTGGTTTCTTTGTTTAATGGCACATTAACCTTAATGGGTTATTCAATGCCAAAGCTATCCTTGCAGATAAAACAGTAGTGGCACTATTTAACCCATAGCTTGGGAGATGAGGGGGTTCATACCTTTCCCAAGGGTATTAGTCCAAAAGTGAATATAATAGTGTGACTGGAGTTTTAAATTCGCTTGCTATAATGTCACAGTCAAGCATGTTAGCCACTACGCTACAGAGACTCCCCCAATAAGTTAAGTACACATGTACGTACACCCCCACCCCCACATATGGCACAGAAGATGCACTGTAAGGGAAATGATATCTTCCATTCTGTTAATTTGAAGAAAAACAAAAAACTAAGTTTAATTGTTGCCAAGGTTAAAAGTATCAAAAGTTTTATCTTCCCATCGAAAACACAATAGAACTTTTTAATCATTTTTTTTTTGCGTGTGTAATGGATGTGGGTCTGTTCTGTATGTTGGCAAATAGGAGTATATTTGTGTGTGCATATGTGTGTGTGGTGCATGTGTGTGTGCATATGTGTGTGTGCATGAGTTGTGTCTGTGTGTGTGTGTATGTTGTGATGTGGGTTGGTTTTATTGTATGTCAATTATTGTTGGATAATTTAATATCAAACCCAATTTTTTTTTTTTCAACCAATTATTCTTATCTAATAATAATCATTTGTAAACAATTAGATCTTCAAATAGAATATCTTTTAATGCATATAATTTACATGAAGTTATAAGGTTTCCTATCTAATACTTATAATTTACATACAGTTTACATGGTTTAAAGGAGGTGCATGGTGTAATGGTTACAGTCGTAGGAAATGGGCTAGTCGACCCGAGTTCAAATCTTGGATGAGGCTGCATTTCACATAGTGCTAATACCCTTGGGAAAGGTATGAATCCAACTACTCTCTCTCCAGCTATGGGTAAATAGTAGGGCAGACTGGGCTCTTAAACATTGGTATGGTAACTAGTCTAGGAGAAAAATAAGCAAACGCTGAACTCCTATTCAGCTTGAGAAAAAAAAAAAACTTTGTGTTGCGTCCTCCTCATGGTGGAGGGGTTGGTTTAATACTAACTGGCACAAAACGGCAAAACCCAACTACTTCAGCCACTGGGCATACTCCTCCTTTAACTGTTAGAATTGTCTTCTAGAAGCTTTCAAATTAAAAGTCTAGAATACTTCTCTCTGTAAATAGATTCTTTTTGTAAGTCAGTAAAAATAGCCGAAACTTTTTCTGTCTTCTTCGTGTTTTGCAATTGGTGAGTGAACCTCTGCAACTGCAAAGGAGGGAATTATATCGTTGGTGAAAATTGGTATTTACTTGCTTTATCTTGAACACCAATAATAGGTTGCAAAAAGAAAGAAGAAGAAGAAGAAGTTAGAAGAAGAAGAAGAAGAAGAAGAGAAAAAAGAAGAAAGAAGAAAGAAGAAGAAAAGAAGAGAAGAGAAGAAGAAAGAAAAGAAAAGAAGAAAAAGAAGAAGAAGAAGAAAAAGTTAGAAAGAGAAGAAGAAAAAGAAGAAGAAGAAGAAAAAGAAGAAGTTAAAAAAGAAGAAAGAAGAAATTAGAAAGGTGGAGAAGAATAAGAATAATAAGAAGAAAAAGTTAGAAAGAAGAAGTTAGAAGAAGAAAAAGAAAAAGGAGAAAAAGTAAGTATGACAAGACGTGCAAAGTGGGTTAGAGTCCCAATTGTGAAAAAAAAAGAAAAAAAGAAGAAAATAACATTTGAGTTGAAAAATGCAAATAGAAAAAAAAAAAAATGAAGCCAAATAAAAGAGGAATGTTTTCTGCTAGAGATATTGAGTTTAAAAAGAAAAAAAAAAAAAGGTCTTGAAGAAAGTGTGAAGAAAGTGTGAAGAATACCTGAAGTGATCCGTTTTGGCAAGTGAGGGAGACAAGAGTTAAGAAGTCTTTTTGGGGTAATCCAATATGGCGGCTGCTGCTGCTGCTGCTGCAAATGCTCACACACCAGCAGAGCATGCAGACATTGCCTTTAAAGCTGGAAAAAAAGAAGAAAAGAAGGAAAAAAGTTAGAAATTGAAGGTTTTATTAAAAAGGAAAATATTAAAAGAAAAAAATAAAAGAGAAAATTATTTATAGCATTTGTTGTGTCGTCTGCAAAAACAATTTGAAAAAAAGAGAAAATGTTGCAAATTTTCTGTTGAATGAAAAACAGTTAGTGACTAAATTGAAAAGGTGGTTCTAGTTGTAAACAAAGAAAAGAGAGAGGAGGGGGGGGGGGGGCGAGGGGAGGAGTGAAGGAAGGGAGGAGGGAGGCAAGGTAGAGGGTAAGGAGGAGTGGATGGAGAGAAAGGGAGGGAGAAAAGAGGGAAGGGGAGAAAAGAGGGGAAGAGGGTGGAGAAAGAGGGAAGGGGAGGAGGGAGAGGGAGGAGGAGAGGAAGAGGGAGGGGAGAGGAAGAGAGGGAGGAGGGAGAGGGAGGAGAGGAAAGAGGAGGAGGAGGAGAGAGGAGTGAGGAAGAGAGAGAGAAGAGAGAGGGGGGGGGGAGAAGAGAGGAGAGAGAAAGGAAGAAATTTTAGTTAATAAGGTACAATTCAGCAGCTCTAGATGATTTTGCTCAGTTCATGAAGGTGACGAACCATACAGAACTGTGAGATACCGACCTCTCCTGATACTCTTGGTGTGCTACTTGCTGAATTTGTCTCTATAGCTTGGACAGCTGGTTACTCTACTATGATTCACCTTTTTGATTTCGTTATTTCCACAGTGTTATGGCCCAGTTTGTATTTGTAAATTATAAGTTCCCAAATTAGATTACGTTGTACATTCATCTGTGCAGTTTTCAAATCCCACAGAATGAAGCAATACTATAAAACTTCATTGTAAATGGTTTTACTATAGAAATCCAGTGAAAAGATTTTTGACTATAGAAATGTATCGAAAATGGCTTTACTATAGAAATGCACAACATGTCAGTGCACCAACTATCACAATACTACCAACCACAGTAAGTACCTTTCATGATGTGAACTGCTTTGATCTCATGATATACAGACTGCATGTACCAAAGTATTGCAAAACTTTTGACTCACCCAAATATAAACAAATAAAATTAGATATCTCAAAAAAGTTGTGATGAGATTCTTCAAATTTTCTGAGCAAGAAATGAAGAAATATTTTCTTTCTTTTTCTGTTCAATAAAATGATCAATTGTGAATTGAAGTATTGATGGTGTCTATCACTACCAACACCCAATTTGACCTAAATAAAAATGAATGCAGAGAGAGAGAGGAGAGAGAGAGAGAGAGAGAGAGAGAGAGAGAGAGAGAGAGAGAGAGACAGCTAAAAATGTTGTACAATACAATAGGGGTTGCGGGGGAGGATGAAGAGAAAGAAAACCTGCACCACAAGAGAAGAAACATTGAAAGGAGATACCAAACAAAACAAAACAAAAAACAAACAAAAAACCTGTTATGAGATGACCAGGACAATGACATTAGTGAAATCAATGCTGAAGAGGTTCACAACTCGAAAAAAGTTTATTTGCAGTTTTTAAAACTTGTTTTTTTCTTCTTCTTTTACAAAGAATTAAGTTGTTGGCGGTGTGAACTTTTGTCAATATCAGTCAGACAGAGAGGGAGTCTATCCTCTTTTCACTAGACCAAAGAGATTGCTTTTGCTGAAGTAGAGCGCCACACCCACCATCAATTCCCCACTTTACTGCACAGATCAGATTACCCAATCTGTGCTACTCATGCGCTGAGTTAATGGGGATCAGTGTGGAATCCAGAACTTTGCATTATATATATATATATATATATATATATATATATATTATATATATTATAAAGAGTTGGCATTAAATGACCCACAGGGTTTGATATGCATTAAACCAAACCTTGCGATTCCGAGGTGGGTGCTCTACTGATTGAGCTAAACTGGCCCCATTATATATATATATATATATATATATATATATATATATATATATATACACATACACACACACACTTATCTTGCTATTTTTTAATTTTATTATAGTCCCAAATAATTACCAATAGGACAATGGCCATTTAGATAATAAAATAAAAAACATTGGGTAAAGTATATCTAGTTACTCAGGGTAGGGGGGTGGGGATTGTGAATTTAATCCTTAGGTTAGTAGTGCATAAAGACTCATCATCATCATCATCATCATGGTTTGTCTTTGTGAATGAAAATCAAGAAAGGGGTGGGGGTGGCCCACGTTGAATGCAAGCCCAGCACTCATGGTGGACAAGGCCAATATAGGACAGACAGGCAGGCACAACAGCAGCGGTTGGTCAGAGGGTGATGGTGTAGTGCTGCGGTTATTCTTCCTGTGTCTTTTGTCCTCGAGTGCGGCCCTACAGTGTTGTGTTTTCAAAGGAGGAGACATGGTGGATGATGAGACGCCGGGCATCACAGTCCTCAGCTAGGGGGGTGGGGTGGGTGGGTAGCATCGGTGATGGCTGATGTGACAGACTTAAAGAGTTATGTCTTTTGGTCTCACTGAAAAGAGACACCACCTCAAGGACAAATGAAGAACTGATCCAAGATATTTTCTGAATATGGATATTAAAAGGAGAACAATCAACCCCCCCCTCCCCAGACACATGGATTGAATAAAGGATTCAATCTGGAGTCCCCAGAAGGTTACTAGGGACGGTTCCTATGGGTAGTGGTGAATATGCTGAACTGAGACATCATAGTATGCGAATTCAAACTCCAGTCATGCTATTATCTTCACTTTCAGACTAATACCATTGGGAAAGGTATGAACCACCTCATCCTCCAGCTATGGGTTAAATAGTACCACTATTATTCTTCTACAGGGATGGCTTTAGCATTAAATAACCCAAAAAGATTGATATGCCATTAAACAAAGAAGCCAAACCAAACTAGCTATAGGTTATATAGTACCACTACTGTTCATCTGCAAGGATGGTTTTGGCATTAAATAACCCATGAAGGTTCATATGCCATTAAACAAAGAAACTAAATCAAAAAGTTACTAAGATCAACAATTGTAACAACAACCAAGATGAGGACACTTACCCCCCCCCCAATACAATATATACATATGTATCATGTGACTTTCTGAGTTCTAAAGTTTGGCTTGACATTAGTGGGTGGGGGGGGTGAAATGGAAACTTAGTTCTGATAATTTTAAGTCTTCAGTTGAGAGATAAGTCAGCCATCCTTCCTTAGCATTGGTAGTCCAGTGACTGATTATCAAGACAATGAACATTATTAAAAGCATTTTTTTGTCCTGCCTGTTCATTGGTCTCTTGTTGGAATTGATATATTAAAATAAAATATATATATATATATATAAAAAATACTGTGTATGTATTTATTAAAACTTGTTTTAAAAAATAATGAGGACCGTCTAAGGTTGCATGCTCAATTTTTGAGTGTATATAATACAAGATTGTTCTTTATTCTAATGTATTGATGATTTTGGGTAATGTGACATAAGCAGTGACGTAGTTTTGGTTACAGACAAATGGAGACAGAATCTCCATTATCAAAATATATACAGATAGGTCAAAGGTTAAAATTTGAAGCTATCCTAATCTGGTCATGGCTGATTAAAGCCGATTCATTTGAAATAGAAATTAAACAAATTCTACACAGAAGAAGCGCGGTGGTGTACTGGTTAGAGTTGCAGGGAATGGGCAACCCGAGTTCAATTCCTGGATGAAGCCACAGTTCACATAGCGCTAATACCCTTGGGAAAGGTATGAATCCTGTTGAGTTTGTCAAGTATTCAGCTCTGTTACAAGCTGACTACAAAACTATCTCTAGAGTGTTGGCAGGTGGTTTATATGCAGCTTTGGGTGATTCCATTATGAACTCTGGCAAGTTCACTTCCTGGGTTTTGATTGGCTGATGGTATTCAGGGTGAGTAGAGATATGGATAAGTACCCACTCTTCAGCCCTCAGTCTGCAATGTACCAGCAGCATGCAAGGACTGTATTTAAGTTACAGCTTGCATGTTTGTTCTTGTCTGCTAACTCGACGGTAGTTAGAATCCCACTGCGACTGTGAGTATTATGTTGTTTCTATGTTATCTGGGGGATAACTTCTACCTAGCTATGGGTAAATAGTAGGGCAGATTGGGCTCTTGGTTAGGCAACCAGTCTAGGAGAAGAAAAACTTTGAATGCAAACCTAGTCACTATTAGAATAGGCTCAGGCCTACTTAGTGATCTATTTCAATCTTAGAAAAAAAAATTATTTTATTAAGAGCTGACTTTGTTCGTAAAGGAATTAAAAACACATAAAATTCAATTCCAAGACATAAACGAAAAATGTCTGGAAAAGTTTTGATAATTATGAAGAATTTAATAAAAGATGTTTTCACTTGGGAGACATTAATGAGAAAAAAGTGATTAATTTGGGTTGGGTTTGTTTTATGGCATATCAACCTCAGTGGGTCATTTAATGCCGAAAAAGTTTTGAAATAAATTCATTCTTAATGCATAATACAATATTGTTTATAAACTCATGTTTTTCTATTCAACCCATAGATGGGACCCTAACAGGTAATACCACTCTGTAGTTATCCTTCACCACCGCAATGCTAAGATGATAAAAAGGTATAATAGACATACCCATCCTCTTTGCCCACTACAAACTGGTGATATAGTAGCCATCCAAAATCCACTTAATCGCCGATGGAATTGACAAGATCATTACTGTCCTTCCAGATCGTCAATACCAAATCAGGGAAGTTACAGCTTGCATGTTGTTCTTGTCTGCTAACTCGACAGTAGTTAGAATCCCACTGCGACGGTGAGTATTGTTTTGTTTCTATATCTGAGGGATAACTTCTACACACTCCGGGTCAGAGTGGACCAGGGAGCAATGGTGATAAATGGGTGCTCCACATTCCCAAAAACCTCCAGAACTGGAACCTTACCATCAGATAGAGTTTAACGTCATTCCCAGGACATGTAGACCCTCAGTCACCGCCTTCTAGAACCCATATGATAAAAAGGGGGCTTAGGGGATTCATTTGGGAGAAACAAAGAAAATTAGGACAAATTTTGTTGGTCTAAAGAAATCGGGCAATTTCTTAAGTTATGAAAAAATTGCTGATATTTAGAATAACTCATATTTCTAAAAGACTTTTTTTAATCCCTTGACAGCATGATCTATATATTAATACTCATGTTCCTTAAAAGTATGACCATTATCATCTTTCAACTCCCTATGGTTAAAAATGAGACTGTCCAAATCATCCAAGATTAAAGTGTCATCACCTCAGCTAAATAATTGACCATTTCATTATTATAAAGAAAGAAAGGGGAAAAAAAGGACATCCTACACAGAAAAAGAAAGACTTTTTTTAATCTCTTGACAGCATTAATATAAGAGTAAGTCAATAATAATTTTGATATTTCAGTCTGTTGTCCTCATCTTTATAGTGGTATATATAAACACAATGTTCAAGCCACTGTAACCTCAGGTCTTATTTAAATGTTTCTTTAATTACTTTAAAATAAAATCATCATCAGATGATAACCTGGAGTTGAAACATGGTTTCAGAGCCAAAGATATATATATTTACCAACCTCTTCACACAAGTAGGATGCGACACAAGGTCAATTTCTTAAGTGGAGTTTAACAGGTTTGAATTCAGAGTTTTCCTTCTCCTAGACTGGTTACCTATGGTTAAAGAGCCCAGTCTGCCCTACTATTTACCCATAGCTGGAGGGAGATTTGGATTCATACCTTTCCCAAGGGTATTAGCTCTATGTGATGTGCAAACAGCATCCATGTAAGCCAAAGATATCGTTACCACTAGTTCAAGGAAAATGTTGAAATCAAACCAAATGTACTCCAGTTAACTTTGTGGTTTCATAGTGAAGGGGTTTTGTAAATACATACTCTACATGACATCTCAACGACCCAATAAGATGGGCATCCCATACTTGATACTAAATACCCATAGTTGTGACCTTGAGTCACATCCTAGGTGTCCTATTATGGTAAAATAGTTAGCAAGCCAGTCTAACAGATCATTACTGTGACGGAGAACGAGAAAAGAAAAAGAGCAAGACATTGTCATGCCTGCCGGGATCGAAACCCGCATCCTCCCACATGCAAAAACAAATGCGATTTAGACACTAGACGGACACAAGGTTCGACTGATGTGCCCGGATGTTTGGGTAATATGTCCATAAATAACCAAAGCGAGTGGAGCGTGGGGTGACAAGCAGAGAAGCATTTGGCTTATGTGTGTGGCAGTCAAAAAAGATTATTTTGATGACTACGACGGATTTTCAGCTGCTGGTCGAAGACGAAGACTGTGTTAACCAAAAGAAAGTTTGGCTTGCGAGAAGACTGAGCACTCGCTTCTTTTTGGTCCCCCCCTCAGCAGGAATTTGTTGACTCAAATATCTATTTTCCCCCCTCTATTTTTCCCCCTTCTATAATTACTACTGAATAACGAGTTTGATCCTTGCTGGATGCCACATACTAGTGACCTTGTGTTACATCCTAACTGTGGTGGAGGGGTTGGGTAAATACCTACTCTAAATAGCATCTTAATGACCTAATAAGTTATGTTGACAATTTAGTGGGAACACAATGTTTTGGTATACTAGTATATTCAAATAAAGGTCTGCGCTAACAATAAAGTACTTCATCACAGAATGCTAAGAATTGAAGTCTGCCGTAAAATAAAATGACCAAACAACTTGCTAGATCCCCGAAGTTAAGCAGTGATGAACCTGTTCAATACTTAATTGGTCTACCACTTAAGCAACAGCAGATACTGTAAGCAACCTGAGTCTTTTGTTTTATGAAAATTACTTTATTTGGCATTAAATGACTCAAAAAGGGTTGATATGCTGTTAAACAAACCAAACCAAACAATTTCGGATTTTGCTGATATAAAATGATTTTGTGCAAAATGAAAAGGAGGCAGATTTTCTACAGTTTTCTTTTCTGTTCTGTTTTGGTTTTGTTTTTTCTCTTTTTCTTTTAAATCTCAAAAATCAAAATTTTCGTTGGGAAAAGGTGAAGTGAACAAGACTGATTCTTCTTTTTGTTTTTTGTTTTTTTGTTTTGTTTTTGGGAATTGAAGAATTCAGTCAATAATGAATAAATCAATTTGTAGGTTGGAACTTCTCTGGCACATGCACTTTCGGTCAGGTTTTTTTTTATTTCTCTCTAGCAACACCCCCCACCCCACCCCCTATATATTGCCACAAAATCTAAAATCAATTCTCTCAAACTAATACAGATATCTTGACTGGTTGTATTAAAGATTAAAAAAGGCAATGTTGGTGATGGTGATGATGGTGGCACCAATTGTTTTTGTGGGTGAGAGAAGATTTATCAAATTGTAACAATTTTTATCTTCTTAATTGGATTATTTGATAATCTCAAATCACAGATTGTAGTTGTTAGTTGGATTTTACGGCATGTCAATCCTTGTTGGGTTATTTTATGCCGAAGACGTTTTGTTTTATACATTCTTCATGGGTACTCAATTTTTTTCTATTTAACCCATAGATGGACCCTAACAAGTACTACCACTCCGGGTCAGAGTGGACCTGGGAGCAATGGTAATGAAGGGATGCTCCTAACAGATAAAATCACAGACTGAAGAGAACAGGAACAGTTTGGACTTTAGTGACTTAGTCAATGAGAAAAAAGAGGTATCGCTTATTTGTTGGGGGTGATTTTTCTTTTCCTTTTTTTTTTATAATCATATTTTCTATTGTTGGTATCAGCCGGACAGCAAGGGAGTCTATCCCCTTTTCGCTAGTGCTAGACAAGTGAGATTTTTATTTGCGCCACACCTACTGTTAGCTCCCCACTTTACCGCACAGATCAGATTACCCAATCTGTGCTATTCAATGTGCTCAGTTGGTAGGGACTGGTATCAAACCAGGATCCTTGCAATTCCTTGATGGGTGCTCTATCGACTGAGCTAAATTGGCTCCATTTTGTGTGTTATTGAATTTAAAAAAATAAAATTCAGGACAAAGTGAACCTAAATCTTTCAAAGATTCACCCTACCTCACAGACTCTGTATACAAACGAACTCATAAGTGACATTCATCTGTAGACACATACATAGGCACTCTTTATACTTAGCTGTTTTTTTTTAAACCTGTGTCCAGTGGATTCAGCCATTGGACTGGTAATGAATATAATATTAGTGTGATCCAGGGGACCATCTCCACAAGCAACACCTGCCCTCTCGATTTAAAGGGGCAGGGCTGGGTTTATTGCCCAGTGCCTGAGACACCTTGAAAGAAGAATGCCACTGGCCATACATGAGTTTCCTCATTATAATTGATCCTCGTATTCAACTGACATGCTGGGTAGGATGTGAGTAAATAAACTTATGCATAGACATGCCAGTTTAGGTCAACCAGCAAAAACCTACATCAATCAGCTGTGTGCTGATTTGGATGCTGCACGGAAGAAAGTCCCAGAGGGTGATGACCAATATGGGGGGTGGGGGTGGAGGGAGGGAGTTATGGATATCTGAGCTGTCAGCACGATCTGATGATGAGGTGTGATAAAACCAAGTGTGAGGATGGCCTGAAAAGTTCATATGATGACGTCATATGTCTGTTGTTGATGACTTTTTTTACCAATGGGATCCAAGCACTGCAACACCAATGCAATTGGTGCATTCTAAGTCCTGTTAACAAGGCAAATTAAGCTCTTTAAGTTTGGTGTAAATTGTTAAAAAGAACATCATTTAGGAATTTGAAATAAGTGGAGAGGATTGACCAATGGGATCCAAGCACTGCAACACCAATGGATTTTTCTTTTACATTTGTTTCTTAAGGAGGAGCACTTAGTGTAACAGTTATCGCTATAGGAAATGGAAACGGTAACACAGGTTTAAATGAGTTAAGTGGTAAGTTTATTGGCCGACACTGCAGTGCTTCGATCTATTAATTAGATCATCTTCAGGGCATTTGTTGGTATATGGAAGGTGATAAAAAATTTTTATCACAGAATAACAAGAAAAAAGCAAGTGATAGTCCTGTATTATAAGAACAGACTGATAAACAAGGACTATCACTTTGCTTTTCTCGTTATTCTGTGATAAAAAATTTTTTATCACCTTCCAACAAATGCCCTGAAGATGATCTAATTAATAGATCGAAACACTGCAGCGTCGGCCAATAAACTTACCACTTAACTCATTTAAACCTGTGTTTTTTCAATTTTTCTTAATATACTACATACTGTTGGATTCACTTCCTTTTCTTCACACACACACACACACATATATACACATATATATATATATATATATATATATATATATATATAAAACTAATCCTTCTTATTATAAGCAAGGCTATGAGGCTTTATATATATATATATATATATATATATATATATATATATATATAAAGCCTCAAAGTTCTGCATATAATAAGTAGGATTAGTTTAAAAGACTAATTTGCAGTTCTTTTGCTTTTTTTTTATTTGTTGAGGTTTGGCATAAAATAAACAAGAAACACATGTTAGTCATTAAAGATGTGTTTAGTGCCTCTTCAGGTGAAATGGTTTCCGTAATGCTGGGTGGGTCCTTAGTCCTCATCAAAATATTTATGTTTCACTTTTAAAGCAAACATTATTATAAAAAGAAAAAATAATTTTAATGATTCACACAATACTAATTAGAATATTTCACTCCTTCCTGAATAGAAGTATCAATATCATCATGGATCGTGTTACAACTGGAATTCTGCATGTTATGGGTTAGTCAATAAAGAAAAATGTATATGAAGCTTATGAAGGAAAGGAAGGAGTAAAGAAAAAGGAAGGAAGAGAGGAAGAAGGAAAGAGTAAGGGGAAAAAGAAAGAAAGGAAGAAGGAAAGAGGAAAAAAAGAAGAAGAAAGGAGAAATAAGGAAGAAAAGGAGAAGAAAGGAAAGACTAAAGGAAAAAAAGAAATGAAAGGAGAAAGGGAAGAAAGAAGAAGAAGAAAGAGTGAAGAAGAAAGAGAAGAAAAAAGAAATGAAGGAGTAAGGAAAAAAGGATGAAAAGATAAATATAATAGATGGGGAAAATAGACAAAATATTTTTTGTAGAAGGAAATGAAAAGTGATATTCTTTTTTTTACAATAAAACAATCAATATGTGTGTGTACACATATGTGTACATGTGAGTTTGCGCACACGCTTTTGTCTTTAAAAGGAAAAACTTACAGTAAAACATTCTGGATGTTTTGTGCATTACTTCAATTTTTAAAAGAGTTCAAGAAATATAAAATACATTCGTTTTTTTTAAATAATGTTAATTGCCAGCGAGATCAGAACAATTAAGTAATAAAACTGAACAGAAAAAAAAAACATTGACAAATTTTTGAGAGAAATAAACAAAACAAAAATTTGGGAATCAACATAATCTGGTTAAAAATTTTTTTTTAAAAATATGTTTATAAAAATAATTTTAGCAAAAGAGAAACGAGCCCAGAGAGTTATTTAGTAAAATATAATTTTCATGGATTTTCTGTTCCAATTTAAGATTCCAGAATTTGTGTAAATCCTGGATTGAAATGACTCCACAGAGATAATCCAGTCTAATCCGAATATCTTAAGGATTTTCCAAGTAGAAACAGATTTAAAAACATGGACGTTTCTAGCAGGAAATCAATTATCATTAAAGATAAAAGCAAAGACACTTAGAGATTGATTGACTATTTAAACCACCAACCAAAGTCTCGATTCTCCGAACTGACTCAGTTTGCAATGCAGTTGAATATTAATCCTCTTTAAACAATACAAAATAAATTGTTTTTTTAAAATGAAAAATCTTTCTCATAAATATAAACTCTGCATTATTTGAAATCGGATAGAGAAAAATAAATTATTCTAATTTCACATTTTAACTTTGATGATATATGCTCTATCACTGATATTGAGCACAGTTTTTATCAATAGATAATAAAAAACTATATAATTTATATCGAAGTTAGAGTAATGTGAACATGAAGTCAACAGCACTTGATTACTGACAGTTTCTCACCTATCTAATTCTCAAACCAAACACTTGGTTTGAGAATTGCATAGGCAAGAAACTGTCAGTAACAAGCACTGCTGATTTTGGTGCATATCGCATCTATGCGTCCTGGCTAAGAAAAATGCTAAGCGGTGCCTGCTGAAATTCTGATGAAGCTTTGTTAATACAATGTGGCGAAATATTAATTGAATCAAATTGTTTGTGTTGTTTTATCCACTTTTATTCCTCAACTTTTAATCACATTTTGTAGGATTTTACCCAATCTGTTATTTCCTCACACACACCACACACATTATATATATATATATATATATATATATATATATAATCATCTCACTTGATCCTCAAGTTATATAACTACCAAAGTCTGTTTGTATACTTTATGTATATATGTAAGATGTTTGTAGTTGTCTGCATGTAGGTTATGTGAATGTGTAGGTGTGCAATTCTCAGTCTAGGTATGTGCAGCATTTGACTTTTTTTTTGTCCATTTTTGGTCCGTGTGGGTGTGTGAAGGAGAAAATGGTCTGGGAATTGGAGTAATGGGGGGGGGGAGAAATTCAACTTTGGGAATATCACCACCAATCATACAACAACCCAATTGTTTGTTTTTTTGTTTTTGCTCACTTCTTTCAACATTTCATATCATTTATTAGACATTCAGATTTTAGCTCAGTTGGTAGAGCAATGGCCTAGGAATCAGAAGGTTCTGGGTTCGATACTGGTCCCCACCAACAGAACATATCACAGTTTGGGTAATCTGTTCCTTGCGGTAAAGCCTCTGAGAGCTGATGGTAGATGAGGCACTCCACCTCAGACGCAAAAAACAATCTCCCTGATATAGCTCTAGCGAAAAGGGGATAGACTCCCTTGCTGTTCAGCTGATACCAATAGACTTTCTCAATTAGAGCTTAGGGCTGGCTTAGCTCAGTCGGTAGAGTGTTTGGTTAGGAACCACAAGGCTCCAGGTTCGATACCGGCCCTCACCAACTCAGCATATGAGTAGCACAGAGATCTGTGCGGTAAAGTGAGGAGCTGATAGTAGGTGTGGCGCCCCACCTCAGATGCTAAAACAATCTCCTTGGTCTAGCGCTAGTGAAAAGGGGATAGACTCCCTCGCATTAGGCCGCCCCAAGGACTTTTTACTTATTAGAATGACTAAAATTTAATCTCTTGCACCTTTCCTACCCAGTTATACCTATTAGTATTACTAGCAAAATAAAAAAACGCCCTCTGGGCGATGTAAAAATAAATTTTGAAAGATATTGCTTGAGGAGGTGGAAGTTAAAAATTAAATGTCGGGAGTTTGAACCAGAAATCATCAAATTTATTAAAGGAGTAAAAAAAAAAAAAATAAAATATAACAATTTGAAATCGAAACAAATTCTATTAACTTTGAATATCTATTAAAATAAAACAAACTATATATAAATATATGATATTGGGGATGTATCTATTAAAACTTGTTTTAAAAAAACAACGAGGACTGTCTAATGTTGCATGCTCAAATTTTGAGTGTATTCATTCTTATTGTTATGACGATTAATATACAGAACAAATTCTGTTAAATATTGTTAGATATATTCTTAAATAATAATTTGGCAGCCTGCTTGATGGTGATTACCAGCAATTACTGTAGAGACTATGCAACCCTAACTGACTTTATTCAGTGCAAATGCATTAGAGAGTAAGGTAGTGACCATTAATAGAATCAATTTTATTGTACCGTAAGGGTTCATGCAGTGTTGTAATGTACGTGAACATATATTGTATATATCAAGTAAACTCAGTACATAAATAAATAAAAATAAGCATTTTTTAATACAGGTAGATCATCTTGACCTGATCATTTTAAAAGTTGTTCTCATGCCAAAAAAATGTGGGCACTCCTTGTCTATGGTTTTCAAAAACAGTTATTATCATCATTATTTCACTCCTTTCACAGGAGTCTTGAGAGATAGCAAGTTTAACGTGGCGGGATGGTCACAGTACCAAAAGCGATATATATTGTATAGCGGGGCTTGTCAACGTGCCTCCCACATCACAAAAAAGGTATTTGTTACGTGGCGGTCGACTTGTCAATAAAAAAAGATACAACACTTGAGATATATCGTCACAAGAGCTTAGCTTTTATTTTCGGCTCGTCTCGTGGGTTGTTTCGGAGAGGAGGAAAGGCAGAGAGAAAGAGAGAGAGGACACTGTTAAATTACTGTGATCCCACAACTAGGGACCAGAGGCCCATCTGAATACTACGCTGTCAGGAATCAGAAAAGAGGACGATCTTGTTGTTAGTCATTCCTAGTCACCACGTGACTTCCGGTTCTGGTCAACACCCGAAACTTCTGGTTGGCTTTCAATTCTCCATTCGGGGGTCATGCCTCTGTTTTGTGTCCATCACTCCTTTTTTTTTTTTTAAACCTTTACTCTCTTATTTCTTCTTCCTCTCTTTCTATAGCAATCCACCCAAAACTCTGGACGTTCATAATCCGTTACACAAGTTTCTTCAAGTTTTCTGGGACTCTTAAGTATTCTAGCCGATCTTAACAATTATGTGGAGTGTATGATCTCGATTCTTCCTCTGATTGTTAGTTCACCCAGTCGCTTTTCCAGGTCTTAGGAAACCGATTCAAGATTATTATTATTATATTAATATTCGTCTTCCTTATTTGTATGACCGTGATCATCTTGCAACACCCTCTGGTTAAAAATGAGGCTGTCCAAATCATCAAAGATGAAATACAAAAATGTAAATCCTGATTGTATGGTGTAGTTTATCTGCCAAATTCTTATGAGTATCGTCACCTCAGCTAAATAATGGATCATTCCGTTTTTATTATAAAGAAAGAAAGGGAACAAAAAGGGCATGCTACACAGAAAAAATATAAGAAAGAATGAAAGAGAGTAGGGGAAAGATAGAAAGAGGAGGTAAGCATGCAGACATGTTTAAATCAAACAATGAAAAGAAGGAAAGCAAGAAAAAAAAGTTTTTACATATTGAACTATTTCACAATAGCTCTTAAGTAAACATATCAAAAGTTGTAATAATTAAATTATCATACTGCGGTACTTCCACAGGTCCTGCTAGTTATTAGTAGCAGTAGTAGTAGAATAAATAACATCAATATAATATGATTTATTAGAATATGAAAGAGAAAACTGTTACAAGATAAAGTGTCTAATGGTGAGATGAGTGTAGAGACTCATCACGGCCTCAGTGGAAGGCTAAAGTATTTATTGATTAATGGGAGACTAAATTAAGTCTGACAGAACAAAGATGGAAGAACACTATTTATTTGGGCAGACCAAAGGGCAGAGAGGAGAAATAGAGAGTGACATATAGACATATCTATTTAGGACACAGATTATTATTCTTCTTCTTGTTATTCTTCTTCTTCTTCACCGCAGTATTCATTTCAGGTTTTAAAAATTAGGGGGTCTCCGTCTCTTGAATGACACAAGAATAAATGAGAGATCTTTCTCTACATTGTTTTGTCTTGTCTTATTTCAACACGGGAATAAGATGAGTTATATGATTATTTTTCTCGGCTGTATTCATATTACGGAAATAATGATTCACACTGTTCCATCTACAAGAGTCGGCTGAAAAGTTCATAGGCTGACTAAGATTATGGTCAAGTCCAATTCCTGCTATATCTCCAAAGTTAAGCAGCGATGAGCATATTCAATACTTAATTGGGTGACCACTTAAGCAACAGCAAATACTGTAAGCAACCAGAGTCCTTTGTTTATAAAAAAAAAAACCGACTTGAGTTGGCATTTAAATGACCTGAAAAGGGTGGATATGTTGTACAAGAAAACAACCCCACCCTATTGGCTGGGAATGTAGAATACACAGACTGCACCTCTGCAGAGGGGTAAAAATCGCCATAATGGGGCCACCAACTGCATCTAGTGGTGAAGTTCCAATTCTGGAGCTGTAGGAAGTGTGGATTACCCCCTTCATCTCTACTTTGACCCAGATTGGTAGTATCTGTTAGGGTTCAATCTATGGTGGGTTTAAAAATAGGAGTTTAAAAAAAAAATACCAACCATTCAAAAAATTGAATAACCAACAAGAATGAATAAAGCAAAATATCTTTGGCATAAAATAACCCAACAAGGGTTGACATGCCGTAAAATCCTACCAACCATTCAAAAATTGAATAACCAACAAGAATGAATAAAGCAAAATCTTTGGCATAAAATAACCCAACAAGGGTTGACATGCCGTAAAATCCTACCAACCATTCAAAAAATTGAATAACCAACAAGAATGAATCAAACAAAATGTCTTTGGCATAAAATAACCCAACAAGGGTTGACATGCCGTAAAATCCAACCAACCAACCATAGGATAACATACTCTCATGAAATGAGAAAAAAAAAAAAAGACATTTATCTTTCAACCTAGTTCCCCTTGTGTTCACACATTTCTTCCATGGGTGTTGCTGCAGTGCTTGGATCCCATTATTTAAAAAGAAAAAAAAAAGGTCCTCAACAGCAGATATGACATCACCCATATGAAGTTTTCAGCCCCCCCCCCCCGGTCCTTTGTAACCCAACAGAATTATACTTAGTGTATTTGTCGGTAAATGAGATACAGGAATTACATGGTATTTAGAGAGGATTAGTGCCGACTGTAATTTATCTTCTTTGCACCCCCCCCCCGGGTAAGAGTTTATTTCAAAGTTTAGTAGACAAGATGGAAGTCATCAGAACAGCGAGGGTTTTTTTTTGTAAAGCAGGGTTTTATCTGTATAGATATTCTTGTTTGCATAAATGCGCATTTTATATAGGGATAGGGAGAGGAGAAAGAAAAAGGAAGGGGGAGGAACAAAGAGAAGAAGAGGAGAAAAGAAAAGGAAGAGGAAAAAAGAGAGAGGGAGAGAAGCAAAGAAAAATAAAAGGAGAAAAAGAGAAATAGAAAAGAGAAAGAAAAAAAGGAAAAATAGAGGGAAAAGGAGAAGAGGAAATAGAAGGAAAGGAGGGTAGTGGAACAAAGAAAAGAGGAAAAGTAAAAGAGAGAGAGAGAGAGAGAGAGAGAAAGAGAGAATGGGAAGGAGACACTGTAAATGCCTGATAGACAATATTATCTTATTTAAACAAAATAGAATTGAGAAATCTTGTACAATAACATTAAGTCAATTATTGAGGAAAAATACAACCCCTCCCGTCACCCACCACCCCCCCCCAAAAAGATTTAATGCTCCAAGATTGAAAAAAGTGCCTCACCCCACCACCACCAAAAAAAAAAAAAAATTGAGATTGAAAAAAAAAAAAAAAAAAAAAAAAAAAAAAAGCTCCGAGATTGAAAAAAAAAAAAAAAAACAGAAAAGAATAAAAGGACATTTTTTAATCAGGAAGAAATAAGGGAGAACATGAAGAAATAATCGAGGGTAAATTGTAGGATTATTTTGTCAAACCTGGGGGGGGGGGGGGGAGAAGAGGAAAAAAAGTAAGACAAATGTAGACATTATATATATATATATATATATATATATATATATATATATATATATATATATATAAAAAAGGTTGACATTATAGACAATGATTACTGAGATGTCAGTAAAAGAACAAGTTGTTATTTCCTGCCTTTTAGAGTATTATAGATAATATGTAAGTTATAAGTGACAACATGATTGGCAGATGGCAACAATGTCAGTGAATTAAGATGTTACTTATCTATGATTAGTAGATTCTATGACGATTTTCGTAAGTAAAGTCAGTTTTGACTTACAACTCATTAGAGACAATTCACTGCGATTTGCAATTTCGAAAAAAAATGAACTAAATAAATAAAAAAAAAAAAAACAACAATTTGCTGGAGACATTGGACAACTTTCTGGAATTTTGAGCCTCCCAAAACTCTTGAAGGAAAATAAATAAATAAATAAATAAATAAAAAAAAAGATTTTTTAATTTATTTTTTTATCCCTTCTCTCTGATTGGAGTTTTGCTTAACTCTTAACATCTGTTGAGAATTTTTTTTTTAAGTCCAGGGCCATCATATGGATATATAAAAGAAATGGCTAAAAATGGCCTTTGCATCTAAAATCACCTGTTATTTCCCTTAAATCAAAAACTTCTAAATATGTTTAATATCACATTTAAACAAAGGCTATCATTTGGGGTAGATTAGGAAAACAAAGGAGACTTCCGGCCAGGTGGAATGAGGCAGTATAGGACTTTAAGAGTTAAAATACACAAAATTTGAATTCATTTTTTTCCCCCTTCTTTTTATTAGTCAAGGGACGGGTTTAGCTCAGCCAGTAAAACACCCACATCAGAATCAAAATCTTCTGGGTTCGATTTCAGTCCCTGCTAACTCAGCACAAGAGTACCACAGATTGGGTAATCTGAGCTGACGGTAGGTGTAGCACTACAACCCAGCAAAAAACAAAAACAATCTCCCTGGTCTAATGCTAGCGCAAAGGGGATAGACTCCCTTGCTGTCCAGCTATTACCAACAAAAAGCCCACTCTGCCAAATTCACTTACTACTCACCCTTACTCTATAAAAAATATTTAAATTTTAATGTAATGAAATATATTAAATAAGAAAGACAAACAGAATTGAATAAGAACACATATAAAATGATTCTACTTATTTTATTTACATTCTAATTGTATTTCTCTTAATTTTTTAGATGAGGCTTGATAAAAAAGATGGTTCCTGAGTTTGAATAGAAGGTCCCCGAGTCCGTCAAGAAATACCTGAAGAAGGCCAGAAAGCACATTAGCCAAAACATTGTACAGATAACAATGAAGATGAGGACAATAGTCTGAATAATCTAAATAATACAAACATTTTAATCGGTTTCTATATAAAATCATTCATAGGATTGATTATAATACATTGGAGATAAAACAATAATATTAAAGATCAATAACACCAACAAATTATTTATTAAACCCGGTTTTGTTAAAACCAGTATGCAAATTAACCACACCATATATTATGTAAACCTTTATTTCTTAGTGATATATAAGACACATTCCAGGATTTAAATGCACTAATAACATGGGCTGTTTTGAGGCAAATCTAACTCAATTTTCATAGACATCATTAATAAATAAGATTATTCTATGAATTAATGAGTTTAACTGTGACTATCAATTAAAAACTCATTTATAAACTTACACAATTCCTGAGGGTATGATGTAAGCAGTGACATAGTTTTGGTTACAAGCAGATAGATACTAAATCTCCATAATTAATAGATTTGGGCACAAAAGGGTTAAATGACAACAAACTCAATAAAATGCATCTGGAATATGAGAGATGGTAAAAAAACCCAGTGTTTTTGAGGGTATTGTGATGTAAGTAGTGATGTAGTTTCGGTTACAGACAGACAGATACTGAATCTCCATTATGATATGTTTTGGGTAACTAGTTATTCTCTGCATCTTAAAAGGGTTAAATGCATCTGGAATATGAGACATGGTAAAAAAAAAAGATCTATTGAGAAAATGCAGCCATTTTATTTGACCCTTTCAGCATTTTACAGAAAAGAAAAAGAAGAAAGAAAAGCTTACCCACCATTTCCTGAAATTTGAAAGTTTGCCAAAATGTGCAAATAATTACAAAACAGTTGAGAAATGAGAAATGCCGACAATTTAGTTTGGAAGGAAAAGCAATTTAAAAAAAACAACAAAAAAAAACGGAGAATTATTTTTATTTTTATTTTTTTCTCCCCCCTTTCTCTCTTTTTGTTAATGATTTTCACCTTTTTATAACGTTGTCATTCAATATCCGTTTCGTGTTGTTGTTGTCCTGATTTAATTTCTCTCATGTTCACTTATCAGACATTTTTGTTTTGTTTTACTTTTTTGTTTTCTAAGAAACCCTTTAATAAAACTGACTTCCTTAATCCGCAGTTAAAATCCCCCAACGGTAATTGTAGAGAAGGCTTCTAAAACTATCTGAATCACAATCAAGTCATGCTGAAAGCACCAGTTGCTGGTAGTTAAGCAGCAATAAGCCTGTTCAATATGTAAATGGGTGACCACTTAAGCAACAGTAGGTACTGAAAGCTACCTGAGTACTTTGCTTATCATTATGACTTGATCTGGTATTAATTGACCCAAAACAGGTTGATATGCCATAAAACAAAACAACCAAACATTTTACTGAGTTAAGCAATGAAGAGCCTGTTCAATACTTAATCAGTTGACCACTTAAGCAACTGTAGATACTGTCAGCAACCCAATTCCTTTGTTTATCAAAATGACTTGATTCAGCATTAAATAACTCAAAAAAAGCAGAGTTTTGGAGTTGGAATCAATTAAGAAAGTCAGTAAAACTACACAAACTCCAACTCCAGTTAAATTTACCCTTTATATATATATGGCCCTAGTTTAGTGTGTAAAGTTATACAGTGCACACTCCTTATAAATAGATAAGAGATTTGTAGACCATAATCACTTAATTTACATGAAGAGGAGTCAAAGTTAAATGTTATGTTGAATCAAAAACAAATTCTGATGCAGGGTCGTCCACAAAGTGTTTCTTCACTGACTGCAGTCTCGCATAGGCCAACTACGTCTCTCAGCACTCCACTCACTTCAGTTATTTATGGGCACAGTCCCCCCAACATCCGGGCACATCAGTCAAACTTTGCGCCCGTGCAATGCACAATTCTCGTGCATTCGGATGGACGCGTGTAGGCCCCAACATCCGGGCAACTGAATTGCACCTCACGTCAATCCAGCGCCTAAATCGCATTTCTTTGCATTTAGGAGGGCGCGGGTTCGACTCTGGCAGGCAAAACAATGTCTTCCTCTTTTTCTAAATGAGTACGGTAATACTCATTCTCTGTCACAGTTTTCAATTCTACAGCCATGCCAAAAAGGGTTGATATATCATAAAACAAAACAATCTATCTGATATGGTTAATTCACCAGGACTTGGGGTTGGTGAAATGTTGTGTGGTGATTGCGGAAGTCATCGACCATCACACACAACCAATTTGTTTTATTGTTGATGGTGAAGTTGACGTTATACTTTTTGTCTTTTGCAACCTTCATTAGGACTTGAGGTGGACGTTGTGTGGTGATGATGGATCAAGTCCTAAGGAAGGTCGCAAAAACTGAAATGTTATGTCAACTTCACCATCAAGAATAAAACTCGTCTTTTGGAATACTTTGGGTTTTCTCATATATATATATATATATAATATATATATATATATGAGATTTATCCAAAACTTGGTAGTAAGGGATGATTCTATATGTGATTTCTAAGATCCACTGTATTAATATTGATGACCCAGTATGTATAAATACAGTGAATCTTTAAATCACTGAAGAGAGCTCAATGTATAATAAACTTTTTTCATTATATACAGAGCAATATTTATCAATAAAGGAAGGAAAAACTCAACACCGTAATTCCATAATAAATTTATTTCGACCAAAATTGGGGCCTATATAAATCTAAGTTGATTTAATACACATACACACACACACACTTTGGTGTTTATAAAAATTAAGCATCGAGCTTCAATTGGACCTGAACTTTCCAACACCGTACCGTTGGAAGAAAGGACCAACTTAGAATCATCCTAATACCAAATTACTTAGCACCCCACCAAAGAAAATATTATATATATATATATATATATATACTCCCACTTTGGTTGAGTTCTCTAAATAGGGATTTAATTGAAAAGTTCACCGTTCTGGCGTGTAGCTAACCCTCGCTCGTTTACAAAAATTTTGAGGACTAATGAATTCATTTCCGCTTAGAAATGTAGCAATTAAATATTCTCCTATATTTGACAGCTGCCTCTGGCCGTACGGGTAAGAGGCTTGGCAAACGAAAGTTCATTCGGGTTTCAGACCCGGCCAGGAGTAGCTGATGAGAGGTGATACCTCGAAACACATGTTTGTGGATTACTTATTATATATATATAAGGATAACATAGAAGAGTCAACATCACTTGGTGTCTGTCAGTTTCACATCTATTCTAACTTAGAGATATATATGTTCCAACATTGATATTGAGCATTCTTTATGTATAAATATATCAAACTCATATATATATATATATATATATATATATATATATATATATATATATATACATACACACTTTTATAAAGTGTTCATGCTGTCAATTAGATTATCACCATGAGAAAAAAACTTTCTTTTCAGATTTTTAAAATCTTGTATACATTTTGGATTTTTAAAAAGGCACAGATCTTTATAGTTTATCCCGCTACCCCTCACTGTGTATATGAAAGCTTCAATGGTATTGGAATCGTTTTTACTCGGGCGGATGTGGGGAGGTTGTGCTTACAATGAAAAGAGTCAAATTCTCTTTGTAGAAGAGAAGAAAACCCGGAAGAATATACAACTGAGCAATGTGAACTGTTTTCACATACCTGAATTATTTCTGATTTCAATTCAAAATGCGATGTGTGTCTGGGGTGGGGGTGGGTGGGGAGGAGGGGTTTGGAGGTAGAGAGAGAGAGAGAGAGAGAGAGAGAGAGAGAGAGAGAGAGAGAGGGAGGATGTATAACTAATTTTCTTTGTTAAATTCTACCGAGTCAATATAGATTTGTTGCAAGTCGTGAGTGTCTGTCTGAAACCGAGTTGATTTCTCTCAGAACCTGTTATGGAGAGAGAGAGAGAGAGAGAGAGACAGAGAAAGAGATGGAGGGAGGAGAGAGAGAAAGAGACGGAGAGATAGAGAGGGGTGGTGGTGGTGGTAGAAGGGGGCGGGGGGGGTGAGGATGGTATAATGTAGTGAGTGGTAAGAGATGAAACAAGTGCAACATGCGGTGAGCTGTACTGACTGAGAGGAATGGCTGCTTAAAGTCTGTTCAATATGAAGCAGTTGTACAAAAGAAAACGGTTCTATTGGCACCGCCGCCGCCGCTGCTGCTGCTGCGGCTGCTGCTGCTGCTGCGTTTTAGAAGAAGAAGATGAAAGAAGGTGACTGTGGAAAAAAGAATCTTCTTCACCCATTGTTCGTGTTGGTCATTGACTTTTCAATGTTTTAATGATTTATTCACACATAATCGACACAGAAAAGGGAGAATGAAACCCATACAAAGATTCTCTTCTTCAGATTTTGGCTACTTTGGGATTTTACAAGTACATGCATAGAAATGAATACGAACACAGATGAGCAACTCAGAATTAGATTCATGTTCAAAAAACAGACTCACAGAATGAATAAAACAATATATATATATATATATATATATATATATATATATATTTTTTTGGGGGGGAGAATATGTGCTTAATTGGAGTCGTACCTAATTTTGAAAATTAGACCTCATCAGCAGAGCTATAGATAGGAAGACCGCCCTTTGGCAGTCCGTTTTCAAATCACGCACAGGGCGGTCTTCCTATCTATAGCTCTGCTGATGAGGCCTAATAGGCCGAAATGTACATACAGAGATTGATTTTTCTCGATTTGTTTAGCCATACATTTAAATAGGCATTCCCGCCTAATTAATTATTAATTAATTAATTTTCAAAATTAGGTACGACTCCAATTAAGCACATATTCTCCCAAAAATTGTCGGCAAAAAGCCATATCAAAAC
>CM042166.1:7036217-7088717 GCA_023376005.1 Doryteuthis pealeii | reverse complement strand
GATGTTTAGAGGAGGAGCTCGTGGCATAATGGTTATCATTGTTTGGAAGTGGATTCTGTTATCCGAGTTCAAATCCTGAAGGTGGTTATTTGCATTTCACATAGCACTCATGTAGCATTAATAACCTTGGTAAAGGTATGAATCCAACTATTCTCCCTCCAGCTATGAGGTAAATAGTAAGACAGACTAGACTTTTAACTTAGGTATGACAAACAGTTTCGAAGGGAAAATTTGAATTCAAAGCCGTAGATGTAGATTTGGAAAGAGATAGTATCCACCAGGTTATTCTTTGCCAAGGCACATGCTACATGAGTGGGACCCCCAAGACCAAACCAGGTTAGGAGATCTCTCTCTCTCTCTCTCTCACACTCACCTCTCTTCTACAATCATTGTCATATACACAACTTGTACAAATATTTATATTTCATGGTAATTTATCTTTGAAACTGGGGAATTCTTAGTTATTGTTTTCTGATACTTTTTGGGGGTTTATTTCTTTTTTTCTTTCAATTCACATTTTTGGATTTTTTTCTTTTTCTTTTCTCCATCCACTTTCTCCTCCTTCTTCCTTCAACTCAATTTGTCAAAGAGACGTTTGCAGAGCATCTGTTTTTGTCAATTCTTTTGTCATCAAAATCGCAAGAATATGAATTACTCAAGAGACAAAAACTCGCTTTGCTGTTCACAGAAAAATATAGGATTACCATTTTATAAAAACATAAATCTATAAATAAAAGGTTTTAAAATAATTTTCAGATGTAAGTTGTCAGAGTGACCTATTATCGGCATCAGCCAGACAACGAGGGAATCTATCTCGTTTTTGCTAGCACTAGAGCAGGGAGATTATTTAGCGGAAGTGGAGCGCTGCACCTACCATCAGCTCCCCACTTTATTGCACAGATCAGATAACCCAATTTGGGCTACTCATACGCTGAGTAGGCGGTGACCGGTATCGAAACCTGGGACCTATGATTCCTAGGTGGGTGCTCTACTGACTGAGCTAAACCGTCCGCTTTAGAATTAAATTAGGATCAACCTCGATTGAGAAATAGACTTAGCATCGATTCTTGGGGAGACCGCATAGCGTATTGGCTAATGTGATTAACATCATAATAAGTAAGTTTAAACTATAGTCTTGCTATTATGCTCACTTGCAGACTGATACCCTTGGGAAAGGTATGAATCCCCTCATTACCCTATGGTTTACATAATACCACTAGTACTAAATTTGATCAGATTTACATTACTCCGAGTTTTTGTAAATAAGCAAAATATATGAACACTTTCTCGTATGAGTGAATTACATACGAAAAAGTGGGTGTTCAAATATACGTAATTTTTTCCCCCGTCTCATTGTTAAAAAGTTCTAAAAACAAGATACACATATAAAAAAAAAAAAATTGTTAAATTTTGCCACAAAAGCTGAACTTTGAAAATGATTTACCACTAAAATACCTGACCAATCAAAACTGATAATAGACTATGAAAAAAAAAAAAAAAAGTGTTCAAATATTCATCATTTTTTTCCTCCTGCCTCATCGTTAAAAACTTATAAAAACAAGATATATACATTTAAAAAAAAAACCTTGATAAACTTGTAGATAAATCAATTTCCTTTTCTTTTTTTTCCCTTTTTTTTCTTTTTTATGACAGGATTTTATGGGGACATAAATTAATTTTCAGATGGAATCAACTAGAACATTTTAAGATGCCATAAGAATTGTTAATTTAATCGGAACTTTTTTCAGTCTCCACTTTTAAGAGTCAATTCATTTGTAATGACATTTCTAGAAAATGTCTACAATATTCTAAAATGGAGAATCTTCTTCATATATTCAAACATTTTTATCATTTAGAAAAACAAAGATTTTCTAGAGGAGAAACACTTAATCCTTAAAAAGTCTCATCGTCAAAAAGTTATAAAAACAAGATACACATATAAACAATCTTGATAAACTCGTAGATAAATCAATTTCATTTGGTTTTATGTTTGGTTTGACAGGATTTTATGGGCAATAAAATATTTCTAAGTAATTTTCAGATGGAACCCACTGAAAATGGAAATGTCTCAAATATTCTAAAAGATGCTGGGAGCATCGTTAGTTTAATCAGATCTCTTTTCAGCCTCCACTCATTGGTGTATGCCATTTTTTAGAAAATGTTTTAAAAATATTCTCTCATGGGGAATCTTCTTCATATATTCAGATGTTTTGTCATTTAGAAAACCGAGGCTTTTGTAGAGGAGGAACGCTTAATCAGGTTACAAAAAACAATTCATTCTCATAAACATTATGACAGGATTTATTAATAATTCAGAAACCTTTAAGAAATACGAGACTCATTAGAATTGGTGATGCTATAAACGACTCGATTGTGGTAATCCTCATTTCCAAGTTAGGAGGGGAGGGGGCTTCTAACTAAAAAAAATAAAAAAAATTAATTCCCCATTTGACATATTTGTTAAATTCAGAAAGATAAATGTAAATCCATTTATGGCAGCAAAGGTCAGATTAAGGCATGACCCTTTTAAGCCGTTGATTTGGGGGGGGGGGTTAAGAGGATAAGGCCATTTTCTTTTGTATGGCGAATTTGTAGAGGGCTTCAGATCGGTAGGTGGACCACGCCTACAATTTAAAGATGTCTGCTGGAGAGACGTGAGGATATGCCATATCGGCACAAATGTGTGGGAGATAGATGCAAAAATTAGAGTGGCCTGGCACCTTAATGTTAAGCAAGGCACGGAGAGGGGTGAGGTGTAGAGGAGAGTAGCCTTGACAGCAAAAAGAGAGCCAGAAAGAGGGAGAAGAGACAGTAGCCCCAGAAAGCATCACAGTTTGTGTGCATTCAGTGCACCAAAGACTGTCACTCAAGAATTGGCCTGCAGGTCGCTTGCGCAGATGCAGATTTTATTTTTTTTGGGACACTATGCCATCGTCCTTAGTGGACAGAAAGGGCCTCTTGAGGAGGATCAGGGTTAAGTCAGAAAGATTGGACAATAGAAACGAAGGAGGAGGGGGAATGTGTTGTATTATCGTAGCCCAGAAGAGGAAGCTTCTGGCAAAAAGACAAAGAGAAAGATAAAAATATATATTTTAAAAAAAGGGAAACGGAAGAGAGGTTTTCCGGTTAAAGAAGCAGGGAGAAGATAAAGAAATATATAACAAATGTCCGTTATTAGATCAAACGAAAAATGCGTAGGCATATTTAGCGGATGTAAAAACCAGATCAAAAGATAAAGATGCGTAGGCGTATTTATCGATATAAAGGCCAGAGGGTTCGAGCCGACAGTCAGAGACCCCAGCCAGCAGCCAAGAGGACAACCTCGCATCTCCCGTCAGCAAACACCCCTCGGGCACTCATTGTGAACACTGCGCTCTTCGCCAGCCACCCGGCATTTTCATTGTGAACTAGTCGCCCTCACCAACCACACACCGAAGAAAATAAAGACGGGTCCTATTTTTGTATATACGTATCTGTTGTTTATTGAAATCCACTAGCCGGTAGTGTTACATAATTATTGGATCCCTAATGCTTTTATAAGGTATTGTAGAAATCATAATGACGATTAGTGCAGCTGATGGCCTTGAGAGTGAGTGATGGCGCTTGACCTCAATCTCACCTTGCCTTGCGGGGATAAATCGTGAGAACCGGAACCCCATAGAAGGCCCTCTTCCGGTTTAAGGATATAGTAAGATTAAGAGTTAGAAGTTAGAAGCCGAGCTAGCAAGATGTAAGTCTCACTGCGCAGAATGTCTGGTTGGGGATTTACAAATAAAGTAAGATCAATGTAAATCGAAGTCTTGTGTTTATTACCTAAAAACTAACAATGACACAGGGCTTCTGATAAGGAGTGATCCCCAACAGAAACCAGACCCAAAGTCCTCAATGGAAGACCAGACCTTAGAAGATATACCAGACCTGTAGAAACAATGATACTCACCATCGCAGTGGGGTTCTAACTACCGTCGAGTTAGCAGATGAGAACAACAGGCAAGCTGCAACTTAATACAGTCCTTGCATGCTGCTGGCATAATGCAAAGTGGTGGCTGAAGAGTGGGTACTTATCCCTGTTCTTACTAACCCTGAAATCCAACAGCATGCAAGGACTGTATTAAGTTACAGCTTGCCTGTTGTTCTCGTCTGCTAACTCGACGGTAGTTAGAACCCCACTGCGATGGTGAGTATCATTGTTTCTACAAGACCAAGATAGATGATAGACGATCAGAAGCAAAGCCGGCCAGAAGAAAATACGACCAGAAGTAAGAAGTAAGAAAAGGGTATACAACATTATATAGATTTGGTACTGTGAAAACGCCAGTAGTAGTAGACGGCTATACAACAAATGGTCAAGTTGGCAAAGGAATGTGGATCTGAAATATGTCAACCCCTCGAGGATTATTTAATGTCTCGAGGATACGCAAATGGAAATGCATACAGAGTAGATTCAGATTTACATTTTTTTGTTTTGTTTCTTGGGGGTTTATTTATTCATTTATTTATTTATTGGACACCGTCTTATTGAATACAAATAATTATTAAACATATCCATTTGACCTATAGATAGGACACACATATACTACCACTCTGGGTCAGAGAAGGCCTGGGTGTAATGGCAAAAAGGGGATAGACTCCCTCATTGTTGATACCAACAATAGGCCACCCCACAGACTTTACTTATTTTACGCTGCTCCCATAAGTGAACTTGAAATCTGCCCCAGGAATAGAATTAGAAAGCCTTTGTCTGTTTAGCCCTCAACTCAACCATTGAGCCACACCTGCTGTTTTTATTCAGTAGAAATAAAATATTATGAACAGTCAGACCAGTAAGAAGAGATTTGGGTTTTTTTTTTATCTTTATTTGAAAATTTCACACTGAGGAATTATTAGAAGAACAAGATATTATCTTTATTTCGGGTTATTTATTCGAGTTAAACACTTCAGACAGAGAAATAGAGAAGTATTGTAGAGGAGAGAGAGAGGGGGAGGGAGAGAGGGAGAGAAAAAGACAGAGCATATGTGTGTGTGTGTGCCTGTTAGAAAATGTTGGAGTATATAATAAAGCTGTAGGTATACAAACACACACACATTATATATATATATATATATATATATATATATATATATATATATATATACATACTCACTCACACACACACACACACACACAATCTCTCTCTCTTTCTTGATATATATAAAAAATAAGTAAAGTCGTCGGGGTGGCCTAAAGTCGGTATCAGCCAGACAGTGAAAGAGTCTATCCTTTTTTTTATCAATGCTAAATCAAGGAGATTGTTTTTGCCATCCTAGGTGGAGTGCCACACCTACTATCAGCTCCTCACTTTACCACCCAAATCCCTGCGCTACTCATATGCTGAGTTGAGGAGGGCCGGTATCGAAGCAGGAACCTCATGGTTCCTAGTTGGACATTCTACCAACTGAGCTAACTGGCAGTGAGTCAATAAAGTTTGTAATCTGAGACGGTTATTAGTTGAATGAAACTTTTCCTTTTGAATATTCAATTTAAAGGATTAATGGAGTTGGGTATTAAGTGCATTGACAAGAAGGAGATTATGTTACAAAATAAATATTTTGTTTTCTGCAAATCACTTACAGATATATATCTATGTATATTTACATAAGTTTGCATGTAAACATTTACATAAGACTCTTCTATCCATGAACGTCTACATCCGATCTTATATTGAGTGGGTGAGTGTACAAGAGTTTTTATCAAATACATACACAACACATATATATGTATATATTTATTTACCAACCCCATCTGCATGTGTAGGATGTGATAGATGGTCAATTTCTTTAAGCAGAGTTTAATAGGTTTAAATTCAGAGTTTCAAGGTAGTGGATTTTCTTCTCACAAATCCAGTTCCCCAACACATATAAACAAAAAAAACAACAATTAAACAGACACACACACACACACATATTCAGTTAACCAATCCTCAACAATCCAATATTCTAGACCAACACCTGTGGTACCACCATCCACCATTCTGACGATCCCCATCTAGTGAGAAGGAAATCTACTAACCACTCCCAACCACCCCTCCCCCTAATTACGACCTTCTGTTTCAGCATTTTGAGAATGTCCATCATTGAAGCGAGTGCTATATCCAAGTCCTGAAGATGGTCTAACAGACCGAAACGTTGCATCATCGACAATAAACATCCAGTTTCCATAACATCCTGTGTTTGTCTACCTTTCTCCACATACTGTCGGATTAACCTCCTCACATTTCTCCCATATATATAGTATATATATATATATATATATATAAATAAAATAAAAGGAGGCATGTGGTGTAATGGTTACTGTTGAAAGAAATGGACACAGCGAGAGGAGTTCAAATCCTGTACACGGCTGTTTGCATTTTACACACCGCTAATACCCTGGGGGCAAGATATGTCTCCAACTATTCTCCCTCCAGCTATGGATAAATAGGACAGACTGGGCCATTTAACCTTGGTAAGGCAACCAGTCTAGGAGAAGGAAAAAAAAAAGAAAGTAAAAGCTCTGTACTTTGGTTCCTGACAATTTCTCTTAATTTAAGATTTACCTTGATTCCACTTTTGGTAAATTCCATTGTTTTTTTTTCATTTTCACTTTTAAGAAATTTTTTCCCCATTTTCAAAGTATTTCATGAGAAAATTTTATAGTTAAAATAGTTTTTATTTGTGAACTATATCTTTGTGTTTAATATTGTTTTCAATTTGAAGCAAAACAAAAATTTTGAAAAAAAAAAAAAAGTAGTGTGTTCACCTGTATGTATGAGGGTGTGTGTGTGTGTGTGTGTGCTACGAATCTACTAAGAAGCTAAGGGAGTGCTAGCCTGAAAATGTTAGGGAACCACTGCTTTAGATTCTGACCATTTATAGCACTTTTGGCCTACCATAGATTTATCAGCCTTGTTGAAATGTATTGATTTTTCAAGATTTTATCACAAGGAAATATCTGCAACGTGTCATCAAAATAATTCTGTCCAAAGTTTTACAATAAAATAATCTATAAAGATTGTTTCTGTGTCCAGTGAAGAGAGAGAAAAGAACAAAAGAACATTTTGAAGAGTCGAACTGGCAGCAGGACATTTGTTGTCACAGGAATTTTAAATATGCAAATCAGAAATAGAATCTTCAAATGACATGAAAAAAAAAAAAAAAAAGAAAAGAAAAATCGAGAAGTCAACAAAGAATTGTTAACATTATGTCATCAATATTCAAAGAGGTGGGCTTCTCTCTCTCTCTCTCAGAGTTTGCTTCTCTCTCTCTCTCTCTCTTTTCTCTCTCTCTCTCTCTCAGAGTTTGCTTCTCTCTCTCTCTCTTTCTCAGAGTTTGCTTCTCTCTCTCCCTTAGAGTTTGCTTCTCTCTCTCCCCTCTCTCTCTCTCTCTCAGAGTGTGCTTTTCTCTCTCTCTCATTTATTCAGTACAATGTAAGGGCAATGCTCCTAACTTGGATTAACTTGAAAGTTGATATTTTATTATAATGGAGATTCGGTGTCTGTCTGTAACAAACTATATCACTGCGTACATCCCAATACCCTCAGGAATTACGTAAGTTCATCAATGAGTATTTAATTTATAGTCAAAATCATTAATACATCGAATCTTCAGATGACCCCCCACCTCCCAAAAAAGACAAGAGGTCAACAAAGAATTGCTAACATCATGTCATCAATACTCAAGAGTGTACCCCCCTCTCTCTTTCTCTCAAATATTCAATAAAATGTAAGGAGAAGGGCAATGCCCCTAACTTGGATCAAGTTGAAAGTTGATATAGAATATAATTGCAGAAACATAAAAATGTTATTAAATAGGTTTTATTGGGGGGGGGGTGCATGCAGGTTGTAGTAGTACAGAAAATATGACTTCATGTCTATTCTAACCAACTACTACGATTACAGCATTCACTCTGGGTTGATTGAGTTGGCTTCAACCAACTCACTCACCTATGGTGAATTCATGGAAGGAGTAATAAGGGAATAGGAAATTCATAAGGGGTCTCCAAATCCCACATGTATATCCTCGTCAGAAGAAAGAGATGCCCTTGTTTGCTGCAGATTTTCCACAGATGCAGTGACAAGTACACCAAAGCCGTTGATTCCTAATGATGATGGAAAGGCCCTTTGGATTTTTGCCAAAGCCCCTTTGGCCAAGTTGTGGCCCTAATATCACTGGGTGCCAAACATATCCGCCTTGGGTGACCCTACCAGGAACTTAAGTTCCCAACAGCATGGCTCTAACACAACCAAGTTTACATGGCCCTACTGCGATGAGGAGGGCTTGGACTTTAGAAATAATGTGCTCGATGATCATTGTGAACAATGAACTTCCTCCGCCCATTTTTGCTACCCTAACTTAGATATTCCTGCTCTATAAATGATACTGAGCACTATTTACTTATAAATATAGAATGCCATATTATCAATATTAATATAAATATTTACACACACGTTTATATATATATATATATATATATATATATATATATAATATATATATATATATATATATAGAGAGAGAGAGAGAGAGAGAGAGAGAGGGAGAGGGAGATAAGATTATTTCTGAGCAAAGTTTTTAGAAAAGCCATTTTTAATAGATGCATTAGACATAGGAAACTGCATATCATTTTTTTCTTTTTTCATTAAAAAAAAATTAAAATTAAAAAAAAAAAAAAAAATTAATCTAACTTTCAGCAAAGAATTAAAAACATCTGAACTTGGAGATTTAGATCTACTTTCAAAATTTTCACTTTACAGGAAACAAAACAAAAACAAACAAAAAAACAAAAAAAAAACGGCTAGTGCTTCTTAAAATGATAAATCTCTTGTGAAGCGAGAGTTAAAGGAAATATTTTTTTTTTTTTGAAAGCTGAAAATTCTTTCAGAGAAGTTTGATAAAAATCTGTCAGAAATTCAGTTTGAAGAAAAAACTTTTTGACACATTCAAATTTGATTTGGTTTCTTCTTTTCTCTCATAAAATGTTTGGCTAAAATCATTTGCGTATTTGAGGTGTCTGGGGCGTAATGGTTATCTGTTGAGAATTTTATATATAAGGTGTGTGATAGATCTCTGCTCCTACTTATAGACTAGACTAAACCATGTGATCTATCTCTTGGCCAATCACAGGCAGTACTTTGAGGCTGATACTATACTTAACCCCGACCCTACTGGTCATAATTACTGTAACACTCATGGATGACAGACATAGGATTAAATCACTGGACCTTTACCAATATGCGGGATAGGACTTATACGCTTACCCAAGGATCCCATATCACAGGACTTACTTTAAGCCGTTTTCAACTGGTCAAAGATGGCATTTAAAAACTTTACGATTCTGTTCGCCATTTTAGGCATTTAGATCTCCAACTGATAAATCCAATGGTCGAAAAAGGGTGGAGTCTCAATAGTAGAAAGTTGGTTGTATTCCTTGAAATCCTACGTAGAACAAGAATGTCCTCATTGTAACACAGAATCCAGTTGGAGTCCTTCTGGTATTAAATCCAGTCAGCAACTGATTTCAGATCAATTACCAAAGACCTTAAATGCATTCTATGTTGTTTTTCGTTGGTCAATGACTACTGCTGATTTTGGGTAAGTCTATAAATAAAAGTGGTGATTTTTTGTACATCTTATAATTCTAGAGAATCCAACATTATCATCATAAGAAATTCACAAGGCAACACAAGTTCAAATCATGGATGAAGTTGGTTACATTTCACATCACGCCCAATATCCTTGGGAAAGGTATGAATCCAGCTATGAGTAAATAGTAGAGGGTAGACTGGACTCTTTAACCTTGGCAAGGCAAGGAGTTGAGAAGAAGGAAAAGTTTGAATTTGAATCTTAAACTCCATTTAAAAAACTGACTGTGTCACATCTGGTTCTTGATGAGGGGTTGGTAAATACATACAGTCATCTGTGAATGTATGTACATGAATGATTGTTTTTAATGGCATCCCAAACTGTCTAAAATTATTATATGCCTAGAAGTTAAGGAATCATATTCTCTGGGTATTCATATTTACATCTTTTGTTTTACTTTGGATTTAACATTTTTTACCGCTAGGCATGATATAACCCTGGACGGGTTGATATGCCGTTAAAATTAATAAACCAAACCAAACAAAATTTTTTTTTAACTTTTTAAAACTTTTTTTTACATGAATAATTGAATACGAATAATTTTTAAGTGGATCTATTTGACCCATAGATAGGGAGGGGGGGCTGCCAGATACTACAACTCCAAGCCAGTGTAATCCCCATCCCCCCAGATCTGCAGAAATAGAGTCTCACCATACACAGGACCTCTTTCTGGGGCAGGGGGAGTCTTTCTCCTCTGTGGGGGTGGGGGTTTCAGTCAGTATATTCTAAGCCCTACCTTTTCAGATAAGATAAAGAAAAACATTATACATGTGCAATGAAGGGGAGAAAGGAAGGGAGAGAGAAAGGAAGGGAAGGAGGGAGGGGAAGGAGAGGGAGGGGGTAGAGAATAGGTGTATAACCACAGCCACCAAATATTTTCTGAACACATGTTTACTTTCCACAACACACAGTCCTGAACCTGAACCTTTCGGGGCAATAAAAATTGTGTAAAGGGGTTAGAGGTTAGGGCAGGGTCACAGAATTTGGGGCTTTGACCTCATTTCTTACACAAACAACAAAGAATTCAACTTATATAATTACTTATGTAATCTATCATCATCAGAGAAAGAAAAATCCCTTTCAAAATAGGTAATAGAGTTGCATGTGTCTATTGTCAAAATAACAAGAAACCGGCAGAAGATTCTCTCTTCTTATTCCAGAGATGATCAGTTGTTTACTGAATATTGGGGGCGGGGGGGGGGTGTTAAATCTAAAGCTTGAAATGATAACAAGAAACTAACAGCTGAAAATACTCAATATTTTAAGTTAGAAATATTAAAAAGATACCATTATAGTATGTGGCCTACCTTTTGAATGTGGCCTACCAAATCATGTCTCTCTTATAGTATGTGGCCTACCATAAAAAACATATCATAAGGTTATAATAATAACTGCTAACCCTATTTCAGAATTTTAGAATTAAATAGATCTTTGATTCATGTAAATTATGGATAAATTCTTTTTTAATTATTCTTAATTACTATATACAGCTTATGACTGAATTGCATTTATTGAAATTGAATATATGTGAAAAATAATTAGTTTCAATAAATTGCCTACTACTTATATCTATAAATATACTCTTACAGAGGTAGGACATATTCAAAGCGCCACATACTATAACAGAATCAAAAAAGGTGGGCCACATACTATAACGGCACCTATTAAAAATTCATAAATCATTTCTTTTTCAAAAAATTTTTTTTTAAATCCTTCAAAAGTCGAATAAAATTTTCTCATGACCTATATCAAGAATAGGGAACCTGTAGTCTCCTAAACCATCAAGTGTATGTATTTACGCAACTCCCACCTCTACAGGTAGAATATGACAAAAAGTACAGCAGGTTTGAATTCAGAGTTTTTCTTCTCCAAGACTGGTTTCCTAAGCAAGGCTAGAATACCTAGAAGAGTCCTGGAGACCTGAGGAGATTTGTTAATGAAAATGGAGTCGGTGATCTGACTTCAAATCATGAATGAAGCTATTTGCATTTCACAGTGCCAATACTCTTGGGAAATTATTCTCCATCCAGCTATGGTGAGAGGGCACATCAGCCAAAACACTGCACCGATAATAATAAAGATGAGGACAACAGTCCGAAAAATCTAAATAATACAAATCATCAAGCCTCATCTAAAAAATTCAGAAAAATAACTTAACTGTGGTCAGTTGGAATGGAGGTGCTTTTGTATTTATAGTGAACTGAACCAGGGGGAGACAACTATGGGTCACTACAACAATAAAAGTCCAAATGGACAGAGAGAGAGAGAGAGAGAGTGAAAGTGAAAGAGAGTGAGAGTGAGAAAGAGAGAGAGAGAGAGAGAGAAAGAGAGAGGGAGGGGGATTGGGGGAGAGACAGATATGAGAGAGGCAGGGGGTGGGGGAGAGATATGAGAGAGAGAGAGGGGGATTGGGGAGAGAGAGATGGGAGAGAGAGAGGGGTTGGGGGAGAGAGAGAGTGAGATGGGGGAGAGAGAGTGAGATGGGGGAGAGAGAGATGAGAGAGGGAGTGAGATGGGGGAGAGAGAGATGAGAGAGGGAGTGGGATGGGGGAGAGAGAGATGAGAGAGGGAGTGGGATGGGGGAGAGAGAGATGAGAGAGTGGGATGGGGGAGAGAGAGAGATGAGAGAGGGAGTGGGATGGGGAGAGAGAGATGAGAGAGGGAGTGAGATGGGGGGAGAGAGATGAGAGAGGGAGTGGGATGGGGGAGAGAGAGATGAGAGAGGGAGTGGGATGGGGGGAAAGAGAGAGAGAGAGAGGGATGGGAGAGATGAGAGAGGGAGTGGGATGGGGGGAGAGAGAGATGAGAGAGGGAGTGGGATGGGGGGAGAGAGCGAGGAGGGGTTGGGGAGGGAGAGTCAGAGGTCAGTCATTATACAGATAATTAATTATTGTATCAACTTTGTTATAAAAAGAAAAGTAAAAAAAACTGTACAGATTTCTAACTTGATTGATAATTATTTTATCGAAATGATTAAATGATTTCATTAAAAGGTTTAACACTAATTGGTTTTACAAGGAACGTATAATGCTTATATGACCAACAAGCAGCTGATGGAGATCCAAAAACACAACACACACAGATAAACGTTTTTCTTTCTTATTCAAAGTGGAAATATTGCTCTGTATATCATTGATTTATGAATTATCTTACATTGAGCTCTCTTAGGGATTTGAAATGATCCTTATAGAAATCTATGGGCATGTATTGTGGATGTACAGAGGATATTGATGATCCCAAATAGAATTATCCCCAATATATCAGTCAACTGGATACTTTCAGATATACACACACACACATATATATATATATATATATATATATATATTATATAATATATATATATATATATATACATACACACACACATATATATTTGAGTATGAAATTTGGAAAAATAAATGGCAAAAAGTGTGTGGGGGGAGTTAGATTTTTTATCGTCCCGGCCTCCTGCCCTAATTAACGCTATGTTTCAGCGAGTCGCTTTTTGTCGGCAAATTAATGTAGATATTAACCCCCCCCCCCCTTAAAAAAGATTGCAAAATCAAAAACAAACCAAGTGTACGGTATGAAAATTGTTTGGAAATTTGAGTTTGAGATTTGAACAAATTCAATCGAAAAAAACAAGTAAAATATCTACATTGATTTGCCGATAAAAAGGGAACAAAAACATAACACTGAGAATATCTAAGTTGGGTCGGAAATTTACCTGACGCCGGCTCGCTAAAACACAATGTAAATTAGAGCAGGAGGCTGGGACGACAGAAGATCAAAATTACCCATGTTAAAATAAATGTGGGGGGGGGGAAGGAAAAAAAAAAAGGAAAATTCAGTCACTAAACCAACGATGTTTTTTTTTTTTTTTTGCACGACATTGAGGTGAACGAACTTCCCTTTTTGCAAGTGAAGCCTTCAAATGGTCAGTCTAACGTTGTGAAAAAGTCATTTGAAATCTTTGATCTTGTCAAAGTCAATTTGAATTCTGAATGATCGTATAAAAGTAACCAGGGAAAATCACTAAAATATATCAAAAACAAATTGAAATTCTTCTACACCTTTCTTAAAATAGTTTTTACAAGTAGTTCAAACCACGTGTGTGTCTTTTTCTTTTTCTTTTAAACGAATTATAACGAAACTAAAGAAAACAATTCAATTAAAACAAAATTGTTAATAGATGATAAAATTAAATAAATACCTTTATAACAACGAGACAAATAATGATTTTTATAAATTGAAGATGAGAGATGTTGAAAACAAACAAAACAAAAAAAAACAAAAAACTTCTCGATGTGAAGTGGTTGCTACAACACATCTCACTGACCATTGGACGTGATAACACGTTTGCCCTCACTAGGATAAATAAGATTAACAAATAATAAAAATCATGATTGATTAAAAAAAAATAGATTGTAAATATTTTAAAAATACTTTTTTTAAATTTATAATTTTTTTAAAAAGTATTACATAATTTTCGAAAAAAAAAAAAAGAATCATTGCCAGTCATACATACCGGAGAGACAAAAATCACGTTGACCAGCGAAAGAAGAAAATAAATAAATAAATAAATAAAAACCCTTTAAACAATTAACTGCACATAAAATAATCTACCCATTTTATATATATATATATATAAATAAAATATTAATTTTTGTTAGTTTGTTTTAAGAATAGTGAACGACTCTAATAAATTTAATTAATAAAATGAAGAACCTGTTGAAAGCACTTCTTCAACGAGGATAAATGAAATGATGACGATGATGATTATGATGACGTCATTTCATGCGATCCTGTCATTTAATCTTTTTTTTTAGTTTTTTTGTTTAACTATTCGATATTAACAAACAATAACATTACTTTTGTTTTTATTATTCAAAGTCATTTATTAAAAGATATTTTACAAGTACAAACGGTCATAAAATTGTACTAAGATTTTGTTAATTCCTTTTTTTACAGTCCCCTTCTTAGCGTTCATCCTTCGACTAAACACGTCGGTCTTAGATTCTCTCCTTTTCACATTTTTGTCTCTGGGAGCCAAAAATGGACACCCACTAAGCTTCCCTTAGTTTGGAACTAGGTCAAAAGATTTAGGCACCTAGTGAGAATCGAACTCACAACTAATATTTTCGTTGAACATTACTCCACAAAAAGAAAATCATGCTTGGTAAGATTTTTAAAAATCGATTTATATAAAAAATTATCTAAAACATTTAACCACAAAATGAATCATTGCATTTCAGATATTTAATTTCAATTTTTATTGTATTTACCGACCGATGAAAAAAAAGCCTTTTTTTTTTTAAATCGATATTAATGGGGTTGGTCATTGAAACAACTCGAATCGTAATTTATAAACCAAAACGATTTATTTTAACAAGACGTACAAGAATGTGTTTATTTTCTGACTTCCCACCATGTCCGGTTATTGTATGAAGCTACGCACAATCCGAAGCTCATGCAGTGGCCAGTGTAAAAAATTGCGTGTATCTCATCGGCATTCCTCTTTTGAGGCGCCTCAAGCACCGGCCCTGCAATTTTTAGACGAAGGGGGAGATGTTGTCTGCGGGGATAGCCACCTGGGATTCACGCTGATTTATTTATGTCTTACAGACACAGGAGTCGAAGCCTTGTGCCAGGTATGTATAGAATATGTTAAGTTATATATTTCTCGCTGGAAAGACGGGTCAGTCAGACCAACACAGTCAATATTGATTCATTCTATACAGAGAGGTGACATCGTTTCTCTACAACAATCGACAAGAAATGTATTTTCTTGGAATAAAGCAAATATTGCATTTACTATCAACACCTCGTGTAGAAAAAAGAATAGAAAAACAATTATACAACAGAATAAAATATAAGTTACGCTTTTCCCCCAGTTTCCCCACGAAGTCAAATTAGATATAAAGATATTTTATAGTGGAGAACCCACGCACAAATTGGAACTCATTCGTGGCCGTTGCAAAAAAAAAAAAATGCGGCTGAACTTGCACAAAGGTGTCAAAATTAGATTGACCCAGAAAAAACAGAACCGAAATTATTTATTTATTTTCCCATTAAACTAACCCTAAACCCTAACTCTAACCCTAGACCCCCCCCCAGTTAAAATTAACAGTTTTATTACAAAATTTGTGGGTTCTGTTTTTTCTGGGTCACCCTAATTTTGACACCTTTGTGCAAGTTCAGCCAAAAATGCTTGGTCCCACCGGCATAAATTTAAAAACTTAAATGATTTTAGTGTAAGTGAACTTATTAACATAAGCGTATCTGAGGCTCGCTCGTACTTCAAATTTTAACTCTTAACACAAAGCAAAAAAAAATTATTAAATGGCAGCTCGTAATTCGGAAAACTCGTAAGTCAAGGTAGCACTATTTATATATATATATATATATATATATATATATATATATATATATATATATATATATATATATATATATTAGGTACCACCAATTTGACCCTGTGCAATTTACCCCCCCCCCTACATTTAACACAATGAAACTTGCAGAAAAAATAATATTTTCTTGAAAAGATTTTTTCCATTCGAAAGAAAAAACATTAAACAAACTCCTGATGATTTTTTAAATTTTTTATCAGCTTACGAAAATAATGAAAATTATGATTGAAAAACAATGTTTTCATTTTTGCACTGTTAAATCAACTGAAATTTAACGTAGTTAAAAACAAGTTACGATAAGAGGATTTTTTTAAAATTCTATGAAAAATCAATTAATAATCTGATTTTCCCGAAAATTTCCATAAATGTTTACCATTGGATGTAAATACATCTGAAATAGTTTTTTTCTAAAATATATTAGTGGAAATATTTTTTACGAGGTCTATCCCCCCTATTTTATTTCATGAGATAAAAAAAAAATGATGCGTCAGAAAAAATTTTTTTCTTTTTTTCTATAAAGATAAGAGTCTGAATAACTATATCAATGAAATTGTATGAATGTACGAGGCCTAATTTTTTGAGGAAAAATTAATGAAAATCGGAAATAAAAGTGCAAAAAAAGTCATAATATTAATATTTCAAAACTTTTTTTGCTTTTATAATTGGTATGTACTATATTCTATTAAATTGTCAACAAACAAAAAAAATTTTTTAAGAAATTAATTTTTAAGAGATTTTCAATCTTTTGTGTGATTAAATATTTTATTTTCTGCGTGAAATAAATTAAATTTTTTTTTCCTGCGTCAAAAAATCGAATTTTTCACGGATATTTAAAAATATGAATTTTATAATTCAGGTGCACTAAACATTGGTCCGATACGAGCTCGATTAATATTTTTAAAAGAATTTGTAATTTTTATTGTTGAATAGTAATGTGTGATCCTTAGAATGTACGGAAGAGCATTGCTGACATTTGTTTTACAAAGAGACGAGACGCTTCTAAGTAACCAAAGTTTGTTCCTGTTAGGCTGACAGTGTTAGCGTGAAAAAATTATTTTATTTAACTTTTTTCAATAATTAAAATAAAAAGTAAGTATAATAGATTATTTTATCAGTTTTTCTCTTAGAAAAAATATTCAAATTTTCATTCTATACTTTTACGGGTTAATAATAAAAGGGAAATAATTAGTAACTTTTCTGTCTATATTACGGTCTGAAAATTACCCTTTCGTATGTAATACGGATAGGTTTGTTTATTTTTTAAGATAACGATGTAATTTTTCCCAATCGGATAATTTGATCTTTGAATTAACTATTTTTCTTTGTAACAACTCTGTACGATCTTTTTTTACGAGATTTTTGATAAACAAAGTTCGGAAATATCTATTTCCGTTTTATTCAAGATGGCATAAACGGTCTGGTGGTACCTATAGCACTAATATATATATATATATATATATATATTATATATATATATATATATATATATAAAGTAAAGTTATCGGAGTGGCCTAAAGTCGGTATCAGCGAGGGGGTCTATCTCCTTTTCACTAGCGTTAAACCAACGAGATTGTTTCAGCGTCTGGGGTGGAGCGCCACACCTACCATCAGCTCCTCAGTTTACCGCACAGAACCCTGTGCTACTCATACGCTGAGGGCCGGTAACGAACCCCCGGTACCATATGGTTCCAAGTTGGGTTGTAGAAAGACAACTGTTCTTTTAGTAAAATTAAAGCAAAGACAAATATTTGTTTTAAAGAATAAACTGAAGAGTAAAAGAAAAAAAGAAAAAAGATTTGTCATAATAATGACTCGTCTGTCATGTGGAAAAAAAAGGAAAAAGAAAGATAAAAGTTGGAAGATTTTTATCTCAGGGCAAAATGTCTACCTCGATTGTGATGTACAAACAAAGAGAAAGATTTTCTTTTTTTTTTTTTTTTCGAGGAGGGGAACTATTAAGTAATTCATAAGTATATATAAATACACACACACACACACACACATACATATATATACACACACACACATTATATATATATATATAAAGAATAATGATAAGATGGAATTCTAAAGAAAGATTTCAATGTGGTAGATAATCAGAGTTTAGACAGACATGAAAGATGGAGAGGGGGAGAGAGAGGAGAGAGAGAGAGAGATATTAAGGGTAAGGAGACGAGAATCTGATAAGAAAATCTTGAGTGACATGCTGTGACCCCCCCCCCTTCCTCCCGGGATGGGGGGGCGGTTGGCGGGGGGAGGGGAGTGCGGATGAATATAAATCAAAAAGGAGGCGCCTGTTGTAATGGTTACCGTCGTTGGAAATGGACACGGCGACGTGACGAGTTCAAATCCTGAACGAGACTGCTTACATTTCACATAGCGCTAATACCATTGGGAAAACAAATGATGGGATTATTTGTGGATAGAGAGGCACTTCAGTCAGAGATCAGGGTGTAGTATCAGTGCCCAAGGCTGGTGCATACTACCTCTAACCACTCCGACTAGGGGAAGAACCTGTTTGGAAGCACCAGAAGGACAGGTTCATATATCTTCTATCAATACAACTTTAGAGTGGAGTCCTAATTTAATAGACTGAGGAAGGGTGGGGGGGGCGGCACGAGACCCTGGCACCGGCTATGTCTGAGTTCTTACTACTAAATGTTACACCTTAACTACCTCTCTCTTTAGAGGCATGTGGTATAATGAGTTGTAGAGTCGTAGGAAATGGATTCGTCGACCCGACTTCAAATCCTGGACGAGGCTGTTAGCATTTCACAAAGCACTAATACCCTTGGGAAACGTATGCATCCAGATACTCTCCCTCCAGTTATGGGTATGTTTAACCTTGGCTAGGTAACCAGTTTAGGAGAAGGAAAACTCCTAATTAAAACCTGTTAAACTCCACTTAAGAAATTGGCCTTGTATCTCATTCTAGTCGTGCGGAGGGGTTGGTAACATGTTTACTAAATCCCTCTAACAATAAATGTGTTAGTGTGTCACATTTTTCCAACTTGACTCCCAGAGGCTGTAGCCCAACATGTCATACCATTTTGGAATCAGGCCAGCTCCATGAGCAAATTAAAAACATTTTGTGTCACAACCCGGACCCACAATCTTGAAATTTTGGATTTCCAAGTTTCAATCACTTCGATTGTTTTCAGTGATTTCTTTGCAACATTTTCTTTTTAATATATTGCACGAAGAGTTATTGTTGAGTGAAATCAAGAGATCTACTCAGGTAGATGGTTAATTGCCACCTGAGAGGGCGGCTTTTAAGCTAACAAACTTACAATGGTCTGCTAATCTAGACATTACACCAGGTGAGGTACACAGGTAGTTATGAATAGACAGAAACACATAAAACCCAATGAGTGGATCTTTCGAGATTGGTTGGTTGGATTTTACGGCATGTCAACCTTTGTTGGGTTATTTTATGCTGAAGACATTTTTGTCTTATTCATTCATGTTGGGTATTCAGTTTATTCTAAACTCAATTTTTAAAAAAAATCTATTTAACCCATTAATTGGGTCAGAGTGGACCTAAGAGTAATGGCAATGAAGGGGGGTACACCACACTCCACACAGTTCCAGAATTGGAACCTCACCACCCGATACAGTTTATCTTTCCAGGTAGAATTTATTAATTTATCAACTTTTTAAAAAAGATGATTTCTTTCTTAAACATTTGATTTTTATCAATTCTTCCGGTTTTTATTTCTTCCCTAAGAAAAGAAAATCCCCACTTTAAACAGGTAGAAGAATATTCTGCAAATGGGCCTTACGGGGCCTGTGTCTATTAATGAAATTAAGGGTGTGATCCCAGGGGGCCATCCCCCCAGGCAACACCTGCCCCCTCGATTTAAAGGGGCAGGGATGGATTTATTGCCCAGTGTCTGAGCCCCCCTTAAGGAGTAATGCCGACGGGATCCATACATTTTTTCCACCCGCGACCCATGAGCTTCGGTTCGTGGGTGGTCCCACATTAATAGGACCTTCTGCCTAACCCGTACATGTGGTGGGGGAACGTGGGGTAAATACAACAACAACAAAAAATAGGATGAGACATTTAATCTCCATCCCACCTTCTAAAACGGATGACGCCCAGGAGTTGACAGTGCAAAATTGAAAAGGATAGGGTGGGCAGATCATTACTGACCCCCTCCTCACTGAGACTGGGGTGGGGGGGGGTGAAGTGAAACAAACATTTGATATTTATATAATGTAGGTGTTTCCTCATTTAGGGACAAAATTAGAATGGAATGCTGATCTACAAATACCAAAGTACTCCCCCCCACACACACATCCCCCCAGACACAGACACACCCCCACAGAGATCAGCTGATCATAGACTTTCAGATTATTTTTATGTTTGAAAATATCTGGAAATAAAGTTACCAACCCGGTTTAACTATTTACTTCACTTTAACTCTTTCAGTAGAAATGGATATATATATATATATATATATATATATATATATATATATATATACACACACACACACACACACACACCACACTGTACATTTAATTCCTTGAGAACTAAATGTGCACTAAACTGTACCCATAGTTCTCTCAACCTCCTGTACAGTGTGGAAGCCTAGACGATATACAAAGTGGATGCCCACAGACTATGTGTCTACTACATGCGTCACTTGTGCAGGATATTAAATGTCAGGTGGTGGCAGCATGTTTCAAACAGGACCATCCTGGACACCCGGGCATGCACAAAATACTTGTCCAGTGCAACCTGAGATGGGCAGGCCACTTAAACAGACTTGGGGATGACAGACTGCCAAAGCTGATTCTACTCTCTCTCTCTCTCTCCTCTAGAGATAGAGAGAGAGAGAGAGAGAGAGAGAGAGATCACGTGGAATTGGTAGACCAAAGCTCAGGTACAAAGGCAACATCAAGAGAAACCTGAAGGACTTGAACATCCCCATAAACAGTTGGCAAGACAAAACCAGAGATTGAATCAAATAGAGAAAACAGATTTGCATGGTGTCATCATCGAGATGAACAAGTAATGATTAAAAAACAAAATACATATCTGTATCTACATTGTCTGTGTCTATTTATATCGAATGTCTATTTCTATATCATTAGTTTCTATATACCTATATTATCTTTGTTCTTCTATACCTATGTTGCCTTGCCCTGTCGTCTGAGACAGAAGACTGCACCTCTGCAGAGGAGTAAAATCCTCACAATGGGGCTACCTGTGGGCCATGGGTGGCGAACCAGGTTGCTTAAGGATGGAATCCTGGTGGCTGCACAGTCCATGACATGCAACACACCACTTTGGCCCTTATTTAGGCAAGGCGGATGGTCGGAGATGCCCCATCCAATCAATTGGCTGGTCACATCAAGCCCTAGCACCTATATGATTGTCCTAACCCTATTGCCCTTATGGCAAGCCTCTACCCTTTTTATCATATGGGTGCTAGAAGGCGGTGGCTGAAGATCTTATTGTTCTGGGTATGACATGAAACTATCTGATGAAGTTTCAATTCTGGCGCTCTATGAAATGTGGAATACTCCTTCCACCATTACTCCCAGGTCCACCCTGACCTGTAGTGATAGTAACTGTTAGGGTCCTATCTATGGGTTAAATAGATAAAAAAATGGGTTTACAAAAATGTGTTTGAAAAAATTGAATTTGAAAGAAGAAAGAAAAAAAAAAAGAAAAAAATTGAATACCCAACAAGAATGAATAAAATAAAACATTTTCAGCATAAAATAACCCAACAAGGGTTGTGATGCCATAAAATCTAACCCATCTCTATACTTATATTGTCACATCTATATAATTCTGGCCATATCTAAAAAAAAGTAAGCGGCCTAATGTTGGTATCAGCCAAACAGCGAGGGAGTCTATCCCCTTTTCACTAGTGCTAGACCAAGGAGATTGTTATTGTGTCAGCTCCTTACTTCACCATACAGATCCCTGTGCTACTCATATGCTGAGTTGGCGAGGGCCAGTATCAAACTGGAAACCTTAGTGTTTCTAGCCGAACACTCTACTGACTGAGCTAACCCAGCCCCTATGTATATATCCTATTTTATTTACATATATCTATCCAACCAGACATAAATTCTACTTATATAAATCTTTGTTCAGTAATAAGAAGTAAACTCAAAAGTCGATCAATTTTGGGAAATGAGATAAAGTAAGATCATCTCTCTTGTGCATCTTTAAATTTCCAGATGTAACTTCTTCATTCAATCTAAGTCTGCAAAAAACCTTCAATAATAGAAACATCTTTGTAGGTTTTCATGTTGCATAATTGTTGGGTATACTATCAATTATGCACGGTTATTGTAGAGAAAATTATTTGAATTCAAACCTAAACAATAAGAAATTTTGATGGACACCTCATAACCTCATTTTGACCCCTCTCTTCCTGTTCAGAGTCTGAACCTGTCTATTGATCAATGCTCTGCTATCTCGCTGGTCTGTCTTGACTTATGATGCAACAAAAATTGTGTTGACCAATGAAATGCTTTATTATTTTCCATTATATGTAAATTTTTAAAAGATTCCATAAAATAATCACAAATTTGTTAGAGGCTTTATTTTTAGGGTTTTTGAGAAAAATTGAGGGTATCCAGTAGCTCAAAAAGTTGATTGATACGATATATAAAAACTGGGGTCATTTTTTTTTATTCAGATGTATAAAAAAAAAAAAAAAAAAAATAGTCAAAAACAAGTTTAGATCCAACTCAACAAAAATTGTGTTCCCCCCCCCCTGATCATTATCATTAGGTTTTTTTATGGGGAAAGACATTCAAAAAATAAAAATGATATAATAAAAAAGTTTTCGCTGATCTTAAACTTTAATTTCTGTTTGTCATTTAGTGTTTAAAATTATTGAATATAATTGAATATAAAAATCCGAAATTATTGAGTGAATTGTTGGCTTAATTAGAAATAACGTTTAATTCTTTATCATTTTCACTTTTAATCTTTAACGTTTATTGTATGACATAATAGATGGGATGATTAAAATTATTTTATTGTTAATTAATGATGAGAATTAAATTCAAGTAACACACACACACACACACACACACACACATTTGTATACACATACAAACATTAGTGCACCCACACACAATTAAATATTTTTATACACATACATACATTTGCACATAAGATAAAAATCACAAAAATTGTACACACGTGCACACATACACAAATATTTGTACAAAAAACCCCCCAAAAAACAAAACATTTGAATACACATACATACATTTGTATACACATATACAAACAAACATTTGTGCTATCACACACGCATACACAGACATTTGTATAACATACATACATTTGCACATACGTATACACACAAAAACATTTGTCTACGCCACACAAATACACAGGCATACACATAAACATTTGCGTGCACACACACACACACACAAATAAACATTTGTAAACATATACAGAGAGAAGAGAGAGAAGAGAGAGAAAGAGAGAGAGAGAGAGAAGAGAGAGAAGAGAGAGAAAGAGAGAGAAGAGAGAAGAGAAGAGAAGAGAGAGAAGAAAGAGAAAGAGAGAGAAAGAGAGAGAGAGAGAGAGAGAGAGAGAGAGAGAGAGAGAGAGAGAAAGAAAGAAAGAAGGGAAAGAAAGAGAGAGAAGGGAAAGACAGGAGAAGAGAGAGAAAGAGAGAGAGAGAGAGGAGAAAGAGAGAGAGAGAGAAGAGAGAGAAGAGAGAGAGGAGAAGAGAGGAGAGAAGAGAGAGAGAGAGAGGAAAGAAAGAGAGAGAGAGAGAAAGAGAGAGAGAGAGAGAGAGAGAGAGAAGAGAGAGAGAGAGGAGAGAGAGAGAGAGAAAGAGAGAGAGAGAGAGAGAAGAGAGGAGAAAGAGAGAGAAGAGAAAGAGAGAGAGAGAGAAGAGAAAGAGAGAGAGAGAGAAGAGAGAGAGAGAGAGAAGAGAGAAGAGAGAACGTGGGGGGGGGGGTAGAGAGTTGGCTCAAGGTCTTATTCAACTAATTGCACAGCCAATGAAGAAACTAAAAAAAAAGGAGAAAATTGCAAAGCAAAAGAAAATCATTAGTCGAACAATCAAGTCCACCAAAAATGTCGACTACGAGACGAAGACGACTACGTTGTTGTTGGAAGGAGGTTTATTCAATTGCTTTCTGAATGGCTGAACAAAATAATCGGGAGGGGGGGGGTCATTACTCAATGATTGCAGAGAGGAAGTTGGTATCCCTCTTAAAATATATGCATTTATTACATTAGTTGACCTACACACTACTGACAGGCTGCCATTGTTTTCAGGATTAGAAATTTATCCACACCCATCCCCCCACCACCACCAATTAACTGGACATTGATATCACAGGACATAAATAAAAGAAAACCACCCTTATCCAATTACGTTTTATATTACAATATATGAATCTAAAATATTTCCAAGTACTTCTGGTAGTCTATGACATCTGGATAAACATAAGCCTTCCAGATCTATTTGACTCATAGAATGAACCTAGGAGGAGTAATGGCAATAAAGAAGTGCTCCATACTTTCAAGAGCAAGAGACTCACCACCAGATGCAGTTCAGTCATACACAGGAACCCCCCCCCCTTTTGTGTGTGGGGGGGGAGGGTGTACACTTCTGCAATTGGCATATTCCAAGCCACACCAAAAAAGGCTGCAGGTTTGTATGTATAATTCTAGAAGGTTGCTAGTGTTTAGTTGCCTATTGTTGATATCAGCCAAGCAGTGAAGGAGTCTATCCCCTTTTCACTAGGCTAGACCAGGGAGATTTTTTTCTTCTCTGAGGTGAAGTGTCACACCTACCATCAGAACAACTATACTACTCATGCACTGATTTAGCGAGGAACTGTATTGAACCTGGAACTTTGCAATTCCTAGGTGAATGCTCTGCTGAGCTGGTCTCAGAAAAATAAATAAATAAAAAGAGAGAGGGGGAGGGGGAGAGAGAGAAAAAAGAGAAAAAGAGAGAGAGAGAGAAAGAGAGAGAGAGAGAGAGAGAGAGAGAGAGGGGGAATCAGTCATGGATTTTCGGATATGTTCAGATGAAAAGGAGAAATTGCTTTTTGTCAAACTCTTTACAAGGAACAGACATTGGATATCCGAGTTGAGGAGAAAATCCGGAATGAGGAGGCCATTATGAATGGTAAATAGGGATAAGCCAACAGGTTACAAGATGCTGATGTCACATTCAATGGGGGGGGGGAGAAAGGGGGATGGGGAGAAGAAGAAAAGGAAAAAGGTAAGAAGGAGGAGAAGAATTTACAACTGCATTTAACGCCCTGGACTGTGAGTAGGCACACCTTGGTCAACCTGGTGTGACAACCTCCTCCTCCTCCAAGTAATCCTATTCATGCCAGTCTGAGTTGCGGACACCTGACAGACATAATGGAGCGCAGACAATAATGTACCCACTTGCAAACCGTCCACCCAAACAAGCCTCCAAGTAGGTGGATTACAGAAGTACGTTACTACCCCCGGCTAGAGAAGAACAGAGTGGAGAGGGAGAAGAACAGAATGGAGAGGGAGAAATAGAAGAAGAAGAAAAAAGGAGAGAAGAAGAAGATAAAGCCACAAAACCATTGAAGAAGATAAAAATTAGGAATAATAAAATAATAATAAAAAAAATATTAATAAAAATAGGATTAGCAGTAATAAGATAAAACAAAAATAATTTTAATATTTCTGAATTTCGGGCGTCCATCACACAACTAAACAAATGTCAACTTAAAAATCTTTCATTTTTCTTTTTAACTTCAAAAAAATCTCAATTGATCATTTAATGCAATAAAAACAATAAAGGGTTCAACTTGCACAAAGGTGTCAAAATGAGATTGACCCAGAAAAACAGAACCCAAATTATTTATTCATTTTCCCATTAAACTAACCTTAAACCCCCATAGTTAAAATGAACAGTTTTATTACAAAATTTGTGGGTTCTGTTTTTTCTGGGTCACCCTAATTTTGACACCTTTGAACAAGTTCAGCCAAACAAAAAGATGTAAAATGGATTATACAAAAACCAAATCGATTTACCCGACATCAATTCTCAAATGTTTCATAAATTTGGATCAAGTTAAATCCAACTAAAAATACGAGGATCAGTCGGATTCGGTTTCACTTGTTTTCTTTGTTTAATGGCATATCATGGGTTATCTAATACCAAAGACATTCATGTAGAACAGAGGTTTTTCAACCGGTGTACCGCAGCACACTAGTGTACCGTGAAGCTTCCGTGGGTGTTAAGGACAGTTGATCATCCTCTTAGATTTTTATTCTATTACTTTTTTTTTTATTGCTTAATTAAATATTTTTGTACTCTTTGAATAGAATTTTTCAACTCTGTCTTAGAAACAGGTATTTATAATTTTACAGGATTCATTTTTTTGTGAAAATTTATATTTTTATTCTATTTAATATTTTTTATTTTACTTTAACATTTAAATATTTTACTTTAATATATTTTTTTGTTTTATTATTTTAATGTTTTGGCACATCGGTTGAAAAACTTTGTCTTAGAAACTGTATTTCTACTTAAGTAATTTCTTTGTGAAAATTTATACCTTTTATTCAATTATATACTGATGGTATACCTCGATCAATTTATTGCCCAGCTCACTGTGCCGTGAGATGAAAAAGGTTGAAAAACTCGGATGTAGAAGAATGGTAGTGGTACTATTTAACACATAGATTGGGAATAAGGGGGTTAAGATTCTGTGACAGAGAACACGAGGTGAGTGGCGAACGTCAGGCCTGCCGTATTCTCGAAGGAAGCGGACTAGGCTTTGTCTGACATGTCGGACTGTAGAATCGAACCCGCTTCCTTCAGAATGCAAACATTGTCACCGAAGTCTAAAAGCTACAGTCCCGGATGTAAGCGCCAGGTGCCCGGATGATAGCTATGATGATTCCGGTGGACGGGTTTGGCTTGAGAATCTCGTGCGTGGGGTGCAGACACCCGGATGTTGAAAGAAAAATTGTATAAGTAGAAGTGGGGTGACGACAGCAGCAGTTGCGATTTTTCAGCTGCTGAAGATATTTGAGTTGGTGGTTTTGCGACGACGACGGATTTTGTGCTATAGATTTTGTGACGGCGACAACATTGTTGACCCCCCCCCCTCTCTTCAACAAGTCAAATTTATTTTTCCACTCTATTTTCTTTTCTTTTTCATATTAGAGATTCGCTTATTACAATGTCATAGACAAGCATGATAGCCAATACACCATAGGGATCCCCTGAGTCTGTGTGTGTGTGTGGAGAGAGAGAGAGAGAGAGAGAGAGAGAGGAAGAGAGAGAGTGAGAGAGAGAGAGAGAGAAAGAAAGAGAAACAGTCACAGAGGTTTAGCTAAGCTTCTTTGTTCAAAAGGTATATCAACTTTCATGGGTTATTTACTGCCAAAGCCATTTTTGTAAAAGAAGAATAATACATACACATGCACACACTTATAACAATTCCTACTAGCATCTACCATTTGTATATGACTTACCAAACCCAGCGCATATGACCCCCCCCCACCTATCACCTGTGGCATCATTAACAGGACCCTACTAGCTACACACCCCATCAGAAAGAATATAAATAAATAAATAGAACTTCCACAACCTACTAACTCACACCAACAACTGACCACCCCTCCCCTATTCACGACCTAACTCTCAGTATGAAAATGTTCACCATTGAAGCAAGAACTCAATCCAACGTCCCGAAGATGGTCTAAGAGACTGAAACTTTATAAGTCGACATCACTACCTACAATAAACATCCATTTTTTACAACATCCCATGTTTGTCTACCTTTCTCCACATATTGTCAGATTAATTTCCTCTTATTTCTTCCATATATATTATATATATATATATATATATATATATATATATAATGTGTGTATGTAATACAGACTAATGTCTTTTATTCTTCCTATAGTGCTATATCCATTGTTTGTGAGTAATAAAACAGTGTGAGACTGATAAAGAAATTCTTTGAATATCTCAAGGCAAATTTAGTCGAACTTTTGACCAATCAGATCATTGACCTCTAATTAAGTGTTTCATTCTTAAGTGCAATGTCTCAAAATGACAACCAACAACAAAAAAATGATTGGTTGATTTCCTTGGAAAAACAAAAATGTCTCCAAGACTAAAAACCATTTAAGCGCCAATGTTTCTGGACATTTTCATTTTATTGTTTTTACCCAGACTTTTCTGAATGACCGTTCTCACTTCTCGAATAACGGTCAACCAGTCTGGCTTGCTATACTATTACACAAGACGCTTAGGGTTGGCCTATATGATTAACCCCATATTGATCATATGAAATCCCCACCCCGCCAATAAATAATGTGGCTGTTAGAATGTAAGGATGATGCAAGAATTGACAAAGGCACATTTGAATTTTAACCCTTTTGCAAGCAGATCATTTTTTTTATCCTTGTAAAGTATATATTTACCCAACCCCTCTACATGAGCAGGATGTGACACAAGGTCAATTTCTTAAGCGGAGTTCAGCAGGTTTGAATTCAGAGTTTTCCTTTCCCTAGACTGGTTGTCTAACCAAGGTTAAAGAGCCCAGTGTGCTCTACTATTTACCCATAGCTGGAGGGAGAAGAATTGGATTCATACCTTTCCAAAGGGTATTAACACTATGTGAAATGCAAACAGCCTCATCCAGGATTACACCATGCACATTATCCTTGTAAGCAAGTAAAGTTGGCGGAGTGGCCTATTGTCAGTATTGGCCAGACAATGAGGGAGTCTATCCCCTTTTCACTAGCGCTAGAGCAGAGAGATTGTTTTTGCATCTATCAAGAAAGAATAAGACGAATGAAAGACCAAGAGAATAGAAAATAGTAAAAGTGAGTAAAGTTGGCAGAGTGGCCTATTGTCAGTATCAGCCGGACAGCAACGGAGTCTATCCCCTTTTCACTAGCACTAGACTAGGGAGATTGTTTTTACTGAGGTAGAGCACCTCACCTACTGTCAACTCCCTACTTTATCACACAGACCCAATCTGTGCTACTCATGGGCTAAGTTGGTGGGGGACAAGTATCGAACAATGAACCTTGTGATTCCTAGGCAGATGCTCTACCGACTGAGCTAACCCCCCCCAAAAAAAAGAAAAATTTCTGAGACAAATCCCCTCATTCATTCTGGGTGGCTTTAATTTCTTTACCTAAAGAAAAAAAGACAATTATTTCCGTTTTTATAAGTAAAGTTGGTGGGGTGACCTATTGTTGGTATCAGCTGGACAGCAAGGGAGTCTATACCCTTTTCCCTAGCACTAGAACAGGGTGATTGTTTTTGCATCTGTTGGAGTGTCACAACTACCGTCAGCTTCCCACTTTACTGCACAGATCAGATTACTCAATCAGTGCAACTCATACGCTGAGTTGGCAGGGACTGGTTTTGAACCAGGAACCTTGGGATTCCTACGTGGGTGCTCTACCGACTGAGCTAAACTGGCCAGTAGGCAAATTGCTTTTTTTTAAATTTGCAAAATAGACAATATGTTCAAAGACGACGATTAAAACCTGATAATTTGATCGGAAATTTTGTGTCATAAAACAATAGCAAAAAAACAATAAAGCACTCCCTTTTAATTATATTTTGTGAAACAACCTTTATACAACACGACAGTGGCGCCTCCTAGCGATGTTTCTATACATTAACATTGAATTAATGAATGAGCTCAATCAATTTCAATCAATATTTCACTTACAATAGATGAATAAGCATCATCTGTCAAGGGTGCCAATGAAGGAAAAAGCCATTTTGTTGTCACTCTCTGACCAGGTCAGTTTATTTTCTTGACCACCCACTAGACAAGACTAACACAACATCTGTATTATTTGAATTATTTGGAATATTATCCGAATCTTTATTGTCATCTATACAACGTTTTGGCCGATGTACACTCCAGTCTACTTCAGGTATTTCTTGTCAAAGTTGAGAACCTTATTGTTAAACTTAGGAGCCTTCAGTAGAATAGACAGTAACATAGAATAATTAACACAGCTTAACACTTGTACCTGATCATGGTTAACGGAATGAGAACAGTCTACCCCCAGGTGGGTTGAATAAAGGGTTCGATTCCAAGTTCTGTGAAGGCTCCTGATTATGACATGGGGGTTCCTGAGTTCAAAGAGAAGATTCCTGATTTTGACAAGAAATATCTGAAGGAGGCCAAAACATTGTGTAGATAACAATTAAGATGAGGACAATAGTCCAAATAATATAGATTATCAAGCCTCAATTGAATTTCAGAGAAATGGTAACGCAAGATCTTTTTAACATAGGGAGCTGCACACAAACTGAAGCCACTTACCTCCCATCTCACAAACCATCCAAGTAAGATGAGCAAGACATGATGGGCACTGTTGGAGAAGTATTTTCCTGACCTCCCACCAGGCAGGATTGACACAAGAAATGCACTGTAGAATAATCATACTAAGTTCAAATTACCGTCGAATTGGTAAGACAAGGCAACTAATAGCCGAACCCAATACGGATCTAGCCCTGTTGCAATCCTCCTGCATAACTATAGAGTATTTATGAAGCCTCATACAATCATAGAAATCAAGCAGCCAATCAGGACTCAAGGAATGAAATCACCCAAATACATGAATGGACTATTCTTGAGTTCCATCCATAAGTACCAGCAGTTTGGGGCACTAGTTCAGTTGTGCTAACCAGTTGCTGTTGTCCAAACGCAACAGATACAGAGATGAGAGAAGAAGAAGATAAAGCTCACAAAATTGAAGAAGATAAAAATTAGGAATAAAAAATATATAAAAAATATAAAATAGGATTAGCAGTAATAAGATAAAACAAAAATAATTTTAATATTTCTGAATTTCGGGCGTCCATCACACAACTAATAAAAGTCAACAATGTCACTTAAAAATCTCTCATTTTTTCTTTAAACTTCAAAAAAATTTCAATTGATTCATTTAATGCAATAAAAACAATAAAGGGTTCAACTTGCACAAAGGTGTCAAATGAGATTGACCAGAAAAAACAGAACCCAAATTATTTATTCATTTTCCCATTAAACTAACTTAAACCCCATTAGTTAAATGAACAGTTTTATTAAAAATTTGTGGGTTCTGTTTTTTCTGGTCCCCTAATTTTGACACCTTTGAACAAGTTGAGCAAACAAAGAGATTAAAATGGATTATACAAAACAAATCATTTACCGACATCAATTCTCAAATGTTTCATAAATTTGGATCATGTTAAATCCAACTAAAAATACTAGGCGGGATCAGTCGGATTCGGTTTCACTTGTTTTCTTTGTTTAATGGATCATATGGGTTATCTAATACCAAAGACATTCATGTAGACAGAGTTTTTCAACCGGGTGTACCGCGGCACACTAGTGTACCGTGAAGCTTCCGTGGGTGTGTTGTGAGTGTTAAGGACAGTTGATTCCTCTTAGATTTTATTTATTATTTTTTTATCTTTTAATTAATATTTTTGTACTCTTTGAATAGAATTTTTTAACTCTGTCTTAGAAACAGGTATTTATAATTTTACATGATTTATTTTTTGTAAAATTTATATTTTTATTTATTTAATATTTTTTATTTTACTTTAACATTTAATATTTTACTTTAATTATTTTTTTGTTTTATTATTTTAATGTTTTGGACAAATCGGTTGAAAAAACTTTGTCTTAGAAACTTATTTCTACTTAAGTAATTTTTTTGTGAAAATTTATACCTTTTATTCAATTATATACTGATGGTGTACCTCGATCAATTTATTGCCCAGCTCACTGTGCCGTGAGATGAAAAAGGTTGAAAAACTCGGATGTAGAAGATGGTAGTGGTACTATTTAACACATAGATTGGGAATAAGGGGGTTAAGATTCTGTGACAGAGAACACGAGGTGAGTGGCGAACGTCAGGGCTGCCGTATTCTCGAAGGAGCGGACTAGGCTTTGTCTGACATGTCGGATGTAGAATCGAACCGCTTCCTTCAGAATGCAAAACATTGTCACCGAAGTCTAGAGCTACAGTCCCGATGTAAGCGCCAGGTGCCCGGATGATAGCTATGATGATTCCGGCGGTCGGGTTTGGCTTGAGAATCTCGTGCGTGGGGTGCAGACACCCGGATGTTGAAAAGAAAAATTGTATAGTAGAAGTGGGGTGACACACAGGCAGTTGCGATTTTCAGCTGCTGAGATGTTTGAGTTGGTGGTTTTGCACGACGAGACGGATTTTGTGCTATAGATTTTGTGACGGGACGACATTGTTGATCCGCCTCTCTTCAACAAGTCAAATTTATTTTTCCACTCTATTTTCTTTCTTTTTCATATTAGAGATTCGCTTATTAATGCAGAGACAAGCATGATAGCCAATACACCATAGGGATCCCCTGGGTTTGTGTGTGTGTGTAGAGAGAGAGAGAGAGAGAGAGAGGAAGCGAGACGACAGACAGACAGACAGACAGGAGAGAGAGAGAGCAGAGAAGAGAGAGAGGAGAAGGGAGACAGAGAGCAGAGAGAGAGACAGAGAGAGAGAGGGAGAGAGGAGGGGGAGAGAGAGAGGGAGAGAGGAGAGAGAACAGTCACAGAGGTTTAGCTAAGCTTCTTTGTTTAAAGGTATATCAACCTTCATGGGTTATTTACTGCCAAAGCCATTTTTGTAAAAGAAGAATAATACATACACATGCATACACTTCTAACAATTCTACTAGCATTTACCATTTGTATATGACTCACAACCAGTGTATATGACCCCACCTAGACTCTTCCAACCCCTAACACCTGTGGCATCATTAACAGGACCTACTAGCTACACACCCCATCAGAAAGAATAAAAATGAATAAATAGAATCCCACTACAACTTAACACTCCTCTAACACAACAATTGACACCTCCCCTATTCACGACCTCCTAATTCACCAGTATGAAAATGTTCACCATTGAAGCAAGAACTCATTCCAACGTCCTGAAGATGGTCTAACAGACCGAAATGTTATAAAGTCACATCACTACCTACAATAAACATCATTTTTTACAACATCCATGTTTGTCTACCTTTCTCCACATATTGTCAGATTAATTTCCTCTTATTTCTTCCATATATATATATATATTATATATATATATATATATATATATATATATATGTGTGTATGTAATGCAGACTAATGTCTTTTATTCTTCCTATAGTGCTATATCCATTGTTTGTGAGTAATAAAACAGTGTGAGACTGATAAAGAAATTCTTTGAATATCTCAAGGCAAATTTAGTCGAACTTTTGACCAATCAGATCATTGACCTCTAATTAAGTGTTTCATCTTAAGTGCAATGTCTCAAAATGACACCAACAACAAAAAAATGATTGGTTGATTTCCTTGGAAAACAAAAATGTCTCCAAGACTAAAAACCATTTAAGCGCCAATGTTTCTGGACTTTTTCATTTTATTGTTTTTACCCCAGACTTTTCTGAATGACGCGTTTCACTTCTCGAATAACGGTCACCAGTCTGGCTTGCTATACTTTACACAAGACGCTTAGGGTTGGCCTATATGATTAACCCAATATTGATCATACTGAAATCCCACCCGCAATAAATAATGTGTCTGTTAGAATGTAAGGATGATGCAAGAATTGACAAATGCACATTTGAATTTTAACCCTTTTGCAAGCAGATCATTTTTTTATCCTTGTAAGTATATATTTACCCAACCCTCCATGAGCAGGATGTGACACAAGGTCAACTTCTAAGTGGAGTTTAACCGGTTTGAATTCAGAGTTTTCCTTTCTCTAGACTGGTTGTCTACCAAGGTTAAAGAGCCCAGTGTGCTCTACTATTTACCCATAGCTGGAGGGAGAATAGTTGAATTCATACCTTTCCAAGGGTATTAACATGTGTGAAATGCAAACAGTCTCATCCAGGATTTGATTTGTCATTTCTTATGCGGTAACCATACATGCACATTATCCTTGTAAACAAGTAAAGTTGGCGGAGTGGCCTATTGTTAGTATCATGGACAACGAGGGAGTCTATCCCTTTTCACTAGCGCTAGACAAAGAGATTGTTTTTGCATCTATGAAGAAAGAATAAGGGAATGAAAGACTAGAGAATAGAAAAATAGTAAAAGTGAGTAAAGTTGGCAGAGTGGCCTATTGTCAGTATCAGGGGACAGCGAGGGAGTCTATCCCCTTTCACTAACACTAGACTAGGGAGATTGTTTTTACTGAGGTAGAGCACTCACTACTGTCAACTCCTACTTTATACTAATCAGATTACCAATCTGTGCTACTCTCGGCTAAGTTGGTGGGGACAAGTATCGAACAATGAACNCTTATGATTCCTAGGCAGATGCTCTACCGACTGAGCTAAAACCAACCCCCCCCCCCAAAAAAAATGAAAAATTTCTAAGACATCCCCTCATTCATTCTGGGTGGCTTAATTTCTTTACCTAAAGAAAAAAAGACAATTATTTCCGTTTTGTAAGTAAAGTTGGTGGGGTGACCTATTGTTGGTATCAGCCGGACAGCAAGGGAGTCTATACCCTTTTCCCTAGCACTAGAACAGGGTGATTGTTTTTGCATCTGTTGGAGTGTCACAACTACCGTCAGCTTCTCACTTTACTGCACAGATCAGATTACTCAATCAGTGCAATTCATACGCTGAGTTGGCAGGGACTGGTTTTGAACCAGGAACCTTGGGATTCCTATGTGGGTGCTCTACCGACTGAGCTAAACTGGCCAGTAGGCAAATTGTTTTTTTTTAAATTTGCAAAATAGACAATATGTTCAAAGAAGACAATTAAAACCTGATAATTTGATCGGAAATTTTGTGTCATAAAACAATAGCATAAAAACAATAAAGCACTCCCTTTTAATTATATTTTGTGAAATAACCTTTATACAACACGACAGCGATATTTCTATACATTAACATTGAATTAATGAATGAGCTCAATCAATTTCAATCAATATTTCACTTACAATAGATGAATAAGCATCATCTGTCAAGGGTGCCAATAGAGGAAAAAGCCATTTTGTTGTCACTCTCTGACCAGGTCAGTTTATTTTCTTGACCACCCACTAGACCAGACTAACACGACATTTGTATTATTTGAATTATTTGGAATATTGTCCGAATCTTTATTGTCATCTATACAACGTTTTGGCCGATGTACCCTCCAGTCTACTTCAGGTATTTCTTGTCGAAGTTGAGAACCTTCTTGTTAAACTTAGGAGCCTTCAGTAACATAGAATAATTAACACAACTTAACACTTGTACCCAGTCATGGTTAACGGAATGAGAACTGTCTACCCCCATGGATTAAATAAAGGGTTCGATTCCAAGTTCTGTGAAGGCTCCTGATTATGACATGGGGGTTCCTGAGTTCAAAGAGAAGATTCCTGAGTTTGACAAGAAATATCTGAAGGAGGCCAAAACGTTGTATAGATAACAAAGATGAGGACAATAGTCCATTATAGATTATCAAGCCTCAATTGAATTTCAGAGAAATGGTAATGCAAGATCTTTTTAACATGGGGAGTTGCACACAAACTGAAGCCACTTACCTCCCATCTCACAAACCATCCAAGTAAGATGAGCAAGACATGATGGGCACTGCTGGAGAAGTATTTTCCTGACCTCCCACCAGGCAGGATTGACACAAGAAATGCACTGTAGAATAATCATACTAAGTTCAAATTACCGTCAAATTGGTAAGACAAGGCAACAAATAGCCATTACCCAATACGGATCTAGCCCTGTTGCAATCCTCCTGCATAATACTAGAGTATTTATAAAGCCTCATAACATCATAGAAATCAAGCAGCCAATCAGGACTCAAGGAATGGAATCACCCAAATACATGAATGGACTATTCTTGAGTTCCATCCATAAGTACCAGCAGTTTGGGGCACTAGTTCAGTTGTGCTTAACCAGTTGCTGTTGTCCAAACCAACAGTATACTGACTGACCTCAATAGACACCAAGGGAGCCTATCCCCTTTTCACTAGTGCTAGACCAAGGAGATTGTTTTTGCATTTGAGTTGGAGTGCCACACCTACCATCAGTATACTGACTGACCTCAACATACACAAACTGAACCTCATGCAATGAATTGCCAGTGCAAAAAGTGCAGAAATCTCTTTGATGTAGAAACAACAATACTTCATCTATGCATTCCAATCTCCCAACATCTTCCAGTTCGACGGTAATTGGAACTTATTCTTCACGATGGTGAGTATCATTGTTTCTACATTTGACATTCACATTTTGGGGTGCATCAGGCACTGGGCAATAAATCCGGCCCTGCCCCTCTTAGATGAGGAAGCAGGTGCTGCCTGATGTGGGGGACAGCCCCTGGGACCATGCGATTTTTTTTACCTCACTTACTGGCTTAGAAATCAAAGCTCTTAAACATGGGGAGTTAATTATGGGAGAGTGGTTTGGTCAACTCACTTTTATTTGTCCACCATTAGATCATGGCCAAGGTAAATGTTTTAAAGCAAAACATTTTGGTTTGCTGATTATTTCACTTCCAAGTGGTGGGGGTGGGTTGGTAGTGGTGGTGGGGGTAGTGGGAGTAGTGGGGGTGTTGTAACCAAAGTTGATGATTCTAATTGGGTTTAAGTATTGGTAATTACTTAGTTTCCCCCGCCTCCATCACTCATCCCTCCTTTTTAACGATTGAGAGACAAAGAAAAAAAAATTCAACGATAAAATCCATGACACATGGGATACTTTGGTGCGGGCGGGGGTGAGTGTATTGTACAATAAGGGTAACAAGTCATCTTCTTCTTCTTGGTGAGGATCTATTTTAAATGAGTAACCCAAATATTTTAAACACACACGGCGGGGGGGGGGTGAAGGAACAAGTGACGGTCAGTGAAGTACACCAAGTTAATTGTATATGAGGTAAATAAAATCCAGCCGAAGGCCACACAGAAAAAGAAAAAGAAATTGACATACTTGTTTACCGGATTTTGGAAACTTGTCTCTACCTGAGATGGGTAAGAGAGGCACACAACGGAGGAGAGAGAGAGAAGGGGGAGGGGGAGAGAAAGAGGGAGAGAGAAGAGAAAGAGGGGAAGAGAAGTGAGAAAGAGGGGGAAGAGAAGAAGAAGGGGGAGAAGAGAGAGAGAGGGGGAGAAAGAGATGGGAAGAGAGATGGGAAGAGAGAGGGAAGAGAGGGGAGAAAGAGAGAGAAAGAAAGAAAGAGAGAGAGGGGAGAGAGAAAGAGAGAAAAAAAAGAGAGGGAGAGAGGAAGGAAAGACAGGGGAAAGAGAGGAGAGAGAGAGAGAGGGAGAGAGGAAGGAAAGACAGGAGGAGAGAGGAAGGAAAGACGGGAGGGAGAGAGGGAAGGAAAGACAGGGGAAAGAGAGAGAGAGAGAAAAGAGAGGAGAGAGGAAGGAAAGACAGAGGGAGAGAGGAAGGAAAGACAGGAAGAGAGGGGAGGAAAGACAGGGACAGAGAGGGGAGGGAAAGACAGGGGACAGAGAGGGGAGGGAAAGAAAGACTATGGGAGTTGGGGGGGAGTTCTAACTGAACACTTGATGCAATTCTCACTGGCAGCCGAGAAGAGTTAGTTTGTGGGTTACAAAATGGAACAAGCTCGACATTCGATAAGAGTAATAATCAACAACACCCCACCCCACCCCTGGTGGAATGGGACCCAAACGGTTTCGGGGGGGAAAAAAGAAAGACAACTTCAGTGTTTGACAATAACAATGAACCCCTCCTATGAAAGATGGTAGACAAACACATACACTGCACCTTCTGTGCGTAGAGTGAGGGGCGGGGGGCACTGATCGTGTCGACAGAGATAAAATCAAAGAATTGTTTTATATTTTAGAAATCATTAGTTAACTTGAAAATTACTTAACGTTGCAAATTGCATAGGCCAAGAATTGTCAGTTACCAATTGCTGTTGAATTCATGTCTGCGCTAACCCCCACCCCCACCCTCTCTTATATAGATATTTACCAACCCCTCCACACGAACAGGATATGACACAAGGTCAATTTCTTAAGCTGAGTTTAACAGGTTGGAATACAGAGTTTACCTTCTCCTAGACTGGTTGCCTAACTTAGGTTAAAGAGCCCAGTCTGCCCTACTATTTACCCATAGTTGGAGGGAGTGTAGGTGAATTCATACGTTTCTCTCTCTCAATATATATATATATATATATATTCATTTATTTATTTATTTCTAAACTCTGACAGTATTAAAAAAAAATTTAAAAAAAGAAAGAAAAAGAAAGAAAAAAAAAGAGAATCAAATCATCTGGTGCAGATATTTTGTTATGGCTAAAAGAAAAAAATACTCTAAGAATTTCTTAAATTAAATATACTAAAGTGCTCAATACAAAAAGTAGAGCCAATAAATAATAATTATAAATAAGCCTAATGAGTCAGAGAATATCTACTTTGGTTTCTCCTAACAGATCATCAGGATAATTCTGACTTTGGTTTGGTTTGGGTTTTTTTACGGCATAGCAACCTCAGTTCATTTAATGCCGATAAAGTTTTGAAATAAATCAATTCTTAATGGATAATACAATTTTTTTATAAATCCATTTTTCTATTTAATCCATAGATGGGTAATTTTGACTTACTTAGGCTTACTTTATCTATATATATATATATATATATATATATATATATATATATATATATATATATATATATTCACATTTCGGCACTCCCCATTCCAGAGAGAAGAAGAATCCACTAACCACCCCCAACTACACTTCCCCTACTGACGACCTTCCGCTTTCAGCATTTTGAGAATTTCCATCATTGGAGTAAGAACTATATTCAAGTCCTGAAGATGGTCTAATGAGAGACCGAAACGTTGCATCGTCGACAATAAACATCAAGTTTCCACAACATCCCGTGTTTGTCTACTTTTCTCCACATATATATATATATATATATATATATATTATTTTTGGTTATTAAAGTTTTACAGTGTGTAGATGGGACAGCATCCTTTAAACTGTGCCTGTTGATTTATCCCAGTCCTACATGACCAGGGATCTTAACCGTGACAGGCCTTTTATGTTAGTAAAGATTGTTGTGATATATATATATATTATAATGGTATACACAGGAATAACCTACTAGAGTTTCACCATAAGGATCTTCAGGGTTAAATCCACTTGAATTAATCAAGATATTGATTAATTGCAGCCGATTGTATGTGTATATATATATATATATATCTTATTATAATGGAGATTGTGTGTTTGTCTGTCTGTAACCGAAACTAAATCACTACTCAAGTCACAATTCCCTTAGTTATTGACATCACATTCACCATGAATTTATTTTTTATTTAAACCTTCAATTATTGATAAAATTATTATACCTTATTAATACTGTTGGTTCTACATACTAATAACATGCAAGTATATTTATATATTCAACAAAATAGCAGTTTACAGTGTAAACGAGAAGGCTAATTTGCATATTGATATTAAGAATTTGATTTTAATAAATATATGCTTAATATTATTGATTTCTAATTGTTTGGTTTTTCTCTTAACGAATCTGAGCAAAAATCTCGGGTATAAATCTTAAAAGAAATCCATAAACCAGACGAAAGAACTGTAATTTTATTAAATAATTCATAATCTAACTAAATAGATAAATTAGGAAAAATGAAAGACGGGAGTGATGGCAAATGATGGAAGAGTTAGATTTAAAGCTGTTCTATTTTTTGATTATACCCCCTCAGTTTATCATTTTCTAAATAGTTTCTAATTTGATACAATACTTTATTACATCAAAACCTAAATTCTTGCAGCCGAAGGGTGCATATATTTGCTAGTATATATAAAAAAGGTTTGGTTAAAAATCTCCTAAAATTTAGAGAAGCATTTTTACAGAGAACCAAATTACTGGAATATGAGAAACAAATTGTATACACACACAACAAAGTCAGCAAGGCAGAAAAAAAAAAATAATAAAAAGTCCTGGGGGGGGGGTGATGAGAGAGGGGAGAGAGGGGAGGTGGTGTTGATATTCATCTCGGTTGGTTTAGCATGTGTCTTCTGCCAACTGCCTGTGTGCATGGTAGAGAGATGAGGGTGCACTATGTACGGGTGACATCCACACCATGAATGAAAACGCGCTAGCTCGCTCTCTCTCTCTCTCAATGTGAACGGGCCAATCACAATCATGCATCCATATCTGTATCCCACAGGTCGGGCTGGTGTGTGGTCGGGAATGAACACGCAGGCAATCATTCATCAAGTGGATGAGGGTCGGGTGGATGTGGGGTGGGGGTTATCAGAGAGAGAGAGTGGAGTTTTGGAATGGTAAGATGAGAAGCAGAAGAAGGGGTGGGTGGTTGTGTGTGTGTGGGGGGGGAATGCTGGATAAGTAAGCAGACAAACAGAAGAACTGGGCCCATTGGAATGGTAACAATCATATTTGGACTGGAGAGAGAGAGAGGGAGAGAGAGAGAGAGGGGGAGGAGAGTGAGAGAAAGTGAGAGAAAGGGAGAGAAAGGGAAAGAGAGAGGGAGAGAAGAGAGAGGGAGTGAGAGGGAGAAAGAGAGAAAGAGAGAGAGAGAGGTAAGTATTTTGCCTGTGCAAGTGTCAATGTCCTTAAAGTCACATATAAAAACTCTTGTAGAGATGCGCATGCGCGTACACTCGTTCACGCAAACCCTTAAAAAACAAAGCCTGGTTATAGACGAAACATCAATAAGAGCCATTCCATTGTGATCAAGTTTATTAAAAAAAGAATTTTAAATGGATTCTTATTATCTATCTATCTATCTATCCAGATATAAAGGACAGTTGGTGTGCATTGCATGTATATGTGTGTACGTTCAGATTGAAATAGGAAAATACAACAATTAACAACAAAGTAAATACATTTACACATTAAATATCACTAGTTCTTGGTTTTTGTGCAAAAATTATGAAGATTTGATTTATATTCATGAAGATATGTAAAAATTAAAAAATACATAATAATAATGGATTTGGGGGACTAACTTGCTAACCATTACACCACGTTTTGTTTTTGCCGCCCCTCCCTACCCAGGTGATGCTGGGTAGCCACCTCTAGTTACACACACACACATATATATATATATATATATATAATAATGCTCTTAGCTGTTATGTATCAAATAGATCAATAGATCTGTTTTCAAATTATTTGTATTAGATAAGAATACTTGATATCATCTAACTGTGGGCAAAAAACTCTTAAATTATACAAAAGTGTAAATATAAACATACACAATTCCCTAACCTTTAGGCATATAATAACCCTAAACAGGTTTATATGCCATTAAAATCAAGTGTCTACTTCTGCCTGCTCCAGGGATTGAACTCTTATCCAGCTTTTTATATTCACAAAGCTCACATATCTCACTTGTTCAATTCTATTTGGCATTATTGAAAGGTTATTAAATGTGACTGTCAACTGAGGAAGGTTGGAGAGTAGGAAGGTCAAAACATGTAATAAAACAATAAAGATAAGGAAACTAGTTTGACATAGTGATAATTCCCTGGGTGGGATTTGCTGGGGGTGACAAATATTCAGGTGGGTGTTGGTTTATTATGAGGGTCAGTTGAAAAGTTCATAGACTGACCAAGATACTTTCATGGAATGTGACCAAATAAGGTTTCATTTTTCCACACAGTCCACACACTTCTTCCATCGGTGTTGCAGTGCTTGGATTTTACTCGTCAATCAACAAAAATGTCATCAACAGCAGATATGATATCCTCCTAGGGATTTTAAAGCCTCCCCCTGTATATATAATCAACTAAAGTTTATTCTACTTGTCTCTTAATTACAATCATTGGTTTTTATTCTTCTTATTAACACCCCAAATAATGTCAAATTAGGGCAAGTGGGGTTTATATCACAAAGTCCCAGAGAATTTTGTGGGTCTCCTTTTCTAGGACAGATTCTGGTTTGTGCATATACCATTTGTCAGCATCGTGAAATTTTAATCTCTTGCATAGTTCCCAGTAGATCACCTTTCCTACCCAGTCATAGTTATGCCTAGCCTTATACTCCTTTTGTGCTTTGTGCATATACCATTTGTCAACATGGTCAAATTTTAATATCTTGCACAGTTCCCAGTGTATAACCCTTCCTATCCAGTCATGCCTAGGCTTGTATTCCTTTTATGGTTTGTGCATATACCATTAGTCAGCATGGTGAAATTTTAATCTCTTGCACAATTCCCAGTGGATCACCTGTCCCACCCAGTCTTGTATTCCATTTGTGCCAGTTTGCTATATTCACTTATTGTGATCCTCATCCAGGATTTGAACTATGGCTTGAAGATTCGATTTACTTCAACGCTAACCATTGCTCTACGAGTGTACATAACAAACTCTTGTTTATTGCTATTCATCAACGGTGGCAATTGTGTGAAAAAAAATACCATTTTGTAGCTGAAAACCTGCCCTATCCAATAATGCTTTGTTATATACTCACTTAATATCGGGTATATGATTGCGAGAGAGGAGATGGGATGAGGGATTCTTACTTGCTAACTCGTTGGCCACTATATTATTCAGGGCTTTCTTCTGGGGGTTGTTCTAACTGGGTTGATTTCTTTGGGCTGGTCATTTGTTGTTTTAATGAATTAACAAGACTTTGTTGTTTTTCTTTTAAGTCTTTATTAAGAACAAACCCCAGCCCAGGACTGTGTGGATTGAGAAGCGACATCTCGAAAGAACGTCTTCTTTCAGCGAAAAACTGGTCATGACTAAACCAAAAAACTGATTTTTGTCTCACACTTCTACTGGCACATTTTTCTACTGCCACTCATAATTATAATGATTAAGGTAATTTTCCACCTAACTCCCTCTGATTTTGAATCTAACAAAGTCTGATTCAAAAATATATACTAGCTACAGTACTTACATAATTCATAAGCTACCTATGAACTATGTAACAGCTGCAGTTTTCATGAAAATAAACAAGAAGCATTACTTTTGGAGCATAATGCCAGAAATACTTAATGCTAGAATATCTAAACAATTTTAGATTCTTACAACTACTTTTTTTCCAGGCATTTCATTAAAGTTTGAGCTGTACTTTATAAATTCTTGTAAAATTTAAAATAAAGCAGTATGTCTGGTCACTTAATTAAATGATTAAAATACTTGAGGAAAAAAAACCAAAAAAAGACGGAAGATAAAAATCTAAAAATATCTAAAATGTTAAGAGTAAATGTAATTTTCAAATTGCACACCAAACTATTTTTATCTGCAACTTTGAGTGTCACAAGATTTCAATCATTGGGGTTGGGGGGGGGGGAGAATTAATGCCACTCCCAATTGATAAATAATGTTTGAAAACACCAAGTAGCAGATAAAAAATAGTTTGTTGCACTTTCACAATTGAATATATTAGCAGGGTCCTGTATCAAACCAGAACCTTGTGTTTCCTAGGCAGTTGCTCTTACGACTGGGCTAGATCAGTCCTAAGTGGCCCGTTGTGGCATAATAGTTAAGAAGCTAGTCTCGCAAATCCATTAATACTGAAAAGCGAGTTTGATCATCACTGGATGCCCCCATACTTACAACCTTACATCAAATCCTACCTGTAGGGTAAATAATCTTGGGGTTTTTTTGTGTTTTTTTTATAGATAAAGAGTGCTCAATATCAGTGATAGAGCATATATATAAGTTAGGAGTCAATAAGTGCTTAGTCATTGTTAGTTTATCACCAATGTTATCATCAGTCCAAAGCAAAAAACTCCCCACCTTTACATAAGCCATTCTCTTATATAAGATTCTCTTAGGTAATTTATGAGGAAGTGTGTCCTGGTCTCCAGCCTCAAAAATTGCTACCCAGTGACTATTAAAATAACAACCCCAGCTACGGTGTTACTTGAAAGAAAACAACCAACTTAGGGTGTTAAATGTATTTGGGGGGAGGCCTTCTCTTTTTGTTGTAATTCTTATTTATTTATCGTAATTTTTGTTTATTTATCGTAATTTGTCGTAATTAAAAGATAAATAAATAAAATAAATAAACAAGAATTACGACAAATTACGATAAATAAACAAAAATTACGACAGAAAAGAGAAGCCCCCCACCTAAAATACATTTAACGCCCTAAGTTGGTTGTTTTTTTGTTTTTTTTTCAAATAACACCACAGAGACGACATAGCTGGGGTCGTTATTTTAATAGTCACTGGGTAGAAATTTTTGAGGCAGGAGACCGGGACGCACTTCCTCATAAATTACCTTCTCTTAACCCCATCACCTATATTTGCGAAAAACGAAAAGAATTGTTAAATGAAGTAAATTTCTATTGAAATAAAATTATCAATTCCTCAAATTTCCATTTTAAAAATTTCTCTGTATTTAAAAGTAATCAAATAAAACCAGTTCTATTTTAAAAACTTTAAAAGCAAAATGGCTGAAAAATAGAGAAAAATTTAAATTCAACTTAATCCTTCTAAAAATAAATGCATCCACTGAGTTCATAAAACACGGAATTCTCTTGGGGTTTAGAAAAGTCAATAATGGTACAGAATCAACCTAAAATATTCTTAAGTTTATGGCAAGAATTTGCTTAATGTGTGAGAGCAACAATGAATATATGACTATGTGTATTATGTTTCAATATAGGTGACACTGTATACAAGGAAGTTTATATTTACAAGGGATTTGACATTTTTAAATATAGATATATACTTAAACCATATTGATCATTACACTAACTGGAATGGCATGTCAACTGTAAGGTGTGGTTATATGTGGTGAATGTAGATTTAATCTCAGAATAATCATAGATATAGAGAGAAGTTGTCAAATACCTCATAGACAGAGATGGATCAAGGAGACCTTCAAACGGGGGGGGGGGTCTTGGAATGGGCTGAAAGAGAGCAGAGAATTCTAAAGACAAAAAAGATTTATACCAAGGGTAAATTGTTTCCTTTTTGTTTCCATATATGGTCAGCCATACATGACTTTTCTGTTTCCCCATAACAAATAAATTCAAGATGTTCAAAAGTTTAGCTCCATCTGCAAGAATACGGAATGGTGTCAACATCTGGAAAATGAGTCTCTTGATGATTTCATAGAATCCAACCATCAAGCAAAAATAGACATTTGTATTCTCATGAATGGGTTTGTGTTGCTGTTGGGACACCTGGTCATTAGATCTCTTTTACCAACAAAGATGATTATCACTATAAATCCTACAAAATGAAAGGATTTTATTTATCGACCGTTTCAGAACAGAAATGTTTTTCAATTAAAATTTGCCATTTGTCTTAAAAAAAGCTTAAAAAAAACATTGGACTAACATTGCCAACTGTCCCTATTGGCAGGTCATTTGCATGGCATCCAGAATCTGTACAGAGCTGGTTGATAGTTGGCCTACACTGGTGTGCCCATGTGTAGTTGTCCACAGAAGAATGTCACATGCATTCATCATTTGGATCGAGCTGTAATCTCTACTGAGATGTGCCTTCGTTGGCTTGGACATGTCAGGAGAACGGAAAATGGCCGCATCCCAAAAGATTTTGGTGAATTAGTAAAAGGCTCCCAATCAGTTGGTAGACCACGCTTACGATTTAAAGATGTCTACAGGAGAGACATGAGGATATGCCACATTGATACAAACACGTGGGAGGTAGATACACAAAAATAGAGCGGCCTGGCGCCTCAACGTTAAGCAAGGCATGGAGAGGGGTGAGGCGGAGAGGAGAGTAGCCTCGACAGCAAAGAGAGCCAGAAAGAGGGAGAAAAAACAGCAGCCTCAGAAAGCATTACAATTTGTGTGCATTCAGTGCACCAAAGACTGCCACTCAAGAATTGGCCTGCAAAGTCACTTGCGCAGATGCAGAGAATTTTTTTCTTCCCGGATCCTACGCCATCATCCTTAATGGACAGAAAAGTGCCAACAATCATTATTTGGTAAAAGTAAGAAACAATTGGGAATAACAAAAAAGGAAGGAATAACAAAAAAGGAAGGAATAACAAAAAGAAAATGATACTTTTAAATCTATACATATATAAAAGGGCAGTTGTGTGAATCTGTTTGTCCGGAGGAAACTTCAAAAATAAAACATTAAGTAAATATATACACACATTAAATATCACCAGGGCTTGGTTTTTGAGCTAAAATAATAGAGATTTGATTTATATTCATGAAGATAATTCAAAAATAAAATTTAAATGATAACAACATGGAATTTTTTTTCATTTAATATTTTAGATAGTAGACATTAATATTTCTTTTCAGAGTAGTTGGATCAATGCAAGGTCTATTTTTTTTTTTACATAGGGATTTAGATGGGGCATCCCACGAGGATTCAACTCACGATTCAGTAATAATGGATCTGCGGGACTAACTTAAAAAAATCCCCCTCTACCCAGGCGACGCCGGTTAGCTGCTGGTAGTTTTATAATAAAATCAGTTTGTTAAGAAAGTGATTAAAACTTCAATTATTCATGTAATTTATTCAGAAACCAGAAATATTTTATGTATTATAAAAAAACAAAAACAACATTTACCTCAGCTCGAGACGGCAATTTATATTGTAAAGATATTACTGTTCTATTTGACCATGAACCACCTTATTAAACCCACACTGTTGCTCCCCCCCCCCCAAACTCCCCACGGGGAGATGACCTCTGAGATTGTTACAACTACAAAAAGGTCAAGTTAGTCTTCTATAATAAAAGAGAAAAACTTGTAAGTCTACAAGATTCTTCTTTGAAGTTGATGAACAAAACTCTTTGTAATTAAATAAATGGGTTTTTTGTTGTCAAGAGATAATAATTATCTGAAATAGTCAAACTGGTTTCTTACTTTTTTTAGTCAACAAAAAAAATCTCGGCTGTTTTCATTCAAAACTTAAACTCATTTTGACAAACAGAAAGACGACTGGGATTTTTTATCTTTTAAAGAAATACATCTCAATTACTAATCATTATCTATGCAGTAAAGTGGGGAGCTGATGGTAGGTGTGGAACTCCACCTCAGATGAAAAAAAAAAACCTCACTGGTCTAGCACTAGTGAAAGTTAGTTTTAATATAATTGAATATTATATTGAATTAGAAAGACTAATGAAATTAAATAAGAACACAATAATGATTACTCTTAATTTTACTTCATTCTAATTAATTTCAATATAAAATTATACATAGGATTGCTTTTAATATGTTTGCAAAAAAAAAAAACAAAAAAAAACAAAAACAATAATATTAGAAATCAATAAGACCAAGTAATTATTTATTAAACACGGTTTTGTTAAAACCTGTATGCAAAATATTGGAATCATATTTACCTGGGTTTTTTTTTTAGTTAACTGATCAATATAAAAATGTTTCTGGTTTCCCATTTATTTGATATTGTTCTAAGTAGATATAAAATGTATGCAATTCCCTAACCTCTAGACATAAAATAACCCTAGACAGATTGGGATGCCATTAAAATCAACCAATCAATCTGTGACGGAGAATGAGTACTCATTTAGAAAAAGATCAAGACATTCTCTTGCCTGCCAGAGTCGAACCTACGCCCTCCCGAATGCAAAGAAATGTGATTTGGGCGCTGGATGGACGCGAGGTTTAACTGATGTGCCCGGATGATAAGGGGAAACAGCAGTATAAGTAGAAGTGGGGTGATGGCAGTAAGGGCGTTGCGACTTCAGCTGCTGGTAAACGACGACAGTGTTGTAGCCTGCGAATAAGGCGTTTGACTCGCTTCTTTTTGCACCCCCCCCCTCAACAAAGAACATTTACTTGAAACCCCATAATTGTGCAAAGAAACCAAACCAATCTTAAACAGACTGGAGATCGAAAGACTGATCATAAGCAGAACAAACAATTATTTATTCCCCCCCCCATTTTTTTCCTTCTATACAATCTAAACGTGGTGTAATGGTCAAAGTCATAGGAAATAGACTCGTCAACGCAATGAGGCTGTTTTTGCATTTCACATAACGCTAATGCCCCTGGGAGAGGTATGCATCCACTTCCTTTGCCTCCAGCTATGGATAAATAGTAGGGTAGACTAGGCTCTTTAACCTTGGTTAGGTAACCAGTCAATGGTTACCTAACCAAGGTTAAAGAGCCTAGTCTACCAAAGAAAACTCTAGACTAAAGAAATTGACCTTTTGTGTCACATCCTGCTCGTGCAGAGGGGTTGGGTAAATATGTATGAAATATATTTGTTATAAGGAAGCAGAAGCTAGAAAAATAGTTTCAAAAATTTTAATGAATAAATTTAGAGGGAAAAAAAAAAAAAAAAAAATTTCAAGCTAAAAATTAAATTTTCTCTATTTGACATTTTCTTTTGCAATTTGTCTCGTTGATGAGTGACCAAAAATAGAAGTCTATTTCCTCAGACCAAAATTCATCAAAAGAAGAAAACAAAAAGAAATTGCAACAGTTAAAATAAATCCAATTTTAAGATTAATTAGTTGATTCAGAGAAGAAAAAAAAATTGTGAAACATATTTCTAGAAATACTCCAATGAAAACTTGCGTTCATGTTGTGGTTGTTTTAGAACTAAGATTATATAGAACTAGCTTAAAAGCCGCTCTATTGGGCAGCAATTAAGCTAGTTCCTGCAGAGAGCTTTTGATTGAACCTTTAGCCCAATAATGACACTTTTTGCATCGAGTACAGATCGAATTTTATAAATCTATTCCCAAATTATAAAAATTATCGTACACCCCCCCCCCAAAAAAAACTCCCCCAAAAACAATCGATTGCAAGTCCATATTGAGTGTGGGATGTTTTTAATTTGCTCAAGACTCAGCATGATTTCAAAATGGTATGATATGTTGGACTATGGCCTCTAAGATAACTTGGAATTCCTTGTATACTTTGTGCACTTAGTCTGGTTTGTATAATACGTATAATACATTATATATATATATATATATATATATATATATATATATATAAACAGACCGAAACACATGTGTAAGTGATATCGATTAAAAGTAATACCGATAAAATTCATTTTTATCCATCTACATTTCTTTTCTTTACTCATTTTTTCCTCATATTGTCAGATTCATTTCCCATTCTCTCATATATATATATATATATATATATATATATATATATATATTAATACACTTGTTCCTAAATCTTCAATCTGTTATCATCCTGCAATACCCTTTGGTTAAAAATGAGTCATGTTTTTGTCACTTTTTTGTCAGCAATTTAATGTAGATATTTTAAACGCCTCCCCCAGATTTTATTAGCAAATCAATGTAAATATTTTACAACCCCCCCCCCTTTTAAGAAAGAGTGGGTTGAGAGTTAAATCACGACCATTAGTAATGCAATAGAAAACATTTAAATAATCATATGCAACGTTGTAAAAAATTGAATTATCATACTGTGGTATATTCACAGGTCCTGCTACTTAGTCACTATTCTGTGTCACCATTTAAAAAATTTTTTTAAATTTATTTCTCTTGCCAATTATGTACCCGAAGAAGGCTGAAGAAAGGGCAGGCCAAAATATTGCAAACAATATCAAGTTTTGACTCTTCTCAAAAACCATCAAGAATAACAAAATAAAGGGGATTATAATTTGTCATCAATATTTAAAATTTACAAGATGATATATTGGGGGGGGGGGGGGAGGCACTCATAGTGTAATAGTTAACATCTGAAGTGAACCAGCGACTGAGTTCAAATCTTGAACAAGGTTGCATTTCACATAGTGCTAGTGCCCTTGGTAAAGGTATGAATCCAATCATTCTCCCCCTCCCAGTTATGGGTAAATAGTAGGGCAGACTGGGTTTTTTAACTATGCAATCAGTCTAGAAGAAGGAAAACTCTTAATTTAAACCATTTGTAGACCTAGAGAGGGATGGGCTCTGCCAGACTATTCCTGCCCAAGATGCACTTCTATGTGAGTAGCACCCCCACCACCATCACAACCAAACCAGGTTATGGTATAAGTCTTCTTTTATACTGACAGGAGTGGGGTAAGACCCTATAAGTGTAGGGGGAATTTTATGTCTCACAGGTAGCTAAACTGGATTTAACATGTTTTTTATGTGTGTGTGTGTGTGTGTGTGTGTGTGTGTCCTAGTACAATGCTTTGACCCTCCAATCATTGAATTGTCCAAGTTAAAACTGTAAGATACACATACACTCAAAGACGTGCGTATGTAGAGGTGTCATTTGAAGGAATAACCCCAGAGAATATTCAGGTCAGCTTGAAATATTTCACTAAACCATGGCAACAATGTTAATACGTTACCTGTCAACATAGTTTATGAAATAATCCAACGAATTAAAAGCTCACTTGCATTTTGCCTATGTATATGTAGATAAACCAACTAATAGAATGTTGTACACATGTAATATAATTGATGGTGGGAGAGTAAATTAAATTGAATAAAAAAATGGGAATCTAATTTCTGGGGAAAGAGAAAAAGAAAAAAAGAGAAAGAACAGAATGTTTTTGAAAATTGACCCCTGAGTGAGTCAGGTCAGAGCACTCACCTCTTGGTCAGTTCATCACGGATGAATGACTACGAGTAATTAGGCCAAATAAATAGATAAAACCTCTAAATTTGAATTTTCTGGGCAAGTGTAGAACTTTTGAGAGCATTTGAAAAACATCAGAACTGGAAACAATATGTTCCCCCCCCCCAACACCAGAGGCAGAAAGAAAAGGATGACTTGAGGTTTGAAGTCAGTAGAATAGATGCAACTTATGAGGAGATGAGGGTGGGCCTAAGTAGAGTCCCACAAGGAGGAGCCGGGACTGTTAGAATGAAGTAGCCAGATGAATAGAAAAAAATTAGTCAGTCTTTCTTTCTCTTACCTGACAACCCATGCAGAAAGGAATAAAACAAGAGTTGAAAAATACTATAGTATTCACATGTTGTTTATTCATGTGTATCTTCGCGTCCTCTGACTTATGCCTGAATGACCCCATGGCATTAATGGATTTGGTAGCTGCCTATACAACACACACACACACACGTGTGCAGCAGAGTACTGACCATTTAAGCCCTCAGCCATTTTGAGTATGAACTCCCCACCAGTAAACCAATGCTACAATCTGGGAGGGAAGAATAAAAGTACCACCTGCATAACTGGAGTAATGGATTCAAAGGGTTATTGTTTTATGGCATATCAACCCTTTTTGGGATATTTAATACCAAATCAAGTAAAAGGGTTGATGCAATTCTGCTAGAAAAAAAAAATAACTTCATCAAATTTGTATACTGATTTTTAATTAAATTATTGATTAATTCAATAGAAATTGGCTGTTGTAAATTGTTTTACAACATATCAACACTTTTTGGGTCATTTAATGACGAATTAAAAATAATTTTGATATTAGATTGCTTATGGTATGTGCTATTGCCTAAATGGTCACCCATCTAAGTATTGAACAGGCTCATCCCTACTTAACTTTGGTGTTTCAAACATGACTTGATCGTAAGCACCACAACTGTTCTTAGTGAGTGACTGTACTTTACTAGGATGATTTTGACATTAGATAACCCACAGAGGTTGATATTCCATTAAACAAAGACCCCCCCCCAAAAAAAAAAAAAAAACTTATCCAATAGAAATTTTTTTTAAAGTTATTTATAAGGGAAAGAAATACAAAGTTTGTAAGAAATTAATGATCTATGAATATTTAGGGGGCATCTACCCCTCACCCCCCTGCCCTGTTGCATGTCATTCACTCACGTATTTATAGACCTTCTCTTTTATATGCATTCTAAATTTTTTTTAAAATCCATTCAGTCTCATATTCACAAAAAAACGCATTCTCTCTTATACACACACACCCTCTCTCTTGCACACACTCTCTTTCTTACACACACACACTCTCTCTCTCTCTCACTCTCACACACACAGTCACACACACACACTCTCTCTCTTCTGTCTAACACACACATATACACCACAATCCACACACAGTCACCGTTGTCTCTTTCTGTGCTGGGGGGTAAGCCTTTTACATCTAACCTAGTTCTTATACAAGGCTTAGATAATAACTTTTGAGGTTTTCTGCTGATTAGCAAGGGAGAAAGAGTTTTCAAAATTAGTTTGGACCAGATGACCCATTTTGGTTTCGATGAGCCGTGCATAAACCTCTGTGCTATGGAGCCAAAGAAGAAGAAAAGATACTAACAAAACAGACAATACAAAACAAGTTTTAGGGTAAAAAAAGGGTTTTTCAAGAATTTTTTAAACATTTTGATTTTGTTGTAAGTTAAAGACAACAATAAAAATTTTTTTAAAAAAAGAAATAAATTTTAAAAAAGAGAAAAAAAAGGAAGAGTTTCTCATCGCCCTGTTGGTGGGGCTTAGAATATGCTGACTGTGTGTGTGAGAGAGAGAGAGAGAGAGAGAGAGAGAGAAACGGTTAGAGACAAGAAAGAAAGGAAAGAGAAGAAAGAGAAAGGAACACTGCTGGTTTGAATTCAAAGTGTTCCAAACACTTGACATCCCCTGAAAATAAG
>CM042166.1:6963717-7031217 GCA_023376005.1 Doryteuthis pealeii | reverse complement strand
CATTCTGTTTTATTTCATTAAGAAATGGAAGAAAAAGGACATGCTACACACAAAAAATATAAAAAAAAGAAAGAGTAGGAGAAAGATAGAGCGAGGAGGGAGCACATGGAAGCGATAATGCTTATCTGTTTCAATCAAACATAATGAAAAAATGAAAAGAAGGAAATAAAGAAAAAAAAAGAGTGAGAGAGAGTTAAATCAAGATTATCATACTTTTTACATATTGAACTATTTTACAAAAGCTCTTAAGTAAACATATCAAACGTTTTAATAATTAAATAATCATACTGTGGTATATCCACAGGTCCTGCTAGTGTTAGTATATTCTATAAGAATGCCTTGAATATTCTAAAATTTTTACCTACAACTTAGAATACCAAAGTAAATATACAAATATGGATAGAAAATAGGAAACAAGAAATATTATGGATCTTTTGTAAAAATCAATTGTATATAAAAAATCTATCGCACAGGAAGTGTTATCTACAAGAACTGCTATCTCAAGGATGATCAATAATTTATCAAATAAAAATATTTACAATCTGATTGAGAACCAATGTTCAATTGTTATCACTTTTTAAAAGATAAACAGAGAGAGAAAGAGAGAGAGAGAGAGAGAGAGAGAGAGGAGAGAGAGAGAGAGAGAGAGAGAGAGAAAGAGAGAAAGAGAGAGAGAGAGAGAGAGAGAGAGAGAGAGAGAGAGAGAGAGAGAGAGAGAAGAGAGAAGAGAGAAAGAGAGAGAGAGAGAGAGAGAGAGAGAAGAGAGAATAATTTTGGGGAGATTGAATTTGGAATTTATTTTAACCTGACCTAGCTTTGTTATATTCTGACCATAATTCTATTTTAGGAAACACCAGTCCTCACCAACACAGCACAAGTATCAGAGCGTGGGTAATCTGCTCTGTGGTAAAGTATCTGAAAACTGACGGTAGGTGTGGTGCTCTACCTCAGCAAAAAGAATCTCCCCGGTCTAGTGCTAGTGAAAAGAAGACAGACTTTCTCACTGTTTGGCTGATACTAACAATATGCCACTTCATTAACTTTACTTTTTTTAGACTCCAAAGATAAAGAAATAATTAGAAAAGAAAAAGAAATGGCACTCACAATTCTTTATGATGGACCATAGAATGATATGTGAATTTTCCATTTTCTGTACCCCTTGCACATACTGCTTGCTCATAGTTTGGTCTGGTTTCTTTGTTTAATGGTTGGTTGGTTGGATTTTATGGCATGTCAACCCTAGTTGGGTTATTTTATGCTGAAGACCTTTATTCATTCTTATTGGTTATTTAAATCATTTTTTAATCTATTTAAACCAGGTCAGAGTGAACCTGTGAGTAATGGTGATGAAGGGGTACTCCACATTCCCCAGAGCTCCAGAATTGGAACATAACTAGAAGCAGTTTAATTTGTTTAATGGCATATCAACCCTCATGGGTTATTTAATGATAAAACCATTCTTGTAGAAGAACAGTAGTAGTACTATCTAACTTGAGGGGAGGTACTGATCCAAAAATGAAAGTAATAGTAGGACTGGAATTTGTTCTTGTTTACTACGATGTCACAGCCCAGCACATTAACCCCTGCTTGTTTATAGACTAATATGTGTATATTCAGACATGTTTGCGGATTCTTTCAGTATTATGTATGTATATTATGTATGCTATAAACAGACTATCAGTTATATAGAAATCAGATCCCACAGACAAGTTAAAACGACAATTCTTCTAAGCCATAGTTGTGTCGGTGCTGCTGTACGGCTGCACCCCCGAGAAAAAGTAAGATGGAAGCTTCATAATAATGTTGTGTGCAATCTTAAGCAAGACGTGGAAACAATATCCCACGATAAAACAGCTGTACCGCCACTTGCCCAATATCACATAAATCCGAATAAGATGAACAAGACACGCTGAGCACTGCATCACTAAGATACTAGTTATCTTCTCCATCACACCAGTAAGTCTCTCAAACTTAACTCTATACACAGGAAGGACTTTATATTGTTACTCATTGTTTTTATTTGTTCTTTAATAAATTGTTAGAATTATAACTAAGTATTAATTTATTTATTTGTTGCTGTTAGTTTTAGAATTAAATGTTATACTAACACCAATATAGTAAAAATCAGTAAAAACTTAAAGTTTATGTTTTGCAAGAAGCACCTTGTACTTTTTGCTGTTATCCAACCTTCAAGTGAAAACAAAAATGAAATGCACTTAAAATCACTTAAAAATAAACTATATTTCTTATCAATTATTGGATAATATTTTCAGAATTGACAAATACACGGCTGACTTGACTTATTTTTAACTTTAAAACACTTTAACCGATTTTAACTTCAAAAGACATCAAAGTGTTTTTTTTGGCTGACATTCGGGGAAAAATGTTAGGAAACATTTATCTAGATTCAGACATAATGATGGTAAAGGATTGTTTCAAATGGTATACCTCCTAAAGGGCATTAGAATTTGGGGGTCAGTAAAAGATAAGGCCTGATTTAGCACAGTTGGTAGAGCATTCAACTAAGGGCCGAAAGTTTCTGGGTTTGATAACTCCTTCCACCAACTCAACACATGACTAGTACGGGGTAATCTGATCTGTGCCGTAACCCATCTGGAAACTGATGGTAGGTATGGCACTTCACCCCAGCAAAACAATCTCCCTCATCTAGTGTATGTGAAGTAAGTCACTTCACAGACTTTAAAAAACATCAAAGTCTTCTGGGGGGTGGTTATTCAGACGACTTTAGTAATCTGGTCCGTGCGTAAAGCATCTTGAAGCTGAGTTGACGAAAGTCGGTATATTTTTCATGAATAATATTTTTCTTTGTCATAATAAATTTGGAAACTTAAATGTTTTTAGTGAAGTTATTAACATAAACATATCTGAAGTTCACTTGTATTGAAGTCAGTCAATCAGTTTGGACAACAGCAACTGGCTAAGCCCAACTGAACTAGGCCCAAGGTGGCTGGTACTTATGGACTCAAGAATAATCCATTCATGTATTTGGGTGATTCCATTCCTTGAGTCCTGATTGGCTGCTTGGTTTCTATGATGTTATGAGGCTTCATAAATACCTGGCATTCTGCAGTAGGATTGCAACAAGATTAGATCTGTATTCAGTTACGGCTACTTGTTGCCTTATCTTACCAATTCGACAGTAATTGGAACTTAGTATGATTATTCTACAAAACTGAATGTGCAATTAAGGCCAGACACGTGCTTGTAAAGTCTAATATCTAAGTGGTACTATGAATAGCAACGTGAGACTAACACCATTTGTCTGAATTCCACCGACTTCTTTCTTGCGCTGAGAAAGTGTCCAGTAATTGGAGTTGGGAAAGGAAACTGTCAAAGATCAAATCCACCCCCCACCCCACCCACGCAACTCCACCACCCACCAGCCGCAACTCTCCCCACCCCCGTTACTGGCTGTGGTGTGGAAAATGAAGAAATGTTATAAATATCCACAAGGATCGTGTTACCAAAGTGAAACAATACAAGTCAAAAGTCAAGTGGGCTAAAAACATAAATAAATAAAAATTGTATCTCAAAAGAAATTAAGTGTGTCTTATATGAAGACACAGAAACCGACGTTGATAGACGACTAAGGAAGACATGGTCGGCCATTGACAGATTATCAGTCACATGGAAGTCTGATCTCACTGACAAGTTAAAGTGACAATTCTTCCACACCATAGTTGTATTAGTGCTACTGTATGGCTGCACCACTTGGACCCTAATGAATTACCAAGAAAATAAGCTAGGTAGGAGCTGCACAAGAATGCTGTGTGTGATCTTAAGTAAATCGTGAAAGCAGCACCCCACAGGGAAGCAGATGTACAGCTACCTGCCACTAATCAAGGGAGACGAACAAGATACGCTGAACACTGCTGGGGAAGCAAGGATGAACTCACACAGAGGACCTCCCAAGTGACAATTGGCAAGAGATTGTCATCGATATCTGCACTACATGGTAATGATGATATGAAAAAACACACAAGTCGGTATTTATCTAGTTTCCCCCCAAGACAAAATGTGTCACAGGGACGTTTTAATGTGAGGGTGCTATGCTGGAAGAAAACTTCCTGCACAGTGGTTTCAAAAAATGTTTACATTCAGTTAGGATTCCCCTTGAGGGGAGCTGGACAATAAATGTATCCCCTTTAGATGAGGAGGTAGGTGTTGCCTGGGTAGATAGAAGCCATCTGATAGGAGAAACTCTTATACATATGAATATATGTAGGTGAGGTTAAAGAGTCCAGTCTACCCTACTATTTACGCATAGATTGATAGAGAATAGTTGGATGCATACCTTTCCAAAGGATATTAGTGCTACTAGTACAAAATAAAAAAAACACCCTCCGGGCGATGTAAAAATACATTTTTGAAACATATTGCCTGAGGGGTGGGAGTAAAAAATTCAATGTCAGCGAGTTTGTACCCTAAGTAAGTAAAATCATCAAATTCATTAAAGAATTAAAAAATAAAACAATTTGAAATGTAAACTTTAAATATGTATTAAAATAAAACAAACTATATATAGATATATAATACCAGTCATGTATTTATTAAAACTTGTTTTAAAAAAACAATGAGGACTGTCTAATGTAGCATGTTCAAATTTTGAGTGTATTTATTCTATGTTATGACGATATTGGGTAATGTGACGTAAGCAGTGATGTAATTTTTTTTACAGACAAAAACGGAAGCGAATCTCCATTATTAATAGATATGAAATGCAAATAACCAGATCCAGGATTTGAACTTGGATCACTGAGTCATTTCCTACACTTATGAAGTTAATGGTTTTACCGATATGTTAGCATTGTTGAGACGTTACTTTTGTATGGTATTGATCAGGTTTACATTTTTATATTTTTGGTATAATTTTGTTTCTCTCAAAAAGGACAGAATGTCATCTATGCGGACATTTTCAAATAGATCTTTCATATTATTTGCGTTAAGTGTTTTCTGATGAAAGCAAAAACTACCCATTCTATAAGGAAGTGTTTAACAGTGCAGTGCTTGTTGGTTTTGTCTGGGTATAAAAGGAATGATGTGCAAATCTTGGGAATTAGATAAAGGAAAAACTGAATGTGCTTAAGATGGCATTTCCCTAGGTAGGCTAAATTTTCATTAATATTAAGCAGTCTCGTTCTTTCTAAATATACATTTAATAAATATAGAGAAATAAGTTAAGAGAAAAACATAAGACACAAAACTTAAGTCAAATTAAAGTCAAGCCAGTCAGCGAGGGAATCTATCCCTTTTCAATAGCGATAGACCAAGGAAATTGTTTTAGTATCTGAACCATCAGCTCCTTACTTTACTGCACACGCTACTAGGACCTTGTACGCTCTACTATGTTGGTAAATTGGTTTTATGAAGAATTGTTGATGAACAGAATGATATCCGCTCTTGGCAAATATTACTCAGGAAAAAAAAAATTGAAAGATTTTGGTGAAGTTTGAAGAAAATCTAAAATTTTAGAAAATATTCCAGTGAAAAAAAAATACATCCCAAAATTTTAAGTTTCTCTCTGATGCCCCACCCCCTTTTTTGATTTACATCCAAATTTGCACACATTTCAACAGCTGGTTTTACACCCACACACTAAACTTCCTCCCTGGGGTCTTGGGGTTAAGAGAGAGAGAGAGAGACAGAGACAGAGAGTGTGTGTGTGGGGGGGGGAGAGTGAGAGAGACAGACAGACAGAGAGTGTGGGGGGGAGAGAGAGAGAGTGAGAGAGAAGGAAAGAAATTTATTTACATCAAAACATTCTAATCTGACTTTCTGCCAACTGATCCTTCAAGAAAGAAGAAATTAAAAGGTTTCAATACCCCCACCCACCCCTTTACACCCACATCTGACCCCTAACCTCAGCCAAATGTTAGAGTTAGCCCCCCCCCCTTCTTTAATTCTTATCTTTGACCAGAACAGGTTTATATTTATCTCTAAGGATGAATCAGATCCACGTGAAGGGTATTTGTAACAGAAATTGAAACCCCCACCCCACCACCCCACACAAAAAAAAAGAATATTTTTTTAAATCAAACTTCTAAGGTTTACATTTTGGATTTTTTTTTTTTAGAAAAGAAAATTATTGCAATTTAGTTATGCAAAGTATTGCATAGTCATCTTCCATTGGTTGTGTCAGGGTTTCTTCTTACTGGTATCAGGCTGGGTATCCCCTCTGGTCCTCTGGTGTTTCCATGATTCTCAGTTCCACTTGCCTTATCAAATATCTGTTGTGTTGCAATGATAGAGTAAACATTTTTTTAAAAGATAAGTTTCAATTAAAAATACACAATGTTCACCCTTTAGATAACAAATGTAATGACATGGTAACTGAATATCCCTCTCACCCACAGCGCGTGGTGTAATGGTTATCGTCATAAGAAATAGACTCAGTCACCCCAAGTTCAAATCCTGCATGAGGCTGTTTTGGAAAGGTATGTATCCAACTATACTCCCTCCAGCTATGGGTAAATATATGTATATGTAAATGATATTGATGCTTCAATTTAGAAAGAAATGAATGATTCTAATTAGTATTTCATTGTTATCTCATTTATATTGAGAATTTGGATGTGCAGTTAGAGTTGTAGGAAATAGAGTTGTCAACCTGAGTTCAAATCCTGGACGAGGCTGTTTGTATTTCACATAGCATTAATACACTTGGGAAAGGTATGCTTCCAACTATGTGTAAATATGACATGCACGTAATACTTGTCCAACCCAAGTGGCTGGCCACTTAAACAGACTTTGGGATGACACACTACCAAAGCAGATTCTGTACTCTCAACTGAGAGAAGGATCATGTGGATTCGGTAGACCAAAGCTCAGGTACAAAAACAACATCAAGAGAAACCTACATGACTTTAACATCCACATAGACAGTTGGCAAGATGTAACCGGAGACTGAATAAATTGGAGAAAAATGATTTGCGTGGTGTCATCATTGGATACAATGGAAAGCAAGTAGTAATATGTGTAAATAATAGGGCAGACTGGGCTCTTTAATATTTGCTAGGTAACCAGTCTAGTAAAAGGAAAACTCAGAATTCAAACCTGTTGAACAATACTTAAGAAATTGTCATATAGTACCAAAATAAGGAGAATGGAATCGTCTGTTTCTGATAAATAATGTCCGATGAAACCTTAGAGGAGAGGAACAATGAAATATCATGGAACTTGTTAGTTCAACAAGGAATTGCTAATTACTCTGTTCACCTTGTATCTTTGCTTAGTAAACCTTTTACTCCATCTTTAATGTTGGTGTTTCTTCCTGTTATTTCTCTTAACTCTAGTATTCAAGTTACATTCTATTCGAGTGGAGGGGTTGGTAAAAATATATACCTCCTACCCTCTCATCATTACTAGAATTAGTGCCAGTGTAACAGAAATTTTAAGAGTGGGAGATCATTTTGCTGGATCTTAAATATAAAAAAAAAAAGAAGGTATGTGGTGTAATAGTTAGTTGTAGGAAATGGATTTGTCAACTCGAGTTCAAATCCTGGACAAGGCTGTTTGTATTATGCGACTTCTTAGTTCAACCTAACAATTGTTAATTACTCTGTTCATCTTTATCTTGCTTAGTAAACCTTTTCCCCTATCTTTAATGTTCGTGTTTCTTCCTATTATTTCTCTATTAACTCTAATACTTGAGTTACAACATAAATTGACCTTGTGTGGAGGGGTTGGTATAGATATACACCTCCCACCTACACACCGCTACTCGTACTAGTGCCTGTGTGATAGAAATCTTGAGTGTGGGAGATCATTTTGCCAGATCCTATATATCAAAAGAAATATTCCAAAGGGGTGGGGCATGGGGGGGGGATAATGTAGATGACCAAAAATAGAAGGCATAGAATAAATGACAACTGTCTATTCACTGAATGAATAGATCATTGTAGGAATCAAGATGGAAACAGTTGCGATTCATCTTCATAAGCCAGACTTGAAATATCCGAGCTCGGAACATTTTCGCTAAGCCTTTCATGACCGAAAGGAATCTCCACTTTCCTCCTTGACAATGCTCATCACCCATTTTCTCTCTCAAACACCCCCTCCCCCCCCAGGGCAGCCATTTTTAGTTTTATTGATTAATAATAATGCAGTTCGGAGGGGGGGGAGGAGGAACAAGTCTGTTTATATTGAAGGGAAATGCGGTCAGATGCAGTTCCATGGAATTGGAACAAAATGAAGAGGACATGGATTTATACAACAACAGATTTACAAAAACAGTTTACAACAACGTTGTGGGTGGGATGGGGGAGGGGGTGCAATGAAAGACCCAACCCCACCACCACCCGCACTACCACTACCAAACAGTCCTGGATATGACATTAAACAGCATCTAATGGGGAAGTTTCAATTCTGGAGCTCTGGGGGAACATGGAGTACCCCTTCATCTCCATTACTCCTAGATCTACTCTGAACCGGAGTGGTAGTACATGTTAGGGTCCCATCTATGGGTTAAATAGAACAAAATGAGTTTAAAAAAAAGTCTTTATTCATCAAGAATGAATAAAACAAAATCTGCAACACACACACACATATATATATATATATATATATATATATATATATATATATATACACACGCATGCACACGCACGCACACACGGACGCACACGGCTAGTTATTTTGCTATTGAATGTAGTGAATGTAACTCGAGAATGAGGTGTGAGATGTTTGGTTTGCAATCATTTAAAGATTTATTTTCTTTGTTTCTTAAGATGATTATATTAGGGATTCTGTTTAAGGTGATAAGTTTGTTTTTAAGTAGAAAAGACACAAGGGAAGGGGAGGTGAGAGAAAAAGGGGGAAGAGAGGAGAGGGAAGAGAGGGAGAGGGAGAGGGAAGAGGAAGAGAGGGAGAGAAGAAAAAGATAGGATAAAAAGAGGAAGGAGAAGGAGGGAATGAAGGAAAGGGGAAAAGAAGAAGAAATTAAACATTAAAAGGGAGAGAAAGTGAAAAGGAAAGATAGAAAATATTGAGAGAGAAATAAAGAGAGAGAGAGAGAGAGAGAGAGAGAGAGAGAGAGAGAGAGAGAGAGAGATTGCTAAAATTTCATGAAGATCATAAAATAAAATATAGGTTAACATTATTTATAATGGGGTCAAGTTTTCAAGGTGAACTTCAGCTTGATTTTTTTTTCTCTTCATACAGTAAAAATTATATACACGCACACACCTTTAAATGTAAATTACACACACACATACACACCTTTAAAGGCATGCTATGCACACACACACACACACACGTAGATGCCCACTCAATAAAAACATACAACTGAATCTTGTTATTGAAGTGAAATTGAAAAACCATAATATTATGTCTGACACGTATTCAAAATTAATAAAGACTAGCAGGACCTGTGGATATACCACAGTATGATAACTAGCAAAATAAAAAGAAACGCCCTCTGGGCGACGTAAAATAAATATAGCCTGAGGGGATGGGAGTTGAAAATTTAATATCAGAGAGTTTGTATCATAAGTAAAGTAAAATCATCAAATTTATTAAAGGAGTCAAAAATAAAATAAATTTATTAAAGGAGTAAAAAATAAAAAAATTGAAATGGAAACTTAGTTCTGATAACTTTATATATTCAAATTTAAAAAAACTATATATAGATAGATAATACCAGGTATGTATTTATTAAAACTTGTTTAAAAAACCCAATGAGGACTGTCTAACATTGCATGCTCAAATTTTGAGTGTATTTTATTGTTATGACAAGGTAGTGTGACATAAGCAGTGACAGTTTTTGTTACAGACAAAAAAACGAAAACAAATCTCCATTATTAATAGATTTAATTATTACAACGTTTGATATATTTACTTAAGAGCTATTGCTAAATAGTTCAATATCTGAAAAGTATAATAATCTTGATTTAACTCTCTTTCACTCTTTCTTTCCATCTTTTCATTATGTTTGAGTGAAACAGATTAGCGCTATCGCTTCCACGCACTCTCCCTCTTTCCTTTACTCTCTTTCTTTCGTATTATATTTTTTCTGAGTAGCATGTCATTTTGCTTCCCTTTCTTTCTTTACAATAAAAACAGAATGGTCTGTTATTTAGCTGAGGTGATGACACTCATAAGAATTCAGCAGATAAGCAACACCTTAACAGGATTTACATTTTTGCATTTCATCTTGGATGATTTGAACAGTCTCATTTTTAACCAGATGGTATTGCAAGATGATAACGGTTGGAAGATTAAGGAACAAGAGTGTTAATATATAGATAGAAAATCAGTGTAAGTTAAAAATACAATATGTACAAAAAGGACAAAGAAAGTTGTTTGGTTTCTTTGTTTAATGGCATATCAACCTTTGTGGGTTATTTAATACCTTTGTTGAATTAAAAAAAAAATTCTTATGCAGGGTCGTCCACAAAGAGTTTCTTTACTGACTGCAGTCTCAAGTAGGCCAATTGCTTCTCACAACGCTCCACTCGCTTCGGTTATTTATGGGCATATTCCCCAAACATCCGGGCACATCAGTTGAACCTCGCACCCGTGCAGCGCACAATTCTTGTGCATCGGATGGACGTGTGTAGGCCCCCAACATACAGGCACCTAAATTGCACCTCGCATCCATCCAGCGCCTAAATTTCATTTCTTTGCATTTGGGAGGGCGCGGGTTTGACTCCGGCAGGCAAGACAATGTCTTGCTCTTTTTCTAAATGAGTATGGTAGTACTCGTTCTCTGTCACAATACCAAAGCCATCCTCTTAGAGGAACAGTAGTGGTACTATAGCTGGGGGGGGGGGGTTGTAATTGTGGATAGGTTAAAAGATAGAAGAGATATCTAAAAAGAGTTTTTCTGGCGCCAGAGTTTATGGATTGAAGGTGTGTGGGGTGGGGGTGAGTGAGTGGATGCAATCAAGCAATTAGGAAATTAGTGCCATCTGGTGGCAAAAAAGGGGAACCGCAATTATTTAAGAAGATGCAATGAGGGGAGCAAGGAACAGATGCAGTCAAAAAATTAGGAGAAAGAAATATGAATATGAGCCGTGTAGAAAATATAAAATCTGGAGGGAAAGATTTATTTTTAGAAAGTTGGGGGTTGGGGGGGCGTGAGCAACTGTTGGTATTTATAATAAGGAGGGGGGAGGAGAAGAAAAGAGAGGGGAGGAGAGGGAAGGACAGAGAGAAGAAAGGAGAGGAAAAGAAAAGAGAGTAAAGGAAAGAAAGAATCTCCTTCTTTCTTTCCTTTACTCTCTTTTCTTAAAGGAGAGAAAAAGGAAAAGGAAAAGAGAGAAAGGAAAGGAGAGCTTGTTTGATATTTTCAAGATTTGTCTTCATTTGACTGAAAATTTCTAAATTAAATTTTCTTTGGTTTGGTGAGTTGAGGAAGAGAAAGAGGATTGTTGTTACTGTTTTATTTGTTGGTTTTTATTTGTAAAATTAAAAGAAAGAAAAAGTCTCAAGCTTGTTTGTTTACTCTAAGTTAGTGAGTTGGCAGAGAAGCCTTTTGTTGGTAACAGCTGGACAGCGAGGGAATCTATCCCCTTTTCGCTAGCAATAGACCAGATAGATTTTGTTTTTTTCCAAGGTGGAGTGCCACACCTACCGTCAGTTCCCCACTTTACTGCACAGATCAGATTACACAATCTGTGCGACTCATGCACTGAGTTGGCAGGGGTCAATATCAAACACAGAACCTTGGGATTCCTAGGTGGGTGCTCTACTGACTGAGCTATACCAGCCCCTGTTTACATAAATTACTGGAAATAATGATAAGACAAACCTCACTTTTTTTTTCTTCGTAAAATACAAGGGTAATCCCAATGTTGAGGCCTCCAAAATATTTAGAAATCACAGAAACGTTTGTTTATTGTCAATGATGTTTACATCATTTTAAACATTCAAACATGTATAAAAAAAAAAATTTTTTTAAATAGATTATCCATTAAGAATTGATTTATTTCAAAACTTTATCGGCATTAAATGACCCACTGAGGTTGATATGTCGTAAAACAAAACAAACAAAAACAAAAAATCAAACGTATATTTTTCTACATAATCGGTATGCCCATATAATACCAGCTTGATGCCATGTTGTTGAGAATGTATCAAGCCTTTTCATCATGACAAATTCCCTAGACTCCTGGTGGATGTTTTTGACATCCATGCACAACTAGCTACACACTTCCGTTAATTGATGATGAATTTCAATCGGTTAAAAACCAAATAAATGCACAAACTTTATACTTGTTGGTAGCAACAATCAGGAGCTCCACCAGAAACAACTGTCAAGCTAAGACTGGGTGTGGCATTAAGGCACATGCACACACAGGTGCATGAACAACAAAGACAACAGAGTTGCCAATAGACTTAAAAACAATTTCCCTATCCCTATCCCAGTCCTTTAGAGTCATTAATTTTGGGATAACCCTTGTAAAATAAAAGAAAAAGTCTCAGGCTTGTTTGTTTACATATATGGATTAACCAAACACCTTTTTATCTAACACCCATACACCCGGTAGGTAAGGTGTTAAAATAGATAATAGATCACCAACAGAAAAGCGGGAGTCGGAAACCTGGGAAAATTCAATAGCTTATCGCAGAGACAATTTTGAGAGTTAATGTGCTAATATCTATGCACATATTGGAGACACTCCTTTTATTATTGGAGGGGGATTTAAGATATATAAATTAGGTATGTGCAAATGTAAATAGCCTCATTCAGGATTTGAACTCAGATTGTTAGTTTGGGAGTTAAGTGTTAATATCTCTGCACATATCAGAGACATTCCTTTCATTATTGGAGGAAGGATTTAAGATATATAAATTAGGTATGGCAAATGCAAATAGCCTCATTCAGGATTTGAACTCGGGTTGCCAAGTTCATTTTTTATGCTGATAATCATTACACTATGAGCGCCTCCTACTTGGTTGTTTACATATTGAATGACTCATTTGAAATCCTGATTACTGAACTTTTTTTTTTTTTTTTTTAAGAGGATTAATCTGACCCAGAATTATGTTATGATGATCCATTGGGGATTAACGATCCTAGTTTTACAAGGTTGCCAATTTGGGGAACATCTGGATTTGAAAAACAACAAAAATGCTCAAAAATATCTATCAGATATTTTAAATACCATACATTAAACAAAAAAAAAAAAAATATTATATTAAAAGGTTTTAACCATGTATTATCTTATACTAGCAGGACCTGTGGATATACCACAATATGATAATTAAGATATTACAACATTTGATATGTTTATTTAAGAGATATTGCCAAATAGTTCAATATGTAAAAAGTATGATAATCTTGATTTAATTCTCTCTCTCTCTCTCTTTTTACTTTCTTTCCTTTTTTCATCTTTTCATTATGTTCGATTGAAACAGATTAGCATTATCAGTTCCATGTGCTCACCCATACTTTCTTTCTTATACTTTTTCTATGTAACATGTCCTTTCTTTCTTTAGAATAAAATTACTGATATATAAGCCACATTACAGGATTTTAAATGCATTAATAACATGGGCTGTTTTGAGGCAAATCTAATTTAGAATTTCATAGAGATGTTGTTGATAAATAAGATCTATTTTAAGTATTAATGATCTTGACCATAAATTAAATACTCATTGATAAACTTATGCAATTCCTGAGTGTATTGTGAGGTAAGCAGTGACATAGTTTTGTGACAAATAGACACTGAATCTCCATTATAATAATATGTAAGGGGGACAAGACTTTCGTACCACCCTGTACATTGGCCATTATCAACAGGGTCACATAAAGACCCCATGATTCTGATTTATTTATACATATAACCACTTATATACAGCTGTTTTTATATACATAGATAAGCCTATAGATATATATCAAAAATGTATGTGTGTGTTCAGCATATAATTACACTTATATGCGTTCTGTATACGTGTGTGTGGAAAAACAATCAACTCAATAACGCAATTCCTGAGTGTATTGTGATGCAAGTAGTAATATAGTTTCGGTTACAGACAGACACTGTATCTCCATTATAATAAGATGATAAAATAGATCCAAGTCAAAGCCATTAAGCAAACGCGATCATTGCGATCCTGTAAATGTGAATAACAAAGAGAATACAGATGTTAACACATTTACTGTCAAGTGAAACAAACGTATCTTGTTGCAGACAAAATGGGAGATGCACATGTGCATTCATTACACAGTTTTATTTCTTCATTCTGCTTTTGTGAACGAACATTAACGTAGAGTTTTTTTATTGAAGGAAACATAAATATTGCAATCTGCTAGACTAGGATGGAGTTTTGGTTTTATTCCATTGAGCTGAGGAATGGTGATTTTGTTGTAATGTATGCAGGGGTCAGATTGTCTGCCCCTGCTGGGATGGACTTGGGTCCAAAAAGGTTATCTTCTCGGTTAAACTTGCAAATCATACTCAAAATCCCATGATATTACAGGATGACCCAGAAAAAACAGAACCCAAATTATCTATCTTCCCATTAAACTAACCCTAAACAACCAACCCCAACCCCCCCTAGTTAAAATTAACAGTTTTATTACAAAATTTGTGGGTTCTGTTTTTTCTGGGTCATCTTGTATACAGGGTGACCCAGAAAAAAAAAGAACCCAAATTATTTATCTTCCCATTAAACTAACCCTAAACCCCAATCGCAACACTAAACTCCCCTAGTTAAAATTAACAGTTTTATTACAAAATTTGTGGGTTTTGTTTTTTCTGGGTCATGGGATTTTGAGTATGATTTGCAAGTTTTACTTATTTTCCCTTGCTGCCAGGTTTTTGTGACTAGGTGACACTACCAGCTATTGCAATGTGATAGACTAGGATTTGTTTTTTTTTTTTTGGGGGGGGGGAGGGTTGGTCTTATACCACTGAGCAGAGGACATGGTGATCTTGTTGTACTGTATGTAGGGCCAGATTCATAATGAAATTTAGGGCTGTTTCATTTGTTTATATTTACCACCATGTGAATGTGGGACCGGGTTTAAACCTTAAGAGGGCATGGAACAAATAGAATATTGCAATGTGCTAGACTGGGGGGGGGTCTTATGCCACTGATCAGAATGCTGATTTTATTGTACTTGTATGTAGGGCCAGAGGTCATGCCTTAAGAGGTCCTGGGACTAATAGAATTTAGGGCCATTTCATTACAAAGATTCACCCTCCCTACTGTGGTCCATTGAAAATAAGGCCCCATCAATTTTAAAAGACCCACTAATTAAAAGGGTTCAAATATTCTAATTTGTTTTAAATAGACTAGACTAATAGAATTTAGGGCCATTTTCATCACACATGTTCACCCACCCCACTGTGTATGTGGTGCCAGGCTCATGTCTTAAGAGACCTTGGGAATAATAGAATTTAGGACCCATTCATTACATATGTTCACCCTCCTCACTATGTCCATTAAAAATCAGACTCCATCAATTTTAAAAAGACACTAATTAGAGAGGTTCAAATATTCTAAAATGTTTTGAATCAAAATAAATGGTCATATATATATATATATATATTTTTTATCTTTTAATTTTTATCAGGTGCCCATGTCTAAAAGGGCCTTTGGATGTCCTTCTAGTCTTGGAGCCCCGGGCTGTAGCCCATATGGAAATCTGGAACTGACTGTGTATGGTTTTGGATAATCAGAGGAATTCCAACAGACTATTTTTTTATTATAGCAACACTAAGATTAAAACGAGCGAGTTTTCTATCAAATTTTCCTTTTATATTTCTCTAAATGACAAAAACTTTCTGCAGGATCACCAAAGTTAAGCAGCAATGAGTCTGTTCAATACTTAATTGGGTGACCACCTGAGACCTTTGATAAACAAAATGACTTGATTTGGCATTAAAATGACCCAAAAGATGGTTGATATGCCATAAGACAATTATATTATTTGATGTACAAAGATTTTTCTAATATTCAATTTCTATTTGTATGCAAAAGAACAAGTCATGTGACTTAAATAGAATGTTTTGAGAAGAAGAGCCCATCCCTCTCCAGATCTACAATTGGTTTTAAATTAAGCATTTTTCTTCTCTTAGATCAGTTACTATACCAAGGTTAAATAGACCAGACTGCACATCTGTTTTACCCATAGCTGGAGGGAGAATTCATAGATTTCCCCAAGGTTATATGAAATGCAAATAGCTCTGTTCCAGATTTGAACTCAGGTCGCTGTGTCTATTTACTATGATGATAACCATTACACCTGAGTGCTTCCAATGTTTCAGAGCTTGAGTTGTAAATGTATTCTTCAGAGAAATGATAATTAGATTTAGAGCTGCATCAGCTTTGAAGTTAATTTGGCTCAAAACAAACACACATGTATATATATATATATATATAATATATATATATATTATCTATTCACACATATATATCTATTCACAGCTGGCTGCAAATCATGACAGTTACATGTTAATATTTGTCTTTATTATTAACTGTTTTTGTTGTTGTTTACTGCATTCAGGAATGTTATTGCTTCTGTCATTTAAGAGAAAATAAAAATAAAACATAAATAAAACCTCAATTGTTTCAAGGTTTGAGAGAGAAAAGAGAGAGAGAGAGACAGAGAGAGAGAGAGACAGAGACAGAGACAGAGAGAGAGAGAGAGAGACAGAGAGAGAGAGTGAGAGAGAGGAAAGAGAGAGAAAGAAGAGAGAAGAGAAAGAGAAAGAGAGAGAGAAGAGAGAGAAAGAGAAAGAGAGAGAGAGAGAGAGAGAAGAGAGAAGAGAGAGAGAGAAAGAGAGAGAGAAAGAGAGAGAGAGAGAAAGGAGAGAGAAGAGAGAGAGAGAGAGAGAGAGAGAAAGAGAGAGAAGAGAGAGAGAAAGAGAAAGAGAGAGAGAGAAGAGAGAGAGAGAGAGAGAGAGAGAAAGAGAGAGAGAGAGTGAGAGAGAGAGTGAGTGAGAGGGAAAGAGAGAGACAGACAGACAGAGAAAGAGAGAGAGAGAAGGGGGGGTGGAAATAAATCATATTTTTAAAATATCTCATAAAATGGTAAACATGACAATTTACTTATTTTCAGATGTTAATTTCATCTTTGAACAATAAGTAGGTAATAAAGATTTGGTTGTTTTGTTTTATGGCATATCAACCTTTTTTTCATTTAATCTGGAATCAAGTCATTTTTGATAAACAAACGACTCGGGTTTACTTACAATACCTGCTGTTGCTTAAGTGATCAATTAAGTATTGAACAGGCTCATTATTGCTTAATTCTGGTCATTTAGCATGACTTAACCATAATAGACTCGAATAAGGTTTCATGGCAGCATGTGTTAGGGTCTAGGGAAAATATCTATTCAAGTTCCCACTCACCAAGAACCAATATTAACATTAGTATATCTGTGATATACTAACATTGAATAAGCGGTTGGTTAATTTTCCCTTTTTGGGTTATTTAATGCCTAATCAAGTCATTTTGAAAAACAAAGGACCCAGTTAACTTACAGCACCAGCTGTTGCTTAAGTGATCCCCCAATTAAGTATTGAACAGGCTCATCACTGCTTAACTTTGATAATCAAATGGGAACTGGTGCTTTCAGTGTGATTTGACCGTAATGAGAAACATTTTGTCAAATCAAGTCATTTTGATAAACAAAGAACTCAGGTTGCTTACAGTACCTGCTGTTGCTTAAGTGGTCACCCAATTAAGTATTGAACATTCTCATTGTTGCTTAACTTAAGTGATCTAGTAGGAACCAATGCTTTCAGTATGAGTTGACAAGTAGATAATAAAGTAATTAAAATGACTATACAACTTTGATGACTTATGCAATAAAGATTCAACTCTTTTGCAGGCAGAGAGATTTTTTTTTCTTTGCAGTAGCTCAATGTAAGGTATTTTCCTATTGGCTGTTCATTGACCAATTCAATGTTAATGAATAGAAACATCGATTAGGTGGTATAGGATTGTGTAAAGTTTGTTTTGCAAAATATCATAATTAAAAGGTTGTTCAATGTAAGGTATTTTCCTATTGGCTGTTCATTGACCAATTCAATATTAATGTATAGAAATATCACTAGGAGGCAGCACTGTAGTTTAAGATTGTATAATGGTTGCTTTACTAAAAGTGTTTTATTATTTTAATGCTATTGTATTATGTTACACAATTGCTAATCAAATTATCATGTGGGTTTTTTTTTAATATGATTAATTGACTTTTTAAAATTTACCTGGGTAATTTCACGTCAAATCAATACAGGCCAGGTTCACCCATGCCCTTCAATTTTAATTGTTGATCAAATTTATCATTTTTTTTATTTTTTTGATTATATATGATTAATTTGATATGATTAATTTTTTGCAAATTTTCTGAAAATAATTCGCTTACTCTACAAGGATAAAAAAAAAATCCTAACAAAGATTTTTTTTTTAATGTCTTTTGTCCAATTCCATAGAACCCCACCCCACAAAAAAAAAGAAAAAAAAAGAAAAAAAAAAAAAAAAAAAGAGTTTGACCCACCTATGAGATGCAGCAACTGTAATCCATAAAATGTCCCAAAATCCAGTTACAATTCACTGAGAGGGCACTAAAAAGAAAGAAAAAAAGAAAAAAGTTTTTTTAAATTCTGCAGAGAAATTAATGTGAACAATTTCTGTTATAGAAAAATGAATACAAGATTAAGTCAAAAGTTTTGAAATATTTTGGTAATGTGCAAGTTTGAGGCGTGTTTATCACATGAGGGCCGGGTTAGCTCAATCGGTAGAGCGTTCGACTTGAAACCACAAGGTTCCTAATTCGATACCGGCCCTCACCAACTCAGCGTATGAGTAGCACAGGGATCTGTGCGGTAAAGTAAGGAGCTGATGATAGGTGTGGCGCTCCACCTCAGACGCAAAAACAATCTCCTTGGTCTAGCGCTAGTGAAAAGGGGATAGACTCCTTCGCCGATTGGCTGATACCGACATTAGGCCGCCCTGACGACTTTACTTACTACTTTATCACATGACCAAAGCAATTCAAACTGTGGTAGATACCCATTATGATTGTAGTATTGTTGTGGTAGTTGGTGTGTTGACAACAGTCAAGACATTCGTGTCTGGCGTGATGAAGATCTGATGCAATCATAAATGACACTATTTTTTAAGGCCAAAGAAATTTCATCGTACACTCTAAAAATAGAAATCAATTACACCATGTCACTCCAGTGAGTCTAATACTAACCGTATGGTGAGAGAAAGGAAACTAAAGTGGTTGCTTCGATTAATTTATACAAGAGAGTCTACATATGTGTATACATAGACATAGAAACATTTCATAATATCCACCTATAATGTCTATGTATTCACAAACACGCATAGATGCATAGACGCAGTGTGAAAAGAAAAGAAATGTTGTGTAGAAAAAGCAAATCAGCTGGAAGAGAAATTTTGAAGTTGAAGAAAATTCTTTATCTTAAAAGAAACGTCTTTCAAGAAGATGAAAGTTTTGCTCTCTAAGTCAACATAACCCCATTTGCAAGAAAAGTGATTTGGATTTTTCTCTTTCTCTCTCTTTCAAACAACACACACATACACACAAATATAAGTTATTTTAATTTTTCTCTCTCTCTCTCTCTCACACACACACACACAATGTCTCTCTCTCAAACACAGTGAGAAGCACAAGTTCTTAAAAGGGCATTTGGGCACCTAAAAAGTCATTGTATAAAATTCAATGTTTTTATTTAAAGTTCTTTTAGATAAATCTATTTTTAACAACCTCCATAGAAAAAAAACACTTCCTTCCCAATGAATGATGGGAAATTCTAATGCTCACAAATACAACAATACTATTGTTAACTATTCTATTTAAGAAAAAAAATAAATGAATAAAAAAAATGATAATAATTACTATTTTTATAATACTTGCGTGTGTGTGTATGTGCTATACACCTGACAACCAAACTATAAAGTGTAGGTGTGTCAGACAAGAGTCAACCACAAACTGATAATACAGTGAGTCAGTTCATTTTATCCAATGAATCCTGAATATGGAAATGGCGTATTAAATGTTGACAAAGTTTCTACTAAAAAACAATTTTCAACATTGCTTTTTTTTTTTTTGGTCTCTAGGTAAAAATAAATAAATAAAAATAAAAAAATAAAAAGGGCTGGAAATTTTCACACATAATAAAATTTTGCAGTTCCAGCAGATGACAGGGTAAAGATGAAAGAAAACAAAGAGATAGACAAAAACTTGGACCTTGCTAGAGAATTGAAAAAGCTGTGGAATATGAGGGTGAAAGTGATACCAATTGTAGTTGGTGCACTTGGAACGGTTTCCAAAAGTTTAGATTGAAGGAATTGGAAAATCAGAGGAAGAATTGACCCATCCAGACAACAGCATTGTTAAGATCAACAAGAATTCTCAGAAGAGTCTTGTTGTCACTTTGATTCCATCAGTTAACGCTGGTGTGAGAAACTCACAAGAAGTGAAATAATAATAATAATGTAAGGTTGTTGGAATGTCCTGTTGTCGGCATCAGGAATACAGCAAGAGAGTCTATCCCCTTTTTGCTAGCATTAGCCCAGTGAGAATGTTTTTGCTGACATGGAGCATCACACCTACCATCAGTTCCCCACTTTACTACACAGATCAGATTACCCAATCTGTGCTCCTCATACACCAAGTTGGCAGGGAAGGATATTGAACTCAGAACTTTGCAATCCAAGGTATGGGCTCTATTGACTGAGCTAAACTGGACGCTTTAATAATAATTGAAGAATAATCAAGCTAAGTTCCAATTACCGTCGAATTGGTAAGATACGGCAACAAGCGGTTGTAACTTAATACAATCACGTCCTGTCGCAATTCTACTGCAGAATGACAGGGTATTTATAAAACTCCACAATATCATAGAAACCAAGCAGCCAATCAGAACTCAGGGAATGGAATCACCCAAATGCATGAGTGGATCATTCTTGATTTCTATAAATACCAACTGTCTTGGACACTGCTTCAGTTGGGCTTAGCTAGTTGCTGTTATTCAAATCAACAGTAGACTGACTTCCATAATAATAATAATAATAGTTAAATAATCTATGAAAATATTAACTGTCAACATTCAACCAGCCCAAAATTAACCCACAAAAACTAATTGTCTTGAAATTTTATAATTTAATCAACATATTAATATATTATCCCATTAGGTTTTTATTTTTATTTAATCAAAATAACTGTTATTTACAGAAAGCACTTAACCACAAAATTGTTTTAAGTAGACGTAATATTAAATACCACAAAACAATAATAGAATATTTGACCGACAAAATGGACTAGAAATTAAAAACTTATAAAAGTATTATTACTAATTTTGACTAGAACTTTCTTTAAACATAATTTGCTTCTTTAAAAAAAAATGGTAACATATGTTTTTTTTTTTTCTAAAATGAGGATTCTTTTAAAATGCCAGAACTCTTAGAGAATGGAATTGGTAAACAAAATTAATTGGGCAGTTTTTCCAACAGCAAAAGTCTGCCGATAAAGTCTTTCTGTTTGCTTATGGAACATTGTTGAAGTCTGCTGTGATATTCCGCAGACTTCAACAATGTTCCATAAGCGTCCCACCAGTGAAGAATCGGAATTATCTTCTCCAAACTTAACTGCATACAACAGGCAGTGATCCTTCATCCGGGTACCTCAATTTGCAGCTTCCAACATCCTGGTTCTTCACATCACTATTCAGACCAACTGCCACCAACAAAATGCTCAAAACTTAACTGCATACAACAGGCAGTGATCCTTCATCCGGGTACTCAATTTGCAGCTTCCAACATCCTGGTTCTTCACATCACTATTCAGACCAACTGCCACCAACACAAATGCTCAAAACTTTGCATACAACAGGCAGTCATCCTTCATCCGGTACCTCAATTTGCAGCTTCCAACATCCTGGTTCTTCACATCATTATTCAGACCAACTGCCACCAACACAAATGCTCAAACTAACTGCATACAACAGGCAGTGATCCTTCATCCGGGTACCTCAATTTGCAGCTTCCAACATCCTGGTTCTTCACATCACTATTTAGACCAACTGCCACCAACACAAATTCTCAAAACCGAATATACATCCAAGACATTTAGCAAATAGCAGAAAGACAAGCAACACCGACGCTTCAAATCAGGTGAATGTCTATCGTCTAATTAAAAAAAAAAAGAAACTTGATTGCTTTGAAAATTTGAAATCCTTTTTTTTTTTTAATTATCATTTGGATTTTTATAATTGTCTCTCAATAAATATTGATTGAAGATATTTATTGATGTGATTAATTGATTGATTTTTAATGTCATGTCAACCCATCCAGGGTTATCTTATGTCTAGTGCTTAAAGATTCATGTACTCCACACTCGCCAAGTCTCAAGAGCTGGAGCTTTACCACCAGACACAGTCTAGTATCATACATAGGACACCCATTTATTTATTTTTTTGGAGGGAGGGGGGGGGCTCCTTCTGTGAGGGATACAGCCAGTGTATTGTAAGTCTTCTTGTTGATATTGTGAGATTGTTGATGTGTTTCAAGATGTGGTCGATAAATGTCTTTGTTGAGTTCAAACATCCTTACAAGTTGATGGAATGCAAAGAAGCAGAGAGAGAGAGAGAGAGAGAGAGAGAGAGAGAGAGAGAGGGAGAGAGAGAGAGAGAGAAGAGAAAAAAAAAGAGAAAGACAGAAAAAGAGAGGGGAAAAAGAAAACAGAGAAAGCGAGAAAGAGAGAGAGGGGAAAAAGAAAAAGGGAAAAGAAACAGAGAGAGAGAGAGAGAGAGTCAGAACAAAAAGAGAGAAAGAAGAGAGAGAGAGAGAAAGAGAGAAAGAGAAAGAGAAAGAGTCAGAGAAAAACCAATTGCAGACATTTGGTAGATTTACCGAAATTGTTTACTTTGACATGAAAGGAGAACTGATTAGACGCCATCTTCGTCTTCGGCACGAATCTCGGACATATTGATTCAGAGGAAGAAGAAAAAAAAGAAAGGCACACCCACCCACACAGATTTGTTGGAAGATATCATTCAATATATTTGTACAAAGGTCAAAATAGTTCAAGACTTTTGATTGACCATTAAAAACAGAATCTGATCACTAATATAGCAAAAAAAACAAAAAAAAAAAAACAGTAAAAACATAAATTTAAAAAAACCAAGACGTAGAACGAGAGAATTTAGCAAATAAATGAAATCAGCTTTTTATTTCCTAAAACAGAATAAATGAATTCAATAATGAACTGCATCAAATGTAAAAAAAAAAGAAAAAAAAAAATTTCTTATTTGAGTACAAAATTCATTTAGTTAATACATTGCATAGAAGGTTTAAACCAGGCAATTCAAAGATGCTGCCCTCAGCTAGCAGAGGCACGGCTCTCCTACTGCGCTCTTACAGTACCCTGAGATGCAGATAGGTATGTGTCTTGGGTCTCTGATGCACACAAAATCTAAAAGGATGCAGTCAAATCGTATCCATGTGTTCCAGTGTTTTTCTTAGAAATGAATTACACAGGATAGGTTACAAGGTAGGAGTTAAGCGGCTTTAGTTGGGACCTATAAATTTTCCCAGGGACTCATTCAAAGCAAATATTTACGTCCCAGGACTCACTAAATCAAGAAGCTATCAGCATCACTGAGTTCTTTCAAAAAAAAAAAAAAAATATTGATATACCATGGAATGATAATTTAATTATTACAACATTTTATATAAGGGTTTTATAGTTTGCTTGAAGCATTCTATGTATGTATGTGTAAAATAGAAATTAGAAGGCAATTGACAATGCAATGGAATAGGGGATGAAAATCATTTTCATCACCTATTCCATTGCATTATCAATTGCCTTCTAATTTCTATTTTTAAAAACATTTGATATGTTTACTTAAGAGCTATTGCAATTAGTTCAATATTAAAAAGTATAATAATCTTGATTTAACGCTCTCTTACTCTTTCGTTTCTTCTTTTCATCATCGATTAAAACAGATTAGCATTTTTTATTTTTATGTTCTCACCTTTTCTTTCTTTCTTTTTCTTTCTTTCTTTCGTTCTTTCTTATTGTATTTTTTCTGTGTAGCATATTTTTTCTTAGCTCAGTCGGTAGAGCGTTCGGCTAAAAACCACAAGGTTCCTAGTTCAATACTGGCCCTCGCCAACTCGGTGTATGAGTAGCACAGGGATCTGTGCAGTAAAGTAAGGAGCTGATGGTAGGTGTGGCGCTCCACCTCAGATGCAAAAACAATCTCCTTGGTCTAGCGTTAGTGAAAAGGGGATAGAATCCCTTGCTGTATGGCTTATACCGACATTAGGCCGCCCCGACGACTTTACTTCATGACACTCATGAGAAACAAGAATTTGGTGGATAAGCAACACCAGATAATCAGTATTTACATTTTTGCATTTCATCGTAGATGATTTGGATGGTCTCAATTTTAACTGGAGGGTGTTGCAAGATGATAACAGTCGGAAGATTAAGGAACACCCCCCTACCGCTTCACAAAGAAATTGTTAGAAACTTTTGAGCCATCCTGGAGCTGTCAAGCAAGAGCACTTGTCCAGTAAAAGTGGATCCTTTGATAAAGAGTCCTTTGATAATGAATCCTTTGGTTCCTCGAGTAAAGAGTCCTTAGTTCCTTCGGTCGCAAGAATACTGTGAAAGAATCAGTGCTTAATGTATCAGCCACGCAGTATGGTCAGTGATTGGCTGGAGGAGTAAATCACGTGACCTCGGCTAGTCTATAAATCATGGTGGGGAATTAGAGCACATCTTATATCAAAATAATTCTAACACTTAAATTCTCTAAGATATATCATTTTAACTTAACGCCGCTGAAGTGACTAAAGTCTCTGTAAAATTTGATATTTTTGCAGTGACTGCGTTGTGCAACAAGTGACTGAGTATCAGCTCGTTAACCACGACATCTTCTGAACGGCGTCACACAATGACAAGAAAAGATTCATCAGCAGATGGTTAATTTAGAAAGCAATCTGTGTTAAGTAACAATTGAACGTGCGCAGCATGGAAAGGGGGGGTTGGGGTAGTTGTAGGGGTGGGGGAGGCTGAGGGAGGGTGAGGACTGACAGTAAGGGAAAGGGGGGGGGGCATGGATGAGTCATTCCATTGTGATTTCATTACATACAGATGAAGATCTTTTTATTTTGGATCTAAATAGAAATGCAGATGTTGGTGCTAAATGGAAAGAAGAACAGTGTCGTGTCAAGTTGATGGGGGGGATCAGGGGGGGGCAAAGGTGATTTCTTTTTTTTTTTTTTTTTTTCAAAAGAGAAAAAAAAAAACAAGAAAAAGAAGCAAAACATAAATAGATGAGAGAGATGAGAGAAGAGATGAGAGAGAGAGAGATGAGAGAGAGAGAGAAGAGATGAGAATGAGAGAGAGAAAGAGATGAGATGAGAGAGAGTGAGAAGAGCAAAAGAAGAAAAAGAATGGAAAAAAAGAAGGAAGAGGAGAAAGAAGAATGGGAGAAGTGTGGAAGAAAGAGAGAGAAAAGAAAAAGAAAAGAAACAAAATGTGAAGAAATATTTTTCTATTCGTTAAATGATATAATCCTTTTTCTCTCTTGAGAGAAATAAAACATTTTAAAATGTTGATCAAAAGTGTCATCATCCAAACACGACACATAACGAAGCCATTAACACAAAATCACCAAAGCAGAAAGAAATTCTTCTAAGAGGAAAATTTTAGAAAGAATATTCTCTTGTTAATCAAAAACATTTCATTAAAGATTCATTTCTATTGTTCCAGAAATACAAATTCCAGTTTGGTTTGGTTCCTTTGTTTAATGGCATATCAACCATTATAGGTTATTTAATGCCAAAACCATCCTTGTAGAAGAACAGTAGTGGTACTATTTAACCTATAGCTGGTTTAATTTTGTTTCTTTGTTTAATGGCATATCAATATCAGTGGGTTATTTATTGCCAAAGCCATCTTTGTAGAAGAAGGGATAACCTTCCCACGCGATATCTGTGGTTGAGAATGTTTTTCAAACATTGGACTTCACAGTCACAGGAGGCGCTGTAACTTCAAGAACACAAAATCTATATTATAGTCTTCCGAGACTGTAAATGCCAATAATAATAAAAGAAGAACAGTAGGGGTACTATTTAACCCATAGCTGGGGGAGGGAGAAGAGGGTTCATATCATTCCCAAGGGGAGTAGTCCGAAAGTGAACATTATAGTGCAACTGGAATTTGAACTCACTTACTATGATGTCGTAGTCCAGCACATTAGCCACTACAGCACAGGTACACCCCCCTCCTGCCACAGGGGACACCCCCCTCCCCTGCCACAGGGACACCTCCTCCTCCCCTGCCACTGGTTCAGGAGTTTATTCATAGATTCAAAGAATAATTAAACAAAATAATGTCCTATATTCATTAATTCTTTTTTCAAACATATGCAGTAACCAATAAACTAAACGCATGGGGGGAAAAAACATCTATATTTAGACGGCTGAATGAAAACCAACACCAAATTGGGTTGGCAAGTATGTATCCCTGTCTGCCACCATATACGACGCAGGATGTGACACTAGGTCAAGTTCTTGTTTAAGTGGTGTACAACCGGTTTGAATTCAGAGTTTACCTTCACCTAGATGAGTTAATTATCAAGGTTAAAGAGCCCAGTTTGCCCTACTATTTACTCAGAGAAAAAAAACAACAAAAAAACAAATGAAAGTTGATGGAAAAAGAAAATTCTATTAGCAAAACTTGGAGGGGGGGGGGAGAAAATTAAAAAAATTAAAAATAATTTTTGAGTGAATTAAATAGGACAGCAGTTAAAAATAAAATCAAAATTATTTTATAAATCAATAAAAAGAATTTGTGTTTTGGATTGCAATAAGTGAAAAGAAAGACATCCAATGTTGAGAGCATTTCTTTCTTGATGGTTATATATATATATATATATATACACACACACACTCACACACACACACACACACACACACACAGATATAGAAATGGTTACGAATAGAATATTGGACAATAAACAGGGAAAAAAATTGAACCAGTATTTTTATTATTGTTACAAATTTTAATTTAATTTCAATGGCTTAGACACACATAGAAAGTGATTTTTTTTTTTTTTTTTTTATTTTTTATTGTTAGCTTAAAAAATTGCAAGCTTAAACAGTAAGTAGTAAAGTCAGCAACAAGATAGCAAGGAAGTCTATCCCCTATTTACTACCACTAGACCAGATAGATTGTTTTTGTGCCCAAGATGGAGCACCATACCTACCATCAGTTCCCACTTTACCACATAGAACCAAGCCATGATACTCATGCACAGAATTGGTGAGGACCAGTATTGAACCCATAACCTTTTTTATTATTATTAGTTTAAAAATTGCAAGTTTTCCTTTGGTTTCTTTGTTTAAGAACAGTAAGTAGTAAAGTAGTCAGATGTAGAGATTGGTGTAGACTGATCAGTATTCAACTGTGTTGCAAGTTGAATCTGCTTCTGACAATCCAGACTTGGTATGTGGTTTAGATAGCAGGTTGGGCTATTCTACTATGTGGCATGGTCAAGTCTATTTCCAGGATTCTCATTGGCTGGTGGTTTTAGTGCGGATATTTTTACCCATATATATACTGAACACTTGACAATGTTCTGTCAGTTGCTACAGAGTTCATTTGGTTATGCTTTTTTTTTTGTCTGGTGACTGGATGCTAGTCACAGCCTTCTTGCGAAGGCGAGTATGATGTTTTATTCTACAGCAGAGTGACCTATTGTTGATATCAGCCAGATAGCAAGGGAGTCTATCCTCTGTATACTAGTGCTAGACCAGAGAGATTGTTTTTGAGTCTGAGGTGGAGTGCCACATCCACCATCAGCTCCCTACTTTACCATATAGAACCAAGCCATGATACTCATGCACTGAATTGGTGAAGACCAGTATTGAACCCAGAACCTTCTGGTTCTAATGCAGATGCTCTATCAACTGTAGTGGTAGTCTTTAACCCATAACTGGAGGATAAATGGTTTCATACCATTCCCAAGGATAATTGGTTTGTTTGGTTTGTTTTACGGCATATCAACCTCAGTGGGTCATTTAATGCCAATAAAGTTTTGAAATAAATCAATTCTTAATGGATAATACAATTTTTTTATAAATACATTTTTCTATTTAACCCATAGATGGGACCCTAACAGGTACTACCACTCCGGGTCAGAGTGGACCAGGGAGCAACGGTGATGAAGGGGTGCTCCACATTCCCCAAACCTCCAAAACTGGAACCTCACCATCAGATAGAGTTTAACGTCATTCCCAGGACATGTAGACCTCAGTCACCGCCTTCTAGCACCCATATGATAAAAAGGGGTTGGGCTTGCCATAAGGGCAATAGGGTTGGGAAAATCATATAGGTGCTAGGGCTTGACATAACCAGCCGATTGATCGGAGGGGCCTCCCGACCGCCGTCTAGCCCAAGATAGGGCCAAAGTGGAGTATTACATGTCATGAACTGATCATTCACTCGGGCTCTATCCTTAAGCATCACGGGTCGCCACCCACGGCCAACAGGTGGCCTCATTGGGGGAGTCTTACCCCTCTGCAGAGGTGAAGTCGGTGCATTCTAACGCCCCAGCCGACAGGGCGGCCCAACGGTAAGAGTCTGAACATGAAGGTAAATAGCATCACTGGAGTTTGAACTCACTCACTATGATGTTACAATCCAGCACGGTAGCCACTACACCATGGGGATTCCCTGTGCGAATAAAATTGAGTTAATCAACACATTGAATGATTTTTGGCAACAATTCTAACATGATCTTTGTCAATCACTTGTTGCAAACCTCACCAGACGTTGTTAGGCCATAAATTGATGTTAATGGATGGATCCTAACTAATATTGAAGGGTCATCAATTGTCCTAACTTGTTAGAAAATTCATCAATTGAATTAATAAAAACATTTTTTTATGTCTGCCTTTTTTTTTCTTTTTTGTCCAATGCTGCAAATTTTTTATGAATACTCAAGCAATCTATCATTATACGAAAGATGAGTGAATCAAGGATTGTTTCCTAACAGATTTTTTATTTTCCCATTAAACTAACCCTAAACCCCAACCCTAACACTTGTTGGACTTAAACTTTAAAAATTTTTTTTTTAAATCAACAGTTTTATTACAAAATCTGTGGGTTCTGTTTTTTCTGTTTTGTTGTGGTAGAAGGACTGTAAGACAAAAGGGATTACAATGGCAGCAGACTGTTGCAGGAAAGGGATTACTGTTGTTGATTGAAAAGACTCAAGTTCAAAAAACTTTTCCACTTTTTTATCAACAACCATGCAGGCTGAAAACATCACTCTGCAGCCTTTTAAAATCACCAGAACATTAGAAACAAGATAATACTTCAAATTAGACTGAAAAACTTTGGTTGTAAAAATAGAATAATAAAAATTTGGTTTCCTCAAAAATTTGTCCAAAAAAAAAAAAAAAAAAAAAAAAAAAAATTAAATATAAAAAATTGTCAAAACAAAAAAAATCTCAGAAATTTAAAAAGTTATAAGAAAAAATTTTAAGAAAGAAATAAAATTGGCAAAAATAAGTAAAGAAAAATTGTAAAAAACAAACAAATTTTTAGAATGGCCTGGAATCATGTCTTTGACTTTGCCAATTAAAACTAGGACGATGAACAACACCCAGAAAACTGAAACTTTGAATTATTTTGTGTGTGGCATTTGACCACACACCACCCCTCACCCCCACCCCTACTTCATTTTCTTCTGTGTCCACACCTCTTCTCCATTTTTATGTATTAAATGGAATTTAAACAATGTGAAGATTTCTTTTTTGGTAAGTTGATCTGTTCGGCCATTTGCTTTAAAAAAAAAAAAAAAAAAAAAAAAAAAAAAAAGCAAATCTGATACAAAAACAAAAATAAAGTAAAATAGTTTATAAAGATTTTCTGGAAAAATTTTTTGGGGAAAAAAAAAAAAAAATGTAAATGAAAAAAGATACTGAATCTTCACCATTAGATGCAGTTTAGTGTCATACCTAGGACACCCCTTTAGGGACTGTTAACCCTCTATAGGAATACATTCACTGTACTTACAGACAGGTGGTATATATATATATATATATATATATATTATATATATATATATATATATATATATATATGCACACACATACATGTGTGTGTGTGTGTGTGTGTGTGTGTGTGAACACTTTTGTATCCTCTCCCCACTAAAATGAACATCTGCCAATAACGTTAGTAGAAAAGCATCATTAAACATTCTGCTAATTACCCTCCCCCCCTCATTACTTACCAACCGCCCCCCCCCCCTTTTTATTGGACCTATCTTTAGCAGGTTAAGTGAAGCCAGAAAATAATTCCTTGACACTTCAAATAAAGCAATCTCCAAAAATAAATAAAACCCTAAAAAAAGAAATCTATAGAATAACAGAGATGCTGATTGGGATGCAATCCTTTGTCACTGACGCAGAAAAATCTAAAATGATGCAGAAAAATCTCATCCATGCATCCCGGTGTTTTTTTTTTCTTCCCCACCATTTCAAGCTAACTGTAAATACATTTCAATAGTTTCTTGGAAATTAATTACACTGTATGGGGTACAAGGTAGGGGTTAGACAGCTTTAGTTGTTCATAGATAAAAACTCTGCAATTTATTAAGAAACTTTAGTTGGGACCCATCAATTTTTCCCTGGGGACTCATTCAAATGAAATTTGTGCATCCCAGAACGCACTAAATTAAAAAGCTATCAGCATCACTGGAGTAAATACATTTCCGAACAGAATTTGGTAAGAAATAATCCCTCATAACATCGATTTTTATTCTAAAATAATTAGTAGGTGTGCACTTATGTAATACTATAGACATAACTAATATAGTAAATGATCAGAAGTTATATCCAAATATAGAAAATATGTGTGTAAATGAGTTTGTCTTGTCTTTCCTTCAATCTATTCAGTGTTAGTGAATCATTAATGCATAAAATTCAATTGGCATGGCAACCAGTCAAGGAGAAGGAAAACTTTGAATTCAAACATGTTAAACTCCATTTAAGTAATTGACCAGCTTGAGCAAAAGGGTTGGTAAATATATGAATGAGTCCCCGGGGAAAAATTTAAGAGTCCCAACTAAAGCCGTCTAATTCCTACCTTGTAACCTATCCTGTGTAATACATTTCTATGAAACTATTGAAATGTGTTTACAGTTAGCTTGAAATGGTGAGGGAAGAAAAAAGAAAAACACCGAGATGCATGGATATGATTTTACTGTGTCCTTTTAAATTTTTATGCATTGCATCACTGGGAGGTATTAGTAAATATGTATACACACGCCTACTTATACGTTTTTGTTGGGTTTTTTTGGGTTTTTTCTTTTTATTTCCTATTATTTCCATTAATTGTATTGAACTTCATATTTTAGGATATTTTTTCTTCTTTTCTTGTGTTTCCTTTCAACCAACTTTTGAATTCCACCCAAACATTTTATCATTCTAAGCAAAAGAATTTGAAAGTGTCTTTTGCTGTCGTTAATCAATCTATGCATTATTCATTAAACGTCATGGGGGGGGGGCAGGGAGGGGGGTGTTGGTCTATGGGAAGAGGTAACAAGTACCCACTCAACCTTGTTCCTCAGAAGGACGACCCACCCACCCACGACCAACACCAGAATTAAATCTATCAGGCACATCATATGGCAGAAAATGGTTACTATATATATATATATATATATAACTAAGTCATACATGTGAATGAATAAACACATGGAAATAGAAAGATTAGGTAAAATAGATTAAGAGAGAGAGAGAGAGAGAGAGAGAGAGAGAGAGAGAGAGAGAGAGAGAGAGAGAGAGAGAGAGAGAAGTGAATCAAAGAGGAAAAAAAAGGAAAGAAAAAAAAAATAATCAAACGAAAAATGAAACAAATTAATGTAATAAAAGAAAGATAAGAGACACTGAGCTTTGTTACCATGGTTACAAAAGAGAGGGGGGCAGAGAGGGAGGGGGAGATAATTGAGAGAGAGAAGAGGGGTAGGATGAGGGGGGAGGGAGAGAGAGAAATTAGTGAATCTCATTAATGGCTTCTAATGAAAAAGGCATCAACACAAAAATTGTGTGTACTGAGAATGAAAAGCAGAAAGACAGGATATTAGTGAGGGGGGGCTGGGGGAATGATGAGAGGGGGTGGCGATGAGGAGAGGGGTGGTAGGGTGTGTCCAGTAAGAACGACAACAAGAACAATGAATAAAAATAACAAATAAGTCATTTTTGTATTGATATAATGTTTCCTCTAAACCACCAGAAATACCCACCGGGGGGGGGGGAGTTTAAAATTATTCTCCTCATTTCCATTATTACATTCCACAAAACAAATAAAATAAAACAAAACTTGTATATAAAAATAGATCCACTTTGTAGCCTTATATTTATATATATATTCAAAAGATCCATAAAAACTGCATCTGATAAAAGCACATCATATAACAAAACAAAACAAAACAATGTATAGGAATGGAATGAAAGTCTCGTCTGATACAAAGTAACATCTATTCAACCAATAAAGACAACATGAAAGCGTATGGATCATAAGGGAGACTATTTTCAACATTTTAGAGACACTGACAAAAAAGATGTTTTGTTTATATTTCTCAATTTACACATTGTCTTTAGTGGTTAAATAGATGTTACTTTGTATCAGACAAGTCTTTCGTTCCAATACTATATATGCTTCAATAAAAAATTTTTTAAAAAAATATATCCAACATATGTCTATTAAAAAAAAAATCAGTCACACCTTCTTGGTAGCTATGGCAGTAAATAGTAGGGCAGACAGGTTTATTGTATGGCAACCAATCTAGGAGAAGGAAAGTTAAATTCAAACCAACGGTACTTCGCTTACAAAAATTGACTGTGTCACATTCTGCACTATTACGTTCATTTTTGGACAAATACCCTTGGGAAAGGTATGGAAACCAGTGATCCCTACAGCAATAGGTTAAATAATACTTACAGAGGCTAAAGAGACCAGTCTACTCTATTAATTACCCATAGTTGGGGGGAGGGAGAAGATATGGATTCATGGATTTTCCAAAGGTGTTCGGTGGAATCCACGTGGCATAATGGATAATGTACTGGACTACGACATCGGAGTAAGCGAGTTCAAACTCTATTTACATATTAGGTTCACTTTTGAACTAATACCTTTGGGAAAGGTATGAACCCATTAAATCACCCTGGTACAACATCATGAAGACAAGAGGTCCAGAAGAAAGCAATGGCACACTAACATCTTCAGGGACAGTCTTCACATGTGACATCTGTGGTTGGGCTGTTTTTCAAACATTGGCCTTCTCAGTCACAGAAGGCGCTGTAACTTCAGGGGCACGAGAAAGAGTTTTCTGAGACTGCAATGATGATGATGATGATGATAATGATGGGTTAAAAAGTATCACTGCTGTTGTTTTACATGAATGGACTTGGCATTAAATAACCCTTGAAAGTTGATATGACATTAAACAAATAAAACCAAACCAATCATTCTCACTAAATAGAATAGACACACAATGTTTACACAATCGTAATATCACAATGATGTTATTATAAGAGCAATTAATCTGATAGGATGAATTGACCCACAATGCATTTAAATAGAATCCTACAAACATCATTAATCAATGGTAAATCCTTGTTGTTCAATTATTGTATAAAAACCAGCAGCCAATCAGAATACAGGGAATAAGCTTGGCCAAAGTAAATAATGGAACAGCCCAAACCTGTATATAAACCACCTAGCAACACTCTAATGCTCAGTGCAGATTTAACTTGCAATACACTTGAATACTGATCAACTAATACAAAACTCTACAGATATGATGAAAGTAGACTAGAAAGCTTAAATGTGATTATGGTTGTAACTCAATACAGACACTGTACTAACTACCAGAACATAGCTACGTGTTGAGAATTTATAGGTCAAAGTGTCTGCACTGAAAATCAGCAGCCAATCAAAATCCGGGAATGAGCTTGGCCAGGGTACATAGTGGAACAACCCAAATCTGTATATAAACAACCTACCAATACTCTGATGCACAGTGCATATTCAACTTGCAATACAGCTGAATACTGATCACCAAATACAAAATTCTACAAATTACTTTTGGGAAATGTTCTGTGTCATTACCCAAGTACTTTTGGCAACTTTTGATTAAAATTTTCCTTCATCCTCCTTTTTGTGAACTTTTTCCAATTCTGTTCCGTTCTTTTGGGATTTCTTTTTCTAACATTGCTTTTTAATTCCCACCACAAATTGTCGATCGGATTTAAATCGGATAATCAGAACAGCCATAGCAGAACATTGATCTTTTCTTTCGGACGGCAGCTCCGACGTACATTTGGGATCATTTGACTTAATGAAATATCCGAGTTCCACTTGTGGAGATTTCAAGATGAACTTTTCGGATGACCCTTAAGAATATCTAGGTCCACAGGGTTAGATGAACTTTTCAGATGTGATTTTAAAATAATCCAGATCGGCACGAATTAACCAAGACTAAAATAATACCAAAGAATAATTGAACCTCTTCCTTCTACTCTTCCTTGTATTTTTTTAACATAGAAATTATTCATATTTGATAAGACTAACAGATTTATTGGACTCATAGATGGGTTCCTAACTGGTGCTATCACTCTTGGTCAGAATATCAAATATTCCTATCTAATACAAATAATTTGCTCAAGGAACAAAAAGGAGTGAAAAAGAGAGGAAAGAAGCTGCCACAGAAAAGAGAGCCAGAAGGAAGAGATAACAGCACCAGAGATTGTTAAATTGGTCTGTTCAGCCACTCACACAGTTGCAGATTAAAAAAAAAACTTTTTTTTTAAATTAAAAAATAAAGTGGACACTACGCCATTGGCTTTAGTAGACAAAAGGATGCCAGCAATTTGCATAAAGTTATATTGTTTCAAAGAGAGGAAAGAAGCCGCCGCAGAAAAGAGAACCATAAGGAAGAGACAACAGCATCTCCAGTAAGCACCAGAGATTGCTATTCAAAAATGTGTCTGTTCAGCCACTCACACAGTTTCAGATAAAAAAATTAAAAAAACAACAAAAGTGGACACTACGCCATTGTCTTTAGCAACCAACCAACCAACCTTGGGAAAGGTATGAATCCAACTATTCTCTCTCCAGCCATGGGTAAATAGTAGGATAGACTGGGCTCTTAACCTTAGTATGGCAACCAGTCAAGTAGAAAAAAAAATTGAATTTGAACCTGTTAGAGACCCACTTAAAAATTGACCTTGTGTCGTATCCTGCTTGTGTCAGAGCAGGATACGACACAAGGTCAATTTTTGTATACATTACAAAATTTCAGTTAAAGGTTAAAAGGTTTGTTCATTGGGAATCCGATATTCAAAGTTGAAATGAATAATGAAAACATGAAAGATAATCTTTAAGATAAGTGACATACACACACACATACACGCACACACACACACACACACACACACGTAGAGGAGATAGACAATACACACACAAAATATATGACATGTTTTATATACAAAATTTATATAAGAGGCCGACACAAAATAAACGAATTTTGGGCATCTTATGTAATGTAATGGTTAGCAAGCTAGACTGGCAAACCATTACTAGTGAGTTCGATTCTCACTGAGTGCCCTATACATCCAGCCTTCTGCTAGAACTAAGCGAAACTTAATAATCAAAATAAAGTGATTTTTTAAAAATTGTTTCTTTGGCCACAAATACTTTGATGATTCATAAACCTATAAATTGCTCTGATGGCAAACAAATCCCCAGCCCTTCTTTTATCTCAACTCTTTGCCTACTTTAAGCTGCTCACAGTGGCTCTCTCACCTGGAAATGTTTCTATGCATACCATACCAAAGCAAAAACTGATGGTTAGTTGATTATAATTGTGCAGAAGGACGGATTAGCTCAGTTGGTAGAGCGTTTGGCTAGAAACCACAAGGTTCTTAGTTTGGTACCGGTCCTCGCCAACTCAGTGTATGAGTAGCACAGGGATCTGTGCGTTAAAGTAAGGAGCTGATGGAAGGTGTGGCGCTCCACTTCAGATGTTAAAATAATCTCCTTGATCTAGCGCTAGTGAAAAGGGGATAGACTCCCTTGCTAATACCTACTTTAGGCAACCCAACGACTTTACTTACTTTACTTATTTGAATAGAATGAGTTTTCAGGTGAATAGATAGTGAACTCTGAAATATCCCATTTATTTAATGCAAAGTCATCCTTGTAGAAGAACAGTAGTGGTACTATTTAACCCATAGAAAGGTACATACATTGAAAATGTTACAATGTAATAACTGGTTTAAAGGTATAAAGTATGAAAGCCGTGGTCTTTGGGGTGTAGGCATCAAGAGCCGAATTGCAAATGGCCGCTTCTCTCCTTGTATTTATACTTTATCCTGTTAAAGGGCAAATCACTCTATTCAGCCTAGACACAGGGGCAGATCACTCTATTCTATTTATACAAAAGAATGGAATTGGGAAAATACATACACACTCACATACACGAGTATAATTAGAATTTGAGAGTAATGTATATATTCATCATTTCTGCATACAACAAAAGTAATAAAAAAAAAAGCATTACTGTAATGCTGTTGAATAAAACTACAAAAGTCTTTGTAACATCAAATAATATCGGATTTTGTTTAATCTATTTGGGCACACACAAGCACAGAAATTTACATATTTCCTTCTTTTTAATTTTTTTTTATTATTTATTATCCCCACCCTCACCCACACACTCAGCAAAAAGATAGAAAGGCAGAGATAGAAAAAAAAAAAGAAATACAACAAAAACAATAAAGAGAAATATATACTCCAAAAATGTTGAAAAACCTTTTGATATATTTCTGCTGAAGTTGATTGGTTAATTTAGATCTCCTGTTCAGCCAATCAGAGAGCTTTGGGCTGGCATGGCCAAATGCCTTCATGCTTATTTCTAGGACCGATTAACAACCAAAATGCACAAAAAAAAAAACCCATAAAAAACAAGACCCTAAGATTTTGGCCCCGACCATTTTTCTTTGCCTCATAAATTTAGATAAGTTTCTCTTTTTTTTTCTTTTTTTTTTTTATATCTTACGCCTGGAGTTAAACGGGGGGGGGGGGGAAGATTTATGAAAATTTGATGAATCTAGTTTGACACTGTTGGAATAAATGGATGAGCTGCGGATGAAAATAAATTTCACAAATTGCTATATAGTGTGACTTGAAAGCATCGGGTTTTTTTTTACACTGCAGTGAGAAAAATGTTTTTATCTTTTTATTATCAGCGCTTGCCAAAAGTTTGCCGCCGCTGCCACCGCCAGAGTGTAATCAAGTCTATTAAGAAACCTGGTTGCTATTGGAAACTGGAATCAGATAAAAAAAAAAAACAGGAGACTCACAGACAAAATATCAATCTGATCCTGGCAGCACAAAGTGACAACAAGTCTCACCAATTTTGTTATTTGTTCAAATTTTTGGACATATGGCAAAATGTATATAGTTATTTACTAAGTTTAGCTTAGATATGGCCCAAGGCCAGAAGTATGAGGCACTTAGTGAGAATCAAACTCACTAGCAATGGTCTGCTAATCTAGCTCACTAACCATTACACCACGTGAGGTGCCCTGGTACAACAGGTATAAGGGTGGAGTTAATTCAGCTCTAAGTGACAATAATCTGTAGGTTGCAAGTTCAATCCTGGCCAAGGGTGATAATAACATAAAATACTTAACATAGCTTAACACTTGTACACAGTCATGGTTAATAGAATGAGTAGAGTCTACCTCAATGGATTGAATAAAAGGTTCAGTTCAAAGTTCCCTGAACTCTCACAAATACGAAATGAATGCTCTTCCAAGTTTGAAGAGAAGGTTCCATAGTTCAAGAAGGTCAATGAGAAACACCTGAAGAAGGTCGGAGGTCACATCAGGTGAAATATTGTGTATATAACAATAAAGATGAGGATAACAGTCTGAAAAATCCAAATAATACAAATTACCAATTTGGTTCTTCCAAAATAAACAGCCAGGGTTTGGTTTGTTGTTTTTACGGCATATCAAACTCAGTGGGTCATTTAATGCCGACAAAGTTTTGAAATAAATCAATTCTTAATGGATAATACAATTTTGTTTATAAACTCATGTTTTTTCTATTTAACCTATAGATGGGACCCTAACAGGTACTACCACTCCGGGTCAGAGTGGACCAGGGAGCAATGGTGATGAAGGGGTGCTCCACATTCCCCAAACCTCCAAAACTGGAGCCTCACCATCAATTACAGTTTAACATCATTCCCAGGACATGTAGACCCCCAGCCACCACCTTCTAGCACCCAATGATAAAATGGGTTTGGGCTTAAAGAGCCATGGAGTGCAGGTGACAATCTCTAATAATAAATGCCATTGTTAGTGTGTCAGATTTGTTCAAATTTACTCCTAGAGGCTGTGTCCTAACATATCATACCATTTTGGAATTAGGTTGACCCCATGAGCAAATTGATAACATTCCAGGCCAAATTCAAACCAGCAATCTTGAATTTGTGGATTTCCAAGTTTGCAATTGTTTTTAGTGGTTTTTTTTAATGATTTTTATTGTGATAAATCTTTTTGTACAATGACAAATTTTATAAATTTGGGTATAATCAAAATTAATTGCAAAATCCAGCAAAAGTCACCAGTGAAATAAAAATAATTGTTTGCATCAAATTATCCTCAAATGAAAAGGTTGGTTGGATTTTATGGCATGTCAACCCCATCAAGTGGATCAAGCTGAAGAATTATTGTTGAACCTTTGAAAAGGAAGTTTAAATATTGATACAACAGTTCAATACAGCGATCAATTTTGACTTCTTCTGTAGTTTATTGTTGCCTAATTGCATACAGCAAACAGTATATCCTCACAAAAAGAAATCTCCGCTAATGGCGGCTTTTAAGCTAGAGTCTAATGAACTGAATGACCTTTTTTTCCAGCAAAAGTCAGTAACTACTAAGGTGAGTCAAAAGTTTTGCAATGTTTTGTTTACAAGAGGCAATTCCAGATGTTTTTCCGAAGGTGATGAAACACACTGTGTTGTATTTTCTGATATAAGGTGTGTGCTAGATCCCTGCTTATACTTATAGACTAGCCAAGGTCATGTGATTGACTCTTCTAACCAATCACTGGCAGTACTACTGGCCTGATAAGATAATTAAACCCCCCATAATGGTCACACATCAAATACACTCTTTGACGACGGACGCATATAGGATTGTTGGGATCTTTACCAATACTCACGAAGGACTTATATGATTACCAGTAACTCAGGACACTTTAGTAACCAAAGGATTCACATAGTCAACTGACTCTTTATCAAAGATTCCATCAGATAAGTGCTTCTGCTATAAGGCCAAAGAATGGCCCTTAAAAACTTAACACACTGGACTGTGAGATGCTAAACTCACCTGATACTCTCCAAGAGCTACTCACTGGATTTGCTTCCATAGCTTGGAGTATAGGCTTGAAATCTATTCTTTAAGGCCTACCATGATTGTATTGAATGTTTCTATTTATAAATTGGCTTTACTCTGTGCTGATATCTGACTGGAAAGGTGATCTGGAGATGTCTGGGCATGAGCTTCCATCAACTTGTCATGTCAAAGGACGAGAGTCGTTTATCCCTTGTCAATTCTTCTTAAGACAAGGAATTTGACATGTTAATCGTTCAAGTGCAAAAGTCAACAATTAGGTCAAGTATGGTGCGGGGGGGGTCAGACCTCTGCAGGGGTGGGGGCAGGAAATGAGATCTCTGCAGGTGTAGGGGGTGGGGGTGGAATCAGACTTTCTGGGGGTGAAGGTGTAATGAGACCTCTGCAGGTGTGAGAGGTGCAATCAAACCCCTGCAGTTGTGAGAGGGTTAAAATTAGACTTCTGCAGGGGTGAGGGGGTTGGAATCAGGCCTCTACAAGGGTGGGGGGTGGAATTGAATCTCTGCAGGGGTGGGGGTGGTGATTGGAATCTGACCTCTGCAGGTCAAGTGAAATATTATACATTAAATGCAAGAAAATAAGATTGGTTTTAGTTCTCAGATTTTGCAATTAAATATTTTTTTCTTTTCTTCATTGTGTTCACCTGTTCAATGGTCAACTAGCACATTATTTCTAAAGTCCAAGCCCTCCTCATCGCGGTAGGGCCATGTAAACTTGGTTGTGTTAGAGCCATGCTGTTGAGAACTTAAGTTCCTGGTAGGGTCACCCAAGGCGGATATGTTTGGCACCCAGTGATATTAGGGCCACAACCCGGCCAAAGGGGCTCTAACAAGAATCCAAAGGACGTCTTCATCAGGTGCTGGTATATGGACAGTTCTGCAAATTGGGTGATTTTGGCTTAATTAATCAATTATATCCCTTAATTAGTAAAAATCAAAAACCAAATTTGACGTGTTTCTTAGTTAGAAGGATATTAATCTATATGCAAGATTTCAAATATGAGTGACTTCTCTTTTCTGTGTTATAGATCGACACGTACATACCAAAAACTTTATATATATATATATATATATATACAATGGACAGCCGATAGCCGTAAATGAAGTATATGACATGACTAATTGTCGCTGCGTCTGTGGAAAATCAGTGGCAAAAAAGGGATATCTTCTTCCCTTAACCAGGATATGCATGCAGGGTTTGGGGACTGGTTGTGAATTTCCTATTCTCTTGTCACTCATACCATGAATTTGTTGGATGGAGCCAGCTCGACCAACCCAGGGTGAATGCCGTCACAGAAACAGAAAAACAGATATTTCGAAATTTTGGATTCACCTGAGTAAAATAATTAATGACACACTCCCCCCCACCTCCAAAAATATTTATGACATTCATCACAGCAATCAACATTGGTTTTTTTTTTGTTTGTTTTTTCAGGGGAGTGGAGTGGAGATGTTAATGTGCAGGTTTTACATAGAAAAAAAAATTCATATACAAGTAACACATACTATAACCCAGTAGCAAGAATTTTAGAGCACTACACTAATGGTCCAGGTTAGTAAATTATTTTCTGTAGAGGGAGGATAAAGTAATTTTGTCAAAAACGCATTTTAGGCTCATTTTGCCAGTAGCTAGTATAGATATATATTAGGTACTGGCATTAATTTCATCTGCTAGGAGTTTTAAAATGTAAATTAAAAATAATTAAATCTATTATTTAAGGTCAAACTTTGTCTAAATCGATAAGTAGTAACATACAGACCATCATTAAAAAAGAGAAATATCATGATAGACGAGCTGTAAACTAGCACGTACCTTAATATACTGCAAAACTTTTGACTCACCCTAGCACAACAATTAGTGACAACCCCCTCCCTCCCCCCAAAAAAATAAAACTTTATTTATGATATTGTCATCACACCTATCAACATCATTTAGTTTAAAAAGACCAGTCTATTAATAATCTATTTAAATGTTTTTATGCCACACACAACAACAAGAAGGGGGTGTGGGGTCGTATTTTGACCTATTTTTCATCACCACTACCAAAAAAAGATCAAAATACCATTTGACAAGTTGTCATTTCTAAGTATTTTGACAGCACTTTTGACCTCATTTCTCTTGTGCCCCCCGGGGGAGGGGGGGTCATTATAGGAAAGGAATAATTAGATAGAACAACAACAATGACAGAATGCTCACCCTTTTTCTGGGAATAAAAAAAAAATCAATTCACTCAAACTGAGCAAATTCATTGGTTGATAACATCAACCTGTGTATCTTCTTAGTCTCAAACCAAAATGGTTTATTTATTGAGTAAAAATATCTATTACTGTATCATTTGGATTATTCAGACTATTGTTCTCATTGATTCGAAATCCAATGGGATATTCCCTCACAGGTTCGCATCCTGTTCACAGCGCCATATTGAAGTCAGTCAGTTAGTCAGTCAGTCAACAATTGGTTTGAACAATGTGACTGGCCAAGCACAACTGAACCAATGTCAAGACAACTGGTACTTATGGGAATTCAGAACAGTCCACTCATGCATTTGGGTGATCCTGCCACTTTGCAGTGGACTTTACAGCATACCAGAATCGTATTGTGTTACGACTGCTTACTGTCTTGTCAATTCGACCGTAATTGGACTTAGTATGATTATTCTACAATCTTTATTGTTATCTACACAACGTTTTGGCTGATGTGCAGGTATTTCTTCAGGTATTTTTTGTTGGACTCAGGAAGCCCCTCTTCAAACTTGGGAACCTTCTTTTCAAACTCGAGAACCTTCTTGTCGAACTTGGGAGCCTTCATGTCATAATCAAAGTTCCGTGAAGGCTCCCGAGTTTGAAGAGAAGGTTCCCAAGTTCGAGGAAGGGGTTCCAGAGTTCGAGAATGTTCCCAAGTCTGACAAGAAGAAATACCTGAAGATGGCCAGATGGCACATCGGCCGAAACGTGTAAATAACAAAGATTAGAACAATACTCCAAATCATAAAAACCTCATCTCAAAAATTCAGAGAAACAATTGGATTTATTCATTGAACAAAAAATATCTTTTGCTGTTCTTTATTTCCACTTCCTATAATGCCCTTCCCCCCCTGCCCTGCCCTGCCCATGGGCACCAGCTGTACAAGAGAAACGAGGCCAAAAGTGCTGTCAAAATCTTTACAAATAACAACTTGTAAGTGACTGCAAAAAATAAAACAAATCTTTCTACAAAACTTGAATGAACTTCATGACTTTCCAGTGACAATAGATTCATCAATCTGGTCGACCAACACACAGAATCAGATTTATCAAATAGACAGTACTAGTAGGCCAAACATATCAAATGTGATAATAATTAGATTATCATACTGTGGTATATCCACAGGTCCCGCAAGTATAAAATTAGAAAGAGAAAAAAGAAAGATGCAGGAAAATTAAAATCTGTTGATCTCTTTTGTAGCAATGAATCATCATCAGTTTTGATTTTTCTCTTTCTACAACATTTTTTTTTTGTTGCTTTATATAAAATGCACTTAGCAAAGACAGGGGGGGGGAAGAGAAAATACTGTTACTTCAATAGAGAGACTTTCTATTAAATTAGAACAAAAATCTGTAACAGAATGCTGTGCACATGTTGGAAGCAATTTGAAAATTTGGCAGAGATATTGGAATTTATGAATCAACAATTCAAAATAAAAGATAAATGTAGAATAATAATAATAATAATAATAATAATAATAGATACTTGGACCTTGCCAAAGAACTGAGAAAACTTGAAAATTAAGGTAAACGTTGTACCAATTATAATTGGTGCCCTTAGAATGGTCCCCACGGGTTTGGAAAAGAGTCTGATGAATTGGAGATTAGAAGAAGAATTGAAACCATCCAAACTACAGCACTGTTAAGATCAGCTAGAATACCCAGAAGAGCTCTCAATGAAAAACAAAAAACAAAAAAATGAGATAATGCCACTTCTTCAATAAAGGGAATTTCTGTTACATTAGATCAAAAATTTGTAACAGAATGCTGTGCACATTCTGGAAGGAATTTGAAAAATTGGCAGAGATACTATTTCTCTCAATTTTTGAAATGAGGCTTGATAATTTGGATTATTCAGACTATTGTCCTCATCTTTGTTATATACACAATGCTTGGGCACCTTGTGTGGTGTAATGGTTAGTGAGCTAGATTAGCAGACTATTGACAGTGAGTTTGATTCTCACTGGGTGCACCATACTTCCAGCCTTGGTGCCATATCTAAGCTAAACTTAGTAAATAATTATATACAGAACATTTCAGTCAATGTGCCCCCCTCAGCCTTCTTCAGGAGTTTCTTGTCAAATCAGGAACATACTCTTGGAACTTGGGAGCCTTCTTGGAACTTCCAGCCGAACCCTTTATTCAATCCATGGGGAGAGATTTTTCTCATTCCATTAACCCTGATCGTGTACATGTGTTAAGCTATGTTAAGTATTTTATGTTATTATCGCCTTTGGCTAGGATTGAACCTGCAGTCTAGAGATGATTGTCACTTAGAATTGTATTAACTCAACCCTTATGATCCATTGCACCATGTTGTAATGTGACTGAATAAACAATTCAAAAAATAAAAAGATAAAAGTAAATTAGAATTTTACAAACCGTAAAATTCTAATTTACATTTATCTTTTTTTATTTTGAATTGTTGATTCATTCCCATTCCAAAATGTGGCTATGGATCATAAGGGTTGAGTTAAATAAATATAAGGATTGAGCGCAAATGAAGAAAAGAAATAAAAACATTTTGATGAAATGGAAACATCTTCTTGGAGAATGGAGGATTATAATCAAAGAGATATCCCACTTTGTAAAACCACAAAGAAAAAGCTGCAGGTATATTTACAATCAGGTGAGATGATAGTAATCAGATGGAATCACAGAAAAAGATTTAATGGAATTGGTTGGCTGGGTTGAAGCATTTAAAGAGTCCAATGAAGAGAAGAGAAAAGTGGGGAGAGATGATCAATACTGTGGAATAAAAAGAAGAAAAAAGAAAAAAGAAAAAGAAAAAAAAAAAAAAAAAAGAAAAAAGAAAAAAAAAAAGAAAAAAAAAGAAAAAAAAAAAGGTAATGACAGTAACTAACATTTTATTTATTTATTTATTTATTTAAGAAAAGAAAAAAGAAAAAAAAAGAAAAAAAAAAATGAAGAGAAAAGAGGAATTCACAGACCAAGAATAATAAAAATACCAAACATTGAAGAAAAAAAGATTTTGGTAAAAGAATGCCTCCAAGAATTCTAGTTCTAAAAAAATTATAAATCTCAACCAGGACATGGGGCCCCCAGTGAGAATCAAACTCAATAACTGGTTGGTTGGATTTTATGGCATGTCAACCCTTGTTGGGTTATTTTATGCTGAAAATGTTTTGTTTTATTCATTCTTGATGGTATTCAATTTGATTTTTGTCAACTCAATTTTTTTTTTCTCAGAATTTTTGAGATCATTTTACCATGGTGGATTAAATAAAAGGTTACGTTCAAAATTCTATTAAGGCTCCTGAATTTGAAAAGAAGGTCCCCAATTTCAAGAAAGTTCCAGAGTCTGACAAGAAATACCTGAAGAAGGCCGGAGAGGACACTGGCTGAAACATTGTGCAAATAACAATAAAGATGAGCCCAATAGTCCATATAATTGAAGTAATTCAATTTTTTTTTTAAAACTTATTTTTTCTCTTTTAACCCATAAATGAGACTCTAACAGGTACTACCAGTCTGGGTCACAGTGAGCCCAGGAGTAGTGGCAATGAAGGGGTACTCCACAATTTCTAGATCACAAAACTGGAATTTCACCATTAGTAGATACAGTTTAATATCATTTCCAGGACAACTCAATAACTGGCCTATTTCATTAACTACTAAGCCAAACAAAAAACCCAACTGAGATATAAAGTTAGAAAGGATTATTTGACTTTTCATTGGGAAAAACGACAGAGAAAAATTTCTAATTAATAATTTCGACCAAGTCACCAATAGTTGATTTTGTTTACTGACAACCAGTGAAAAGCAAAATTCAGTTCCTTTCAAAACTGATCTCAGCTAGGGTGCCTATTAGTTACTTGGTCCAAATAATTTTACTAGGATCAGTCAAAAACTTTGCAATATTTTGGTACATGGATTGTTTGTGGTGCATATATTACATGACCAAAACAGTTAGCAACTGTGGTGTGTGGTTGAAGTATCATGATAGGGGGGCACCCCCCTATCATGATACTTCAACCACACAACTATCACTGACCCCACACGAGATGTCTCAACTGGGATATAAAGTTTAGTGACGATTTTGAGGCAAATTTAACTCAGATTTCCATAGAGACATTGTTAATGAATGAGATTTATTCTATGTATTAATGATTTTAACTAAAAATTAAATACTCATTGATCAATTTACACAATTCCTGAGTGTATTGTGATGTAAGAAGTGATGTAGTTTCGGTTACAGACAGACACTGAATCTCCATTATAATAAGATAAAACAAATATTCTGTGTATTGTCTTTTTTTTTGTTGTTGTTGTTGCTTTGTTAGCATTTACAGAATTAAAATTAACTATAGGGATTACATGTGGAATTGACCAATTAAATAATTAAGTTTTCTTAAATAACTATTTTACAATGGTATGTCATGAGTTTAGAATTAGGTAAACAAAAGAGAATCGAATGAATATTAGTTTAGAATATTTTTAGGAACAATAGAACAATGGTTTAAATTCATGATAATTTACGTCACCAGAAGATATCAAAATCATTCGATATTGCATCATTGCAAATCACCTGATATTTGAGGAATATTTTAGCACACTTCAGATAAGGAGACACAGAGACAGTGAGGAGCTTTTGCTCTTCCTGATCAACAGAGTTGGAGAGGATGCTCCTAACTCGACAGTGGGAACGTCCGAAAACATCAAATACGACTCAACAGGTCCGTCTATCTTTTCGTCTCCTAAATCACAAGGATATGTTTGTTTGAAAGAACAATGAAACTATATTAATTGTATTTATGTATAAAGTTTGTTTCCTTTATCAATGTCTTCTTCTTTGTTACCTATGGAAACTACATTTCGTAGTCCTTATACATATAAATTGTAGGGACCCATAACTCGGATCTTCAACTCCTTACACTCCCCAAACAAACGGGTCCCTACATAACAAAACAAATTTTAATGTTTTGGAAAACAATGCCATCCAAGTTTTATGTCATTGTTTATCATTGGCCAATCAAAACAAATGATGCAATAAATGCAAGTTTTATTGTCTTTTAAGACTGAAGAGGTTGACAAGAATTTCTTGAACATTTTATGGCTCATTTTCATTGGAATGAAATTAAAAGTCTCTTCAATGTTATAACAATTGAAAAATAGTTTTGTATTTCAATTCGTACAAAAGATTTTTATTAGATTAATTAATTTGTACTAATTGACACTTGACTTTATGGCAATTTCTAATTGGATTACCTTGTGCGGTTGATGAGAGAGAAAATTATTGAAATAGAAACACAATTTAAAATAGATCAGAATTCTAAATCTCTTGAATGTTAAACATTGCAAGACTGACTGCACTCATTAAGGGGTGGGTTAAACTATTGCCCATATTAGTATACAAGCTGTGTCAAAAAAGTATTGAGATTTTTTGTACTTTTTGACACCTTGCATTCAAAAAAAAAAAAAAAAAAAAAAAAAAAATGTTCTTTTCATTCTTCATTTCTATCTTGGTAAATACAGCTTTAAACTTGGTACTTTTTTGGCACACCTAGTATTCTGAAAAAAAAATTAATGAATGGAACGTTATTTTTTTTTTCAGAATACAAGGTGTGTCAAAAAGTACTATAAATCTCAATACTTTTTTGACACACCTTGTATATATAATTACCAACCTCTCTGCACGAGCACGATGCAACACAAGGTCAATTTCTTAAGCGGAGTTTAACAGGTTTAAATGCAGACTGGTTACCTCACCAAGGTTAAAGACTCCAGTCTGACCTACATAGCTGGAGGGAGAATAGTTGGATGCATACCTTTCCCAAGGGTATTAGCACCATGTGAAATGCAAACAGTTTCATCCAGGATTTGAACTCTGGTCAACAAGTCCATTTCCTATGACTAACCATTAAACCACGCACCTCTTCATATGTGGTGGGGGAGGGGGTAACAAGACTTGTCCACAGTATAGACATCCATTCTATGGTATTTTAGAAGTAGATAAAATTAATATATTCATAAACTCGTTTGTACTAGAGTTACATACGAGGGGGGGGAGGGGGATGAAAAGTTCATATGATGACGTCATATCTGCTGTTGATGACCTTTTTTGACTTTTACTGTATATACTCACAGGTACGGTCACACCTTTTTTTTTTTTTAACCAAAATATCCATGAAAATCAGTCATGCAATCTATCCATTCGACATAAACGTAAAACAGAAATACTTTAATTTTTATTGATTATTAAGTTACAACAATCAGCAATTGCAATGACATGTATATATATATATATATATATATATAAAGATAAATCTAATGAGTCAGACGAACCTACTATTAGTTTCGCTTAATGCTCTTCAGGGCTAAGATCTGACTACAGAGACAAGGAGCAAAAACGAATTAAATAGTACTTACCACAGTAGTCATTTAAATTAGCTGAACCAGTCCGTCTGGTTCAGTTAATTTAAATGACTAATAGTAGGTTCGTCTGACTCATTAGATTTATCTTTATTATTTGCTCTACTTAGGTATTGAGCACTTTTTACTTATTAGCTTATTTTCCTAGCGGTTGTATGAATATATATATATATATCTTATATACATATATATATATATAAATTGTTTTTTCTTTTGGCCAAATATAGTACCAATAGATTATTTTTTGTTGGTATGACTATCTTGGTCTTTTCTTTTTTCAAAAATTTTTTCCCCCCCGGTTGATGTTTGGTAGTATATTTTTATTATCAAACTATTTGCTGGTTTTTTTTCTCACCACAAGGATTTACCAACATGCTTGGTATATATATATATATATATATATATATATATATATATATATATATATGTGTGTGTGTGTGTGTGTGTGTGTGTGTGCATTTTGGCAGCATTTTTTATTTTAAACATATTGTGTTAAACTCTGACAATTCTTGTCAGACGAGTTTTTGTTCAATCCTTTCTAACTGTCTGGCCATCTTTTTAATGTCAGGGTGCAACTGGTGTAGCAATCCACCAAAGGTTTCTTCACGAGCGATTTCGGCATGTCTTTCTGCCATCTTCAGGTGTGAAACTTATGGAATGTTTCAGTTGCCTTGCTTATATATATATATATATATATATATATATATATATATATATATATATATATATGTGTGTGTGTGTGTGTGTGTGTTTTTTCTCCCTCTCTGTGCAGAAAATATCAAATATTAAGTTCTAGAGCTTCATGCAAAAAAAAAAAGAAAAAAAGAAAAAGGTAAAACAATTACCAACCATTTTGTTTTTTGAAATACACACTGAGGAGATCTCATTTGAAATTATTAAAACAAAAAATAATGCAAGTTAATATATATTCTTTTAAGTGGTGTACAACCAGTTTGAATCCAGAGTTTTCCTTGTCTTAGACCAGTTAGAATACAAAGTTTAAATAGTCCAATCTGGTTTACTATTTACCCTTAGCTCGGAGAGGGGGGAGGGGGAGTATAGTTGGATTCTTACCTTTCCTATGGGTATTAGCGCTATGTGAAATGCAAACAGTCTCATTCAGGATTTAAACTCTGGTCACCAAGTTCATTTCCTATGACGACAAACTACTACCTCTCCATGATTGATGTTTTTAGTATATTTGATTGATTTTAATGGCAGGTCAATTTGTCTCGGGTTACACGACTTTTCGGACGACTCTGTAGAAGTTACAGCAGCCAAACTCAACAAACAATTCCAAATAATATCAGATGTGACATACAGTAATCGAAGACTCTTTATTCTAGTATCCTAGTACTAACATTACTATTTTACAGCTTATGTACAGAATGTTTATCGGTATATAGTTCACCACCTCTAAATAATTTCCCAAAAGGACAGGATTTCTCAAGTATTCTCAGTTACCTTTAAAATAGATTTAATTAGATTGATTACCCGTCCCTCCTGACCAACTCACCCCCCCCCCAACCCGTTGTATATCCATTTCAAAACTGCTTATCACAACCGGTCTGTTGATATCGAGACATTCACTTTTCAGTCGATCATTAGAAAGAGTTTTTTGTATTTATTGCTTCGCTGACTAAAAACAAATAAACAAACTAACAAACATACCCCAACCAATCATTAATGGCAATTAGAGTCTTATTCAACAAAAGTTCTGCTTCATGAACAACAAACATTTTTTTTTTTTTAAATACTAGCAAGAATATACACCCTCCGCTGGGTGTAAGTATTTAAGTTTTCATGTAATCAAATTAGAAAGACTAACCAAATCTGCAGAATTGGAGCCTCAGATGCGGTTTAATGTCATGTCCAGGACACAAATTAATATTGTTTGCCAATGGTAAAATTGTTTTAAAGATTTTTTTGGGATAAAAAAAATTTTTTTTAAAAATCACCAAATGGTGTGAAATATTTTTAAATCATTTGAAAACATTTGTATATTCTTGTTTTTTTTTTTTTTAAATATACCCACTATGACCCCCCCCCACACACCATGAAAACAAGTCATACTTTGTGTTAGGTTCAGACCTAACAAAATCTAGAGTTACTCCCCTTGATCAGTAGGGGTTTGATGGGAACCCAAAAGTGGGTTTCCACCATGGCACTTATGAATTGGGGTTTGTGCTGGACGGATGCATGCACAACACGTGTGAGCTAGTTAAGTCACTTTTAGGGTAGAAGAATTTCTCTACCCTGCGTTAAATAAAACTTTGTTAATTTCCCAACAACCTGATCTTGCTTTTTCATTCAGTGTTCCGTATTTTATTTGGATGTCAAAACATATAAACTTTGATTTATAAACTTTACGTCAAGAGTCCAAGATTTCTTTAATTGATTTAATTTTTTTTGGTTCAATTTATTGTTGAGGTGATTTTAAAGAAAGGTGAGATGTTAAGACAGGTCTGAAAAAGACACGTACGTTATTATCGACAGGTGGAATAATTAGAAACTGAACTCTCAGGTGAAAGAAAAGAAAGAATGCGGCCGCTCGTTTGATAAGAGGGCAATTGGGCATGAGAGGGTTATTACGTGACAGTAGAACGAAATGGGGGTTTATGGGGGGGGTAGAAAGAAAAGGAAAGAGATGGAAGGAAGGAAGGGAAAGAGAGGGAGGGAAAGTGAAGGGATAGTTAAAAAGGAGAGAAAGGAGAAAAGTAACAACAGTAGAAGAGAGAGAGAGAGAGAGAGGGAGAGAGAGAGGGGAGAAAGAGAAAGAGAGAAAGAGAAAGAGAAAAAAAAGTAAACAAGACAACAGAGTTGTTCTCTGTTGTCTTGTTTACTTTTTTTTTATCAGCTTTGATTTCTCCTTCGACTTCTCTCTCTCTCTCTCTCTCTCACTAAAGTAGATTTTAATTGTTGGGGGAAAAATTAAAGATACAGAAATGAGAACAGAGAGAGAGAAGAGAGAGAGGGGGGGAGAAAGAGAGTGGGGTGAGAGAGAGAAGAGAGAGAGAGACTGCACTGATAGAGAGAGTGAGAGAAGCAAAGAAAAGGAGAGAGAAGGAGAAGCAGAAGTCAAAGCTGATAAAAAATTAAAAAAGTAAACCCAACAGAAACAAAAAAAGCAGATTTTATTTGTCAGGAAAAAAAAATTCAAGTAATTAATTTTTTTTTTTTTTTTTTTTTTTTTTCTCCGCTCGGAAGAGATCAATTATTTTTATCTATTTATTTATTTATCATTTATTGATACGATGATGCAGAATTTTCTTATTTGTTGCCAACAAGAGTTGCACATCCAGTGAACTACATTCACCCTCTCTCTCTCATTCGTCCAAACATAATGGGGGGGAGGGGGAGTCAGGGGAGAGAGAGAGGAAAAAAAATCAATCCACAGCTTTGAACTGACTCAATACATGGATCTGGGTTAACTGTTATTCTACAATAGGCGGATCTTCTACGGATCCAGTTCAGTGGACGGAACAGAAGGAAAGGAAAAACAAGGAACAGAAAACAAAAGTCAAAAAGAAAAAAAAAACAACAAAAACCTGAATGACTCAGAGAAAAGAAAGAGAAAGAGAAAGACCTTGAAGAAGAAGAACATTGTACCAATTATTGACAGCGTTAAATTTGGTTAGGGCATTCAAAATACAAACACGACCCCCCCCCCAGGCCACCAAACAACAATTGAATTTTGAAAACATCATACTATTGATCTTTTTGGCAACATCAAATCAACTTTGAACATCACAGAAAAACAAAACAATGTACAGCATTCTAAAATTGACAGTGCTTATGGTGTTGGTTGGTTGGATTTTATGGCATGTCAACCCTTGTTAGGTTATTTTATGCCAAGGACATTTTGCTTCATTCATTCTTGATGGGTATTTTAATTTTTTTTTAAACTCATTATTTTCTATTTAACTCATAGATCGGACCTTAATAGGTACTACCACATCCGTCAAAGTGGACCTGGGAGTAATGGCAATGAAGGAGTACTCAACACTCCCAAAAGCTCCAAAATTCGGACTTCACCATTAAATGCAGTTTAAGATAATCAAGAACAAAACAGAAAATATTGCATTTAAAATACAATTTTCATAAAAAAATCTTAACCCTTTTGCAAGCAGATCATTTTTTAACCCTCACAGAGTGGGTGAATCATTTTCAGAAAATTCTACAAAACAGGGGACTCTCTATTTTGCAATTTTTCTGAAAATTTGTAAGCTAGAAAATCGACACAACTGGGCCAATTTTTGGAATTAGAAGCACAAATTTGGGGATTGTCTTACTTTAACATAGTCAACACCTGAACAAAATTTCAGAAAAATTGAAGGGTATTGACATAGCCTGGATGATTTAGCATGGAATTACCCAGGTAGATTTAAATAAGTCAATTAATCAGAAAATATTTAAAAAAAAAAAACTGGTAATTTTATGCAGCAATTGTGTGTCAAAAGCCAATAGCATGAAAACAATATAGCAATCATTTTTAATTATATTTTGTGAAACAATCTTTACATAATCCTACACCATAGTGGCGCCTCCTAGTGATGAATTAACAGTGAATTGATCAACGAGTTGCCAATAGAAAAATACCCTACATTGAGCTACATAGGTAGGAGGTAATCATGGTGTAATGGGCATTGTCGTGGGAAATGGACTCAGTGGCCAGAGTTCAAATCCTGGATGATAATGTTTGCATTTCACATAGTGTTAATATCCTTGGGAAAGGTATGAATCTATCTTTTCTCCATGAGGAAAATGAAAAAAAAGAGAAAAGGAAAAAAAAGGAAAAAAAAGAAGGAAAAGGAAAGAAAAAAAATGGGAAAAAAATAAAATAAATTTTTTTAAAGAGAAGGAAGAAAAAGAAAAAGAAAAAAAGAACGAAAAAAATAAAAATAAAAAATACAGTTATGGGTAAATAGTAAGGCAGACAGGTCCTTTAACTGTGGTATGGCAACCAGTCTAGGAGAAGGAAAATCTGAATTCAAACCTGTTAAAATCCACTTAAAAAAATTGATCCTGTGTCACATCCTGCTTGTGTAAAGGAGTTGGATAAATTCATAGATTGAGCTGACACAAAAACAAAACAAAATGTCTTATTGTCTATAAATAGTGTAGAGAAAGTCAGAAAAATGTTGTTCTGCTTTCAAACACGTTTTAACCAAAAAGAAAATGTGGTTATCTTAAAAAACAAAACAAATTTTGATAGAATCTTATTATAATGGAGATTCACTGACTGTAACCAAAGCTTTGTCACAATACACTCAGGCATTGCGTAAGTTTATCAATGAGCATTTAATTTATATTATAGTAAACATCATTAATAGAATAAATCTTTTTTAAATCAAATCTTATTAACGATGTCTCAATGAAAATCTGAGTTAGATTTGCCTCAAAACAGCCCATGTTATTACTGCATTTAAAATCCTGCAACATGTCTTTTATATCACTAAGAAATAAAGGTTTACATGATGTATGGTGTGGTTAATTTGCATACTGGTTTTAACTAAACAGTGTTTAATAAATAATTAATTGGTGTTATTAATCTCTAATATTATTGTCTTCTCCAACATTAAAATCAATCCTATGAATTATTTTATATAGAAACCAATTAAGATATAATTAAAATAAGTGTAATCTTTTTAAATGCAATCTTATCTAATTTTGTTTGTCTTTCTAATTTAATAGATTTTATTAAATTAGAAATGAAAAAAAACATTTTAAAATGAAAGTTGAATCATTGAGTAAATGATCTTTGTAAATTTACAAATATTCAGATCTTTTTGCAATTTATGAAAATTGGAAAGAAGAGGCAAATCTTATAAAACTCTCAGGGTCTTCAAGCCCCCCCCCACCCTTCAATTGGCAATCCCTCGCCCACACCCTCACTCACACCCCCCCAAGGGGAATTGGGTGTCTTGTATAATCTCCTGTTTCACCTTGGAATAAAACTCCTTTCATATCAGCAGGGAATAAAATATAATCAGACAGACAGACAGACAGACAAGGAGAGAAGGAGAGAGAGAGAGAGAGAAAAAGAGAGAGAGAGAGAGAGAGAGAGAGAGAGAGAGAGAGAAGGAGAGAGAAGGGGAGAGAGAAAGACAAAGAAGGAGAGAGAGAGAAGACAGAGACAGAGAGAGAGAGAGAGAAAGAGAGAGAGAGAGAGAGAGAGCAAGAGAGAGAGAGAGAGAAGAGAGAAGAGAGAGAGAGAGAGAGAGAGAGAGAAAGAGAGAGAGAGAGAGATTCAATGACATTTATAATAGTTCACGATAAATATATTTGCATTCAGCCATTTACATGTGTGAAAAGAAGTTTGTATTCTCTGTAGGTGATATAGGACACAGAAATCAACACTACATATTCCAACAAGGAGATGCTTGTTGTGTAACGGTTACCACTATAGGAAATAAACCTGGCAACCAAAGATCAAATCCTGCACAAGGCCGTTTGCATTTCATATCGCACTAACACCCTTGGGAAATTTATGAATCCCGGTATGGATAAATAGTAGGGCAGCCAGGGCTCTTTGACCTTGATATGATAACCAACCTAGGAGAAGGAAAATTGGGAAATCAATCTAGTTGTACTACACTTAAAAATTGACCTTGTGTCATATCCTGTGGAGGGGTTGGGTAAATATATACTGCAATTAAGTTTTTATTAAAACTGTTTAAGTAATGTTAATGTAACTGTTAAAAGTAATTGTTTTATTTTTATATTAGGACCATATGACCTTTAGGCACCCCTTTTGTGATCTCGATTCAGGAGGACATTTTTTTTTTCATTTACACCATCAAAATCTGGTTGTTAGTTAGGGGTTAGTTTTATAATTTAAAAAAAAAAAAAAAACTCTAAAAATCATCTGTTAACAAACAACCGAATTTTGATGGTGTAAATTAAAAAAGTGCCCTTATGAATGGAGATCGCAAAAGGGGTGCCTAAAGGTCATTTGGTCCTTTTATATATATGAGAGAGAGAGAGAGAGAGAAAGATTTTTCCATAGAGAATAATGTGTAAGTCTTTAGTAATTGCATAAAAGATGATGGCACCCTGTCTCCTCCTACACCTGTGACGATGTGAAGCAAATCCTTGCTTTGGATTTCACAGCAATGCCAAACTTTGGACAGACCGACCGATTCCATGCTGTTAGAGCATGCCATAATTCATAGAGTCCCCTCTGCAATCTTTCAATTTTTACAAAATCCCAATCTTGACCTTTCCCTAAGGTTTCCCAATTCTTTAAATCAATCTCCAAGAGTTCTTTTATCCAAATAGAGGTCAAATCCACATGCACCAGTGACCTGGCCAAAGAAAAGTTCAAACAGCGTGTCCACACCATCTTAACACCATTATTAGGAAAGATTCCAATCCAAGAGAGAACAGAGCAATTTCTCTCTCACTCTCTCTACTTTCCTTTTTCGGTCTCTCTCTCTCTCTCTCTCTCTCTCTCACCAAAGACAAGAATGCAATTGGAGAAGGTTGTCTTTCAGTATTTTCAAGGCACTGCAGGTAGGTAGGTATTATTGAAAGAAAATCATATACGACAGGCCAGTTTAGCTCAGTCGGTAGAGCATCCGCCTAGGAATCACAAGGTTCCTGGTTCGATACTGGCCCTCGCCAACTCAGCGTATGAGTAGCACAGGGATCTGTGCAGTAAAGGTAGGTGTGGCGCTCCACCTCAGACACTAAAATAGTCTAAGTCTAGCACTAATGAAAAGGGGATAGACTCCCTCGCTGTCTGGCTGATACTGACATTAAGCCGCCCTGACAACTTTACTTTACATGTATTCTGACTCTGTATTTTAACATACATACACACACACACCATAATGTTTGAGGATGGAACCCTGGTGGCTGAGCAGTCTATGACATGCAACACTCCACTTTGGCCCTTACTTAGGGCTAGAAGGGGGGGTCTGAGAGGGCCCCCTCCAATCAGCTAGTCACGTCAAGCCCTAGCACCTACATGATTGTCCCAACCCTATTGCCTTTAGGGTGACTCCCCCAACCCTTTTTATCATATATGTGCTAGAAGATGGTGGCTAAGGGTCTTCATGTCCTGGGTATGATTAAACTCTATCTGATGGTGAGGTTCCAGCTCTGGGGAGTGTGGAGTAATCATCAGTGTTTTAAAAAAATTGAGTACTCATGAATGAATAAAAGAAAAACGTCTTTGGCATAAAATAACCTAACAAGGGTTGACATGCCATAAAACCCAACCAACACACAAACACTCACACCTCTTTTTGTTTCAGAATTACCTTAAACACTTTCTCTTTTCTCATTATATATATATATATATATATATATATATATATATATATGATTTTATATATGAAAATCGTGACTTACCGGTGGAATTGCCACAATGGTTAGTTGATACAAGTTTCACAATGATAAGACAGCGATATAACAAATATAAAGTGCTCAATACATAAGTAGAGCAAATTTATTATTATAATGGTATACACAGAATAACCTACTCAAGTTAATTCAGTGGATTAAATCCTGAAGAATCTTATGGTGAAACTTGAGTAGGTTATCCCTGTGTATACCATTATAATAATATATATATATATATATATATATATATATATATATATATATATATATATATATGGATATTGGGGAAATAACCAAGCCAAGCTATATACTTATGATAAACAGTCCAAGAAGACTGTGCCCCAAATAGAAGAATGTTAAAAACAACAACGATAGTAGAGACACACAGACACGCCTTGCCTTGCTTATCCCTTGTGGCATTGTTGGTTACCATAGAGACAATAAAAGCATTACCATCTTGATTGAATGCCAATACTTAATGTACAAGTTCTGTTTTCAGGATGCAAATTCAAAGCAAAATCTCTTTGATCGTCTAAGAAGCAATATATATATATGTTATTTACTAAGATTAGTTGTAGCACAAGGTCAGAAGTATTAGGTACCCAGTGAGAATCATATTCATTAGTAATAATCTGATAAACACCACCTAGATAAAATGTAAACAAGAAATGAGACCTACAGAGCAGGGTAGGGGTAGGGTTAAAAAATCAATTGAAAAAAAAAAATTGTACATTTAAATTTATTTATGTTGTCTCATATCAAAAACTATCTAAATTATTTTCCCTGCCAAAAAGCATATTGAAAGAGAAGAAGTGGACGGTAAATTTCTAATAGAATTTTAACCCTAACCCTGCTGTAACCCCAAACCCTGTACAAGTTTAAATTCGTTTATGTTTGTTTTTGTAAAAAAATATATTGTAAAAATTCAATTGAAAAAAAAATTGCGCATTTAAATTTATCTGTTTTATTTCTTATTTGTATTTTATCCGGAAGGGGGGGGGGGTGTCATTGTAAATGAAAAAAATATCTAAATCATTTTCCTGATAAAAAACATCAAAAGAGAAAGAGTGGATGGTAAATTTCTAAGGAGGAATATTTTTTATGCTGGTATCCGACTAAGAAAAAAACAAACAAAACAAAACAAAAAAAAAACAAAGTGCATAGCGTTATTAAGGGCAGGGATTCAGGACGACTTTAGTATAAGAGCACCAACGCCCCCTTCCTCCTGTGACCCTTCCCCCTGAAGAGGATTCATTTCTGATTGGATTGGAAAGAAAGGGGGGGATTAGGAGGATCAATTGCAGCTTGTCAACAATTGTCAGTTAACAGAGAAAAGTTGTTAACATAAACGGATTAGAATTAATTAGACATTTTTATCTGTATCAATTAAAAAGGGGAAAGGAAAGAAAATAAAAGTAGACATTAGAAGAGGCGGAGGTATTAGGTAACCCACAAAAGGTTGATATGCCATTAAATAAAGAAAACATTGATCAGAGTTAACAAAACTACAATATTGTAGTTTTGTTGTTTATTTCATTATTTAATTAAATAATAATAATATATAATAATAATAAAAATTAATGACCATGCACAAGGCTCTCCACCCTAGAGATGATAGAGATAGATTATATGTGTGAAAAAAAGAAGGGGGAAGAGGTCTTGCCAACATAGAGGACTGCGTAGAAACCACAATCCAACAACTCGAAGACTACACAAAAAAAGAGTAAAGATAGATTACTTATGGCGGCCAACAATAGTAGACGTGACATATGGACAAACAGAAAAACAACAAAGACTAGAAAACAAAAATGGGAAGAAAAACAATTATATGGACACTTCAAACGACAAACTGGAGAGATTGCACATGAAAAGACCTGGACGTGGTTAAGAAAAGGAAACCTTAAAAGAGAAACTAAATCACTAATAATTGCTGCACAAAATAATCCCATAAGGACAAACTATATCAAAGCAAAAATTGATAAACCCAATAAAATAGTAAATGCAGACTTTGCAGTAATAGAGATGAGACTTAACATATACTCTGCGAATGTAGCAAACTAGCATAAAGGGAGTATACAAAGCTAGACACGATGGGTTGGAAGGTGATCCACTGGGAATTATGCAAAAAATTTAATTTTGCATATAAAAAATGGTATATGCATAAACCAGATTCTGTTCTTGAGAACGAAACGCATAAAATTCTCTGGGACTTTGAAATAAAAGCGGATCACCTTATCCAGCAAGAAGACCAGACCTAGTGTTGATTAACAAAAAAGAAAGAACTTGTCAACTGGTGGATTTTGCAGTGCCAGCAGATCACAGGGGGAAGCTAAAAGAAAATGAAAAAATGGACAAATATCTGGACCTTGCCAGAGAACTGAAAAAGTTATGGAATATGAAAGTGAAAGTGATACCAATTGTAGTTGGTGCACTTGGAACAGTCCCAAAAGGATTGGAAAAGGTTTTGGAAAGTCTGGAAATCAGAGGAAGAATTGATACCATTCAGAACACTGCACTGCTGCAATCTGCCAGAATACTCAGAAGAGTCCTGGAGACCTGAGGAGACTTGCTGTCACTCAGACTCCAGTGAAAGACCATCAGCTAATGCTGATGTGAAAACTCAAAAGGAGTAATATAATAATAATAATATATAATAATAATATAATAATAATAATGATAAACAAGAAAAAGAGAACTTGTCATTTGGTAGATTTTGCAGTTCCAGCAGATCACAGGGTGAAGATGAAAGGAAATGAAAAAGATAGACAAATACCCGGAGTTTGCTAGAGAATTGAAATTTATTCTATGTATTAATGATTATAAATTGAATACTCATTGAATCAAAACTCCATTATAATTACATATGAGAGAGAGGGAGAAAGAGAGAAAGAGAGAGAGAGAAAGAAAGAGATGAACACCAGTGATAAAGAAACAGGTTTTCATAAACTTTTTATTATTATTTTTATCTTCCATCTAAATATTTATCACATTAATAAAAAAAAATCTCTTTTTTGGCAATTTACATATGCAAATTAGGCACGTGACTAAAATGCAACTGATCAGAATAATCTCAGATATTTACATCATTTTATAACAACAAAGCCGATGACTTACTTTCAAATCATCAAAATGTCATGAGAAGGGGGGGGGGAGGTTCGGGGGGGGATTGTCTTCCTGGAGGAAAATTTTAATGTGATTTCTGATTTGACTGTTGGCAAAGACATTCAATAAAAAACAGATTAATTGCATTTTTTATTTTAATTTAAAAAAATTATCGCTTTAATAAATATTTCTCCGATTTGATTCAACTGTTGTTTAACCCTTTCATTAGCAAGTTTGTTTTTGTTGGTTTTTTTTAAAGTTTTGGATATATATGCAAAAGTCAGACAAGTCAAACAAGAGTGTGAGGTTTTATGAAATCTTTGTTTAATTGTATATCAACCTTCTAGGGTTATTTAATGCCAAAACCATCTTTGTAAAAGAATACTAACACAAATATTTTTGGACTCCCTGTGTGTATGTACACACACACACATATATATATATATATATATATATAAAAGTAAGTAAAGTCGTCGGGGTGGCCTAATGTTGGTATCAACCATGCAGCGAGGGAGTCTATCCCCTTTTCAATAGCGCTAACCAAGGAGATTATTATAGCGTCTGAGGTGGAGCGCCACACCTACCATCAGCTCCTTACTTTACCGCACAGATCCCTGTGCTACTCATACGCTGAGTTGGCGAGGGCTGGTATCGAACTAGGGACCTTGTGGTTTCTAGCCGAACGCTCTACCGACTGAGCTATATATATATATATATATATATATATATATATATATATATATATATATATATATATATATATATGTGTGTGTGTGTGTGTGTGTGTGTGCAAGTCATGCGATAGTTTCGTCATTAGCACATCCGCTACGCGTTTCTCAGCCAATGACATATATGATATAGATAGACAGATAGATAAAAGGGTATGAAAAAACACACTTGTTAAAATGATTATATTTTTTAATATCTTTTTCATTGCTAATATTGACAATATTTCGATTTATAAAAAATCATCAGGGAATTATTATAATTAGGTCCGTTTTTAGATGTAAATGTAGTGAAATGTACATGATGTTAGCGAAACACAGCGAATGAACAAAGACAAAGCGATCACATGGCTTACACGCTTTTTGGGAACAACAATGCTTCCGGTTTGAATTTAAATTATTTTCTGCTTCTCTTGATGAGTTTAAAAACATTTACATCTAAAGATGATTTTTTATAAATCGAAATATTGTCAATATTAGTAATGAAAAAAGATATAAATATATATTCATTTTAACAACATTGTGTGTTGTCATGCTCTTTTATCTATACATAGACCGTCAGATTCATTTCCTTACTCTTAACTCTCTATATATATATATATATATATATATATATATATAATATATATTTTAAAAGTGTTAACCCAGAGAAAATAGCATTATCAAAATAGCAATATTATCTAGTTTTGTTTAAAACAAATATATATTCAAGTAATTTAAATTTCCAATTGCAAAATGTTTAGTCTGAATCATTAAAAAAACAAAAACAAACAGGCACCCCCCCCCCCATTTTTACCGGGGGGGGGGACTGGCCCATTTTAATCTGTCAATTTTGTTTGTGTGTGTAACTGAAAGGAAGTGAGTTTTTGAAATTCAATCAAATCTAAATTGAAAAAAAAAAACCTTTAAAAAGTTATTTACTGCCAAAAAGAACCAATTGGAAGTAATTACATAAACTGCTGTCAAATATTTTAGACAACTCATATGGAAAAGTGGACTCAGTGCTCCAATTATTTTCAAAAATGAAAGAAAAATGAAGCATTTATTTCTGGATGAATTTTACCCACAGCTATGGGGAGGAGGAGGAGGGGTAAACACACTCACTCACACAGCTTCCATTGTTTCAGGCACAATTTTGAATTACTGCAATATGAGAAATCAAAAAAGTAGAGTAGAAAGATCCCCAAAGAGAATTAAGTCTACTACAACAAGAGAGAGAAAAAAAATTGTATTTTTCAAGCTGCACAGAAAATTTAAATAACGATCATTAAATGTGTGGAAAAAATGAAACAAATAAAAAGAAAATGAAACAATAAATAAGAGAAAAATAATAGTGAATAAAAATGAATGAAAATAAGGGGAAACGAAAGAAAAGAAGGAAAAAGAAAGAAAAAAGAAAGGAAAAAAGAAGAATGAAGATATAAAGAAAAATAGGAAAGAAGAGAAACAAAGAATGAAGAAAATGAAAGAAAAGAAGAAGAAAGAAATAAAGAAATGAAGAGAAGAAAAAGAAAAAGAAAGAAAAGAAAAGAAATATAAAGAAAGAAATAAGAAATGAAGAAAGAAAGAAAGAAATGAAAGAAAGAAAATGAAGAAAGAAAGAAAGAAATAAAAATAAAGAAAGAAAGAAATATAAAAAAAGAAAAAAAGAAATAAATAAAAAAAAAAAATAAAAGAAAGAAAGAAAGAAGAAAGAAATAAAAATGAAAGAAAGAAAAGAAAAAGAAATAAAAACCCACCCACAAATCGAACAATTTTTTAAAATGATTTCTTGAAAAAAAAAAAAAAAAAAAATTCTGTCATCATCGATCATTTTCATCTGATGACATTTGTTAACATTTTTTTAAATTGAATTTTAAATTTTATTTTCATTTTCATTTTTTTTAAAAAATGTTGTCAAAACCAATTAAGAAAGGTGTTTGCCAATTTGATTGTCAAGTGAAAACTGATTATTGTTGCTTTACAAAAAAGGTGAAGCTGGCTTATTACCATAGCAACAACATTTTCTTTGTTTTTTTTTACCAACAACCTGCAGAATTTATTCTATTTCCATTGTCGTCTCAAGTTTTTCTTTTTATTCATTTACATTCAAATAAACATTATTATCCAAAATAATTAGGTGACATTTTCTTCCATATTTGGGCGATAAATGTTTTTTTTTTAATAAAAATATCTTTACAAAACAAAATCAATAAGAAGAGCACCTCATTAATTTAATTGATAAATAACAAAGTTGTCTAACTAAACAATTACTGAGGATGTGGGTTCAATCCTCATTGGTTTGGTTTGTTTTACGGCATATCAACCTCAGTGGGTCATTTAATGCTGATAAAGTTTTGAAATAAATTCATTCTTCTTAATGGATACTTAATTTTGTTTATCAACTCATTTTTTTCAATTCAACCCATAGATGAGACCCTAACAGGTACTACCACTCCGGGTCAGAGTGGACCAGGGAGCAATGGTGATGAATGGGGTGCTCCACATTTCCCAAACCTCCAAAACTGGAACCACACCATCAGATAGAGTTTAAGGTCATTCCCAGGACATGAAGACCCTCAGCCACCGCCTTCTAGCACGTATATGATAAAAAGGGGTTGGGGTTGCCATAAGGGAAATAGGGTTGGGATAATCATATAGGTGCTAGGGCTTGATGTCAATCCTCATTGGGTACCTCATACTTGCAACTTTCTGCCAAAGGTAAGTTTTTTTAATTTTTTTTAAGGCTGGTTGTTCTGTTTTATAGCACCAACCCTTTTCGGGTCATTTAATGCGGAATCCAAGTCATTTTTGATAAACAAAGGACACAGGTTGCTTATAGCACCTGCTGTTGATGAAATGGTCACCCAATTAAGTGGGAATCAGTGCTTTTGGCTTAACTTGACTGTAATACTGCTTTTTTTTGGGGGGGGGTTGAATTAAGAGTTTTCTTTCTTCTAGCTTGGTTGTTCAACCAAGGCTAAAGGACTTAGTCTGCCTTACTATTTACTCAGCAAGGGAGAGAAAAAATGGATTCATGCCTTACCCATGGTCATTTTTGTTGTGGACTAGCCTATCTTACCTTAAATAGAGAGTAAATGAACTGGTCCAAGACTACTTGTGTACTGCTCTTTTAATAGAACATAATGAAAAGATGAAAAGAAAGAAAGAAAGAAAGAAAAGAGTGAGAGAGAGTTAAATGAAGATTATTATACTTTTTACATATTGAACTATTTCGCAACAGCTCTTAAGTAAACATATCAAACGTCGTAATAATCAAATTATCATACTATGTTATATCCACAGGTCCTGCTAATCCATAATTGATAATCAACCTATCAATTATGTAACATCTCTAGTTAACTTGTTCTTAAATGACCAAGTTTTTCAGTTGTTCTTAACTGGTGTTGGATACTAGCCTATCTTACCTTTTCTTAGAGAGTAAATGAACTCGTCCAAGATTACTTGTGGACTGCTATTTAAACAGTCAGCAGATCATTTTGAGAACCGTCTACTTAAGACCTCAATTCTTAGCACTGTTGTAATGAATTTTATTGCTAGCGCTAACCTTTATTTGGATGTACTAGAATAGCAAAACATTCTATATACCCTTATACAACAATTATCATAAAATGAAACACAAACAGCCTCATCCAGGATTTGAACTAAGATCACCAATTCAATTTCCTACAACAATAACCGTTACAGAAAAAGTGCCTCCTAAAAAGAAAACAGAGTTGGCACTAGGAATTATTTTATTACTGAAAGAGAGGATATTACTCAAAATTAAGGAGACAGAATGGTTAACTCAAAAGCCCCACCCCCCCGCATCTCCGCCATCTTGGATTATTTAATGAAAACAATGAGTGTCATCTTTATTGATTTTGTTAGAGCATCAGAATAAAACAAAAATGGTAAAATCACATTAGTAGACACATACACATTTCTTCTGTAATTTAAGGTGTTTATAAAAGGAGAATTGAACAGAAATGATTTAGACGTATTCAATAAACAATTCTGAGAAATATATATATATATATATTTGCTAAATTTTATACAGACAGTTTTATTTCTTATGCAGTCCATAAATCACTTTTTTGTTTATATTGGTAGATAATTTGAAATGTAATAAAAAAGATAAAACAATATTTTAAAAAATCCCGTGTTGGCAAGGCAACACTGACTGTATCAACCCCCTCCCCCCACTAAAAGGGGGTGGGGCAGTTGTGCATCTGGTTGTGAGGTTCCAGTTTTAGAGTTCTGATGAGTGTTGAGTAACCCTTTCATTGTAATTCCAACCAGAGAGATAGTATCTGTTCGGATATATATATATTTGGTAAAGAAAAAGGCTTACAAATCGGTCATAGATCTATTTCTGCCCACAGGTATCTGTGTATACCTACAAGTTTCATCAGACCGCTAACTTTATTGAAAATGGTACAAAGATAATTCATAAGGCTTTATATATACTTTTTCTGGTGATTCCTGTAAAAATATCAGGTTTCAGTTCATTTCATCTTCTTGGGGATATATATATATATTGGTTTGGAGATTGATTTTGAAGGCTATTACAATGCAGGTGTAATTACAGGTTAACACACAACACCATTGTTACTTTATTATTTTTTTTTACACCTGCATTGTGATAGCCTTCAAAATCAACCTCCAAACCAATATATAATACAATACTTTAAGCAAATTATAAAACTTTCTTTATATATATATATATATATATTATACATACACACACACACACACACACACCACAGTTATGCTGATAGCTTTTTAATTTACCAAATTAAAAAATTGTTATCATACAAAAACAATTTCTCAAAAAAAAAAATGTTAAAAAAATTAACATTTTTTAAAAATCTCCACTAACAATCACAGTAGAGATTTACATTTTTTTTTTTTTAACAGAAATTTCAGGATTTCAGATTTGGATTTGGCCTGGAATATGTTTAATTTACTTGAGTTGGCCTGATTCCAAAATGGTATTATATGCTGGACTATGGCCTCTAGGAGAAAAGTTGAAAAAAATGTAACACATTGACATTCCCACTTTCAACAGCAACACGTTTTGTGGTGGAAGTGATGGTAGATGTTTAATCGTTCACACCACCCACACAAGAAAAAACAAAAATGTTTTTATTTCTTTCTAGTCATTTCAAGTGAATAAGTAATAAAACGTTTGAAACCAGCTTTGCTCTAAAAACGAAAAAGCAAAAGGTTTCTTTTTTTTTTTTTTCTCTCTCATTATTGTCACAGTTTGTTGATAAATACGAGATAGACATTTCATGCTCGATATAATCTCCTCCTCGGAAACAACTAGGCTAGATAAATATCTTTGTCAGGCTCAAATGATACAAATTATTTCCTTTTAATCGAGGTTTTATGTTAATGTCACCAGGCTAAAAAAAACAAAAAAAACTGAGCTAATTCTTGATTTTGGAAGGGGCCTTGATAGGAAGTGGAAGGTTTCAGGTCGAGTAATTATGATATTTTGGTCTGTTGTCCTCATCTATTGTTGTATATAAACACAACACTCAGACCACAGCAACCACGTACTTCAATTCAGATGTTTTTACTTGAATTACCTTAAAATAAGTCATCTTCAGACGATTCACCCATAAATTCAAACATGGTTACAGAACCAAAAATCATTACCACTATTTTAATGAATGCCCCCAAGAAACACAAAGGCCACTAGACTTATTGAGAAAATTATGATTAGATATTGGAAAATTAAAATGGAAGAAGTTACTTATTCTAAAAGCAGAAAGTTAAAAATGTTGTAAAGAATATTATCACTTAATATGACCAGGAATATTGAAAGTGGTAAGGATTTTGGCTTTGAAACTACGTTTGAATTCATGGGTAATCGTCTGAAGATGACTTATTTCAAGGTAATTAAAGTCGAAACACCTAATTCAGAGCCAAAGGTTATAGTGGCCTGTACATTCTGTTTATCTATGCATATATAAAGGGCAGTTGTGTGAATCTGTGTGTCCGGAGGAAATTTCGAAAATAAAACAATTAACGACAAAGTATATATATATATATATATATATATATATATATATATATATATACACACATTAAATATCACCAGGGCTTGGTTTTTGAGCAAAAATTAAGATTTTGATTTATATTCATGAAGAGATTGGAAAATAAAATTTAAATGATAATAGCATAAAATTTTTTTTTGCATGTTGTATTTTAAATAGATATTAATTTTCTTTTCAAAGTATCTTGATTAATGCAAGGTATTTTGTTTTTTTTTTGTTTTTTACGAAGGGATTTTAATGGGGCATCCTGCAATGATCCAACTCAAGATTCAATCATAATGGATCTGCAAGACTAACTTCTTGACCCCCCTCTTCTACCCAGGTGACGTTGGGTAGCTGCTTCTAGTACACAATAAAGATGAGGACAACAGTCTGAAATATCAAAATTATTCATATCATACCTCATTTCTGGTTGAGGTTCAACTCCACTTCATAGTGGCACTCAGTGGATAAGTAAAGAAGTAAGAAGTTAATTTCAGGGCAGTAATGTTGTGGAGTCAGATTAACTGCCAAAAATTGATACAGTTAGCTGGAAGTTTGTGGGAAGGATAGGGTCTATCATCCATACTGAAATAAGTTGCTAATATCAGTCAGATCTAAGCAGTGGCAATAAAGTTGGCCAAGAGAAACTGCCACAGAGAAAAATACAGTGGTGCCCCAATTTACGAGTGGTATCTTAACTTAAGGATTTTAAATGCACTAATAACATGGGTTGTTTTGAGGTAAATCAAACTCAGATTTTTATAGAGACATTGTTAATAGATAAGATTTATTGTATGAATTAATGATTTTGACTGTCTAGAAATTAAATACATTGATAAACTCAGAATACCCTCAGGAACTGCGTAAGTAGTGACATACACCAAATCTCCATTATTACATTCTACGTTATGTTTTTATACAATACATCGCCATTTTTCTTATTAAAGAAAAAAAAAAAGAAGAAAAAATCAATAGAATCTATCAAAATGCATCACCATGGCAACGGAATAAAAACAAGTATTTTTTTTATTTCTTTTTTTTATTTTTTTTATTGGTGATGGGAGTGAACAGAAAATGGTTTCATGCCTATGTCAAAGACATTTAGAAAGCGAATCCAGAATTTTAATTCATGTCAACTTTTTCTTGTGCATTCCATGTCAATTATTTATATATCTTAGACGTGCAGGTGTAAAGGAAAA
>CM042166.1:6951217-6961217 GCA_023376005.1 Doryteuthis pealeii | reverse complement strand
TATATATATATATATATATATATATACTTTCATAAAAATGAAAGTTGTCAAGGTGGACTAAAGTCGGTACCAGCCAGACAGCGAAGGAGTCTATCCCCTTTTCACTAGCACTAGATCAAGGAGATTATTTAAGCATCTGAAGTGGAACGCCACACCTACCATCAGCTCCTTACTTTACTGCACAGATCCCTCCTGTGCTATGCTGAGTTGGCGAGGGCCTGTATTGAACCCGGAACCTTGTATTTCCTAGTCCAACAGGAAACTTCTAAATGTGTTTAGAAGTCAGGTCACTAAAGTTTTGACAGTCACTCAGTGAGGATCAGAGTCAGTAGCAAGCACCTGTAAAACTACTCTACGGCAGGTATCTAAGGATATGTTGAAGTGTTCAGTAGAAATAGTAGCGGTGATGTGCTTGTGACACCTTTAGCAGCTGCTGCTTGATGTCTCCTCTCACAACACCCCCACACACCCACCCCACCCACTCAGTTGACATTAGAGAGACAACCGGACAATAAAAAGGTAGCCAGCTGTAGACTGACCCAACCCATTCATTTACCTGACTGCCGATAAGTAGTCGTCATTGACAGGTGAGAAAAGCAAAGAAACACTGACTGCATGCACTGGGGTGATGGGGTGGTGGTGGAGGGGGTGGGGTGGAGTGAAGTGGGATTTACTTATTTTATTTAAAAGGTTACCAGTCTATAATTGAAATGAATAGTCAATGGTCAGGAACCATCAAAGAAGGAACAAGTGATTATTAAGGTTTGGTTTCTTTGTTTAACGGCATATCAACCTTCAAAGGTTATTTAATGCCAAAGCCGTTCTTGAAGTGAAGAATAATTAAAGTTCCAATTACCGTCGAACTGGGAAGACAAGGCAACGAACGATTGTAACTTAAATAAAAACCTGAATAGTTACAAAGTCTACTGCAGAATGACAGGATATATATAAGACTCCACAATGTCATTCAAATCAAGCAGTCAAGCAGCCAATCAGAACTCAAGGAATGGAATGACCCAAATCACCCAAATTCATGAATGGGTCATTCTTGATTTCTATATATACTGTCTTGGACACTGCTTAAGTTGTACTTATCTGCTGTTATTCAAACTAACAGTAGACTTACTGACTTCAATAGTACTATCTAACCCATAGTTGGGGGATGAGGGGTTTCATACCTTTCCCCATGGGTATTAGTCCAAAAGTCAACATAATAGTGGTATATAAACCTACATGGTTTATTTATTGCCAAAGTCGTTCTTGTAGAAGAACAGCAGTGGTACTATTTAACCCATAGTTGGGGGTTTATATTTGCCCTAAACTTTTTAGTCCAAAAGTCAACATAATAGTGGTATGTGAAGAAAACATTTTCAAAAAATATAACAAACACAGGATGTTATGATCAGAGGAAACAATTTTATGTGTCTATACTTAAGTATTTCGGTATTGAACCATCATCAGGACACTGTTACAGAAATTTTTGTGAGGGAGAAAAATGAAAAATGTTAAGCGTATAGTGAATGTGTGAATGTAATGTTATTAACCGTTAATTTTTATATGTGCATTTGTTTACGAAAGCTGATGACGTGATCATTGCATGTGAAAAAAATGGAAAATGACGATCATAGGATGATGCATGCATGAACGTGAATAGGCCGAGACGAAATGCTAACAAAGATATGACGTATTTCATATGGATATTAATGTTTAGAAAGTGGTATATAATATATAATAGTCGTATATTAACCTAATGCCAAAGCCGTTCTTACTTTTCCCAAAAGTTTTAATCAAAAAGTGAACATAATAACAATGCCAAAGTCATTCTTGCAGAAGAACAGTAGTGGTACTATTTAACCCATAGTTGGGGGTTTATACCTGCCCTAAAGTTTTTAGTCAAAAAGTCAACGTAATAGCAAGACTGGAGTGCAAACTCGTTTACTACAATGTCCACAGCCGAGCCCATTAGCCACTACACCACAGGTTTGTTGGATTTTATGGCATGTCAAACCTTGTTGGGTTATTTTATACCAAAGATAATTGTTCTATTTATGTTTGATAGGTATTCAAATTTTTTTTAACAACTCAGTATCTTTTAAAACACATTATTTTCCTCTATTTAACCCATATATAACCCTAACAGGTACTACCACTCCAGTTCAGAGTGGACCTGGGAGTAATGGAATCCACCCATCTATAATGGAAGTGAACAGTCGATGGTCAACTGGAAGAAGAAACAAATCTTATATCTTTATCTGTGAGACGGCATTCAACGTGGGTTGGTTAAGACAGTTCCACCCAACAAATTCACCCAAATGAAATTAGTTGATAAGCAAAAGTTGATAAGAGAAACGTTTCAAAATTCTCCATTGACGTAGCATACCTGGAAGTAGAAACAAATGATTCTAAGTAAATAATAGTTTTTTTTTTTGCCGATAATCTGCCAGTAGAGAAGCGTCGGGTTCTATTTATCTCTTGATCAACATTTCAGCCAACAATCTTGGGTGACAGCTTCGTTATTTCATTTGGGAAAACATTCAACACAATTTATTCAGACTCAATTTCATTATCAGCAAGTTGTGCTGATAACACAGGTTTCATGGACTCTCTCTTGACGCAGGAATTTCATTGAAGTCCAAGTGGTACAACCATAGAGTAGTACTGACACAGTTACAGCTTGGAAGAATTTCAGTTTTATTATTCTATCATAGAAATCAGATTTCCATATGATCATTGACCTTTTAATTGCAGCCCCATACCTTTCCTCCTGTGCATATATTGACATCACTTTCAGTAGATGAGATATTGCTACCAAGGTATATGAACTAGTCTACAAATTTCAGAGGCTTTACCTATATTGACATCACTTTCAGTAGATGAGACATTGCTACCAAGGTATATGAACTAGTCTACAAATTTCAGAGGCTTTACCTATATTGACATCACTTTCAGTAGATGAGATATTATACACTAGTCTACAATTTCAGAGGCTTTACCTATATTGACATCACTTTCAGTAGATATTGCTACCAAGGTATATGAACTAGTCTACAAATTTCAGAGGCTTTACCTATATTGACATCACTTTCAGTAGATGAGATATTGCTACCAAGGTATATGAACTAGTCTACAAATTTCAGAGGCTTTACCTATATTGACATCACTTTCAGTAGATGAGATATTGCTACCAAGGTATATGAACTAGTCTACAAATTTCAGAGGCTTTACCTATATTGACATCACTTTCAGTAGATGAGATATTGCTACCAAGGTATATGAACTAGTCTACAAATTTCAGAGGCTTTACCTATATTGACATTACTTTCAGTAGATGAGATATTGCTACCAGGTATATGAACTAGTCTACAAATTTCAGAAGCTTCATCTTGTTTAAAAGACATGAAACTCTGTCAAAAAAATAAATAAATAAATAAATAAAATAAAATAAAATCTAGTTAACAACTATGTATGAGTAACGACTATGGAAGACTCTAAAGTTAATTAAATTTTTTTAAATTATTTTTCTCTATATTCTTTCCACTTTTCATTATTTCTTTTTTTTATATGGTGTTTTTTATTTTATTTTTATTATTACCTTGTAGCAATTGAAGTGAACTCAATTCTCTATTCATATCAGCTGCTGCTGCTGATACAAGTCAAAAGAAATATTCACTTGTCTTATATTGAAGTTGTATAGAATATATTGTAGTCGTCTTTTATTTTCCCTCAGGTGTCTTAGCTTTTCCATTGGAAACAAGAAAAAATATTCCCACAAGTCAGTAACAGGTGATGTGACATCTGAAAAGGAGATTCCTTTTTTCAGAGGTTCAAGAAAAAAAAATGTTAATTTATTTACATCATATAAATTTAAATGTTTGGATTAAATTTACATGGATACTACGTGCTATCTTGAACATTATATATATATATATATATATATATATATAAAATAATAAAATTCGAAGGCAATACAATGCGTAAAAAATAAAGACAAAAAGATGTTTTATATGTCTAATCGATTTCAAAGCAAAGCTTTATCATCAGAGTTTAATTTCAGAAATGAAATTAAACTCTGATGATAAAGCTTTGCTTTGAAATCGATTAGACATATAAAACATCTTTTTGTCTTTATTTTTTACGCATTGTATTGCCTTCGAATTTTATTATTTTATAACATACTTAACAATGCTTCAAGCAAATTAGCAATTACTTTTATTTATATATATTACATACACACAGTGATGCTGATAGCTTTTTGATTTAGTGCGTCCTGGGATGCACTTATTTGCTTTTGAGTCCCCAGAAAATTTATGGGTCCCAACTAAAGCCGTCTTATTCCTACCTTGTAACCTATCCTATGTAATTCATTTCTAAGATACTATTGAAATGTATTTACAATTAGCTTGAAACAGTAAGGGAAGAAAAAAGAAAAACACTGGGATATGATTTTACTGCGTCCTTTTAGATTGTTGTGCAGCAGGGACACAGGATGCGTACCTATCAGCATCTCTGTAATTTATAAGGTCAATTCTTAAGCAGAGTTTAACAGTGTTTTCCTTCTCCTAGGTTGGTTGTCTTAGCAAGATTGAAGAGCCCTGTTTGCTCTACTATTACCTATAGCTAAAGGGAGAATAGTTGGATTCATACTTTTCCTAATGGTATTACCACTTTGTGAAATGCAAACAGCCTCATCCAGGATGTTTTATGATGATAACTAATACACACACACACACACACACACGTGTATGAGAAAAGTTGGCAGAGTGGCCTATTATCAGTATCAGTCGGACAGCGAGGGAGTCTATCCTTCTTTCACTAACTCTAGAACAGTGAGATTGCTTTTATTTTGCCAAGGTGAAAATCCACACCTACCGTCAGCTCCCCACTTTAACACAAAGATCAGATTACCAATCTGTACTACTCAGACGCTGAGTTGGCGGGAACCAGTACCAAATTCAGAACCTTGTAATTCTTAGGTGGCTGCTCTACTGACTGAGCTAAACTGGCCCCTTTATATATATATATATATATATATATATATATATAGTAATGAAATAAGACTCAAAAAAGTCTGATGTAAAGTTATAGAAAAGTGTAAAATATGTATAAAAAGTGTATATAGAATATCAAAATTATTGTATAAATTATTGTATACTTGTCCATGAAAAAACTTTACATTTGAATGTTTACCCCTTTTTGATGATATCCATTAACACCACGGATTTACCTATAAATGTGGGCTACTTATTTTACAGTTGGATTGTATTACAATAATTTTGATATTCCATATACACTTTTTTATACTATTTTACACTTATATATATATATATATATATATATATATTAAATTAACAATGATCATCTGTTGTTTGCAGACTGGATCTCTCTGTTGATCGTAAAATATATATAAACAAATGTATGTATTTAATAGTTTCCCTTAAACAGCAGCTGTCAAATGGCCGAGAGGTTAACGAATCGGGCTGAGGAATAGTCAGTTGGGTTTTGCTCCTGGTCAGAGGTAGTTGTTGTGTCTAGCCACACTGAAGAGATGTGAAACATCGAAACACTGTGTCTGTGGCTGACTTTATATAAGTAAAGAAATAACAAAAGACTTAGAGATTTAGCATTATAGTCTATTTCAGGGAGCTTATTTCATTTAATGCTAAATCTCTAAGTCTTTTGTTATTTCTTTACTTATATATTTGCTCTGTGACTCTAACATTAAGAGCACACATTGAGCTCTCAAACTGCGACAGGTTTTTTTAAAATAAAACTCTTGTGTCGTAAGGAAGATTTCTTCTCTGGACTTTTGGATTATATATATATATATATATATATATATATATATATATTATATATATATATAAATGGTATCTCCCCAAAGGCCACTTTTATAAATGAATACAGATTGGATATTTTCTTTATCAACTCCGCTACAAATTATCATCCAAATTAAACGATTTGATGATAGAATATTTTTCTTATTTCTTTTTTTTTTTTTCTCCACTTCATTTATTTAGCATGAATTTCCAATGTTCTTATGAATAAACAAAAATCAAATATTTACGACAAACCATCACAACTGAGAGTTATCAAATGACCCATGTTGATGTTGATGAAAGAAACTGATATCAAGATCATTTTTGACTAATTTTTTTTTATTCCATTTTTTTTGTTACTTACAAATCTATTTTGCTAAAAAGAAACAATTTCATATCTGATGATCTCAGTTCTCAGAGAAAATCTTTTTTTTTCTATCACAAATATCTTTTATAGATCTTAGCTTTTGCATACAGAATGACCTTACAGAATTTCCAAACGATGATTCTGTTTATCCAACATGGAACTCATACCCTTTCCAAAAACATCCAAGATTTCAGGGATGATCCAATTGCAGGAGATTAAGCTTAATTTGATACTTAAAGTTGGTTTTTTGGTGGTTTTTTTTTTTTTTTAAGGGAAAGGGTGTTTTTCTTTTTTGAGGGAAAGTTTTTTTCTACTTTTCAATTGGATTTCATATAGAAACCGAAACGAGAAAAAAATTGATATTTTTCTATCAATATTCTAACCAGGATTTTCAAAAAAATTCTTCAATTCACAAATGTATATATATATATATATATATATATAATATATATATATCAAAAAGTTACTACCACGTTTTCATTGCAATAGCATAAGTAGTTAATCCAAAAGGGCTCAATATATCTCATAAAATATAGAGCATTCATATATATATATATATATAATATATATATATATATATATATATATATAATAAAAGAGAGAGAGAGAGAGAGAGAGAAGAGAGAGAGAGAGAGAGAGAATCACAATAAGCATAATCAAAATGGATATTATTAGGTATCATTTATTACCAAACTCTACACCATTAAAACTCTGTAACCAAAAATATGAATATGTAAGGATAATAGTAAAGTTGGTTGAGTGACCTAGTGTTGGTATCAGCCTGACAGCAAAGATAGATTCAGTCCTTAATAAGTAAGACTCCACTTTGGCCCTTACTTAAGATTGATGGTCAGTCTAACCCTCCGATCAAAAGGCTGGTCAGATCAAGCTCTAACACGTATACGACTCTCCTAAATCCCTATTGTCCTTATGCCAAACGCCTGATCCTTTTTATCATATATATTACCAATCACTCGACACGAGCAGAATGCAACACAAGGTTCATTTTTTAAGCAGAGTTTGAATTTAGAGTTTCCCTTCATTTAGATTGTGTAGAGGGGCTGGGAAATGTATACATATATAGATATGAGTAAGAAAAGGTGGAATGAAAACATCACACAATGCTGTTAAAGAAGAAAACAACAGCATTGTGTGATGTTTTCATTCCACCTTTTCTTACTCATATTGTCGGATTAATTTCCTTTCTTTTAACTTATATATAGATATATAGAAATAGGAAAAACTAAATGTCACAAGAAAAGATGAATTTATTATGCTTATGTCAACGTTTATACGTTTCGGTTTATATAAAACCTTCTTCAAGACAATGTGATAAAAAAGAAGAGAAAAAGATTTTTTCTGTTGTTCAAAAGGTGATGGATATTTTTGAATGACTTGACATTGGAAATATGGAGAAAATAGTTCAGAACACAAATCAATAAACAGTTAGGAGCGTTTTTCTTTATTAAGACCGAAACATGTTTATTTTTTTAACTAGCAAATATATGCACCCTCCGGGTGCAAGTATTTAAGTTTTAATGTAATGAAATATATTAAATTAGAAAGTCTAATAAGAATGCAGATAAAAAAGATTTGAAACAGAGTGGGGTTATAATAGAAAAATAGAAATGAAACTTACTCTTCCATAATTCAGCAATGAAAGACGGCAGTGTCTTTCATTGCTGAATTTTACTTATTTAACTATTTAGTTAAATTAGGAAAAAAGAATAAAATTATACTTATTTTTTCTTGTTAATGGAGTTCATTTAAGATTCATTGGAGAGATTTTTGCTTAATTATTCATTAAAACCAAACAATTAGAAATCAATAATACTAAGCACATATTTAATAAAATCACATTTTTAATAAATATGCAAATTAGCCTTCCTTTCACACTGCAAACCGCTATTTTTTGTATATATAAATACAATAGCATGTTATTAGTATGTAAGTATGGACAACACTAATAAAAAGGTAAAGCAATTTTATTGAATAATTGAGGTTTAAATATAAATAAAATCATGAAGAATTGATGTAAATAACTATGTTAATTGTGACTCGATTAGTAATATAGTTTCGGTTACAGACAGAAAAACATACAATCTCCATTATAATAAGATTAGAAGTTTTGCATTATAACATTGCATTGCACGAGCACACTTCACGTTATATAAACACTGAATAAGCCACAGTTTTAATATTTTTGACGGTCTGAAGATTGCATGAAACTGCAGTTACGTAATATTATGTGACGGAAAACGAAAAAGAGCAAGACTGCCTTGCCTGCTGGGATTGAACCCGCATCCTCCCGCATGCAAAAACAAATGTGATTTAGGCACTGGATGGACGCGAGGTGCAATTCAGGTGCCCGGATGTTGGCGCCTACACGCGTCCATCTGAATGCACGTGAATTGTGCGTTGCACGGACACAAGGTTCGACTGATGTGCCCGGATGTTTGAGTAATATGCCGATAAATAACCAAAGCGAGCAGGGTGACGAGCAGAGAAGCTTTCGGCTTAAGTGAGATGGCAGTGAGAAAATATCATTTTGACGACAGCGACGGATTTTCAGCTGCTGGTCGAAGACTGTGTTGACCAAAAGAAAGTTTGGACTGCGAGAAGACAGTGACTCGCTTCTTTTTGGTCCCCCCCTCAGCAGGAATTGTTGAAGCAAATATCTATTTCCCCCCCCCCCTTCTATATATTAACACCATAATATTTATATATAAGGTATATATAGAAATAACCTACTTAAGTTTCACCAAAAAAGGATCATCAGGGTTAATTGTAATGAATTATTCAAGATATGTATTACTAATGTATTATTCACTTCTGCAATTATCTGTAATTAAACAATACCTTGATTAATTCATTACAATTAACCCTGATGATCCTATTTTGGTGAAACTTAAGTAGGTTATTTCTATATAATATATATATATATATATATAATACTATATAATACTAAATCTGGTCTACTAACATATTGAGAATTTTATATTCATTATAACCCTGACTTTTTAGTTAATATTTGTAACAACCATCGATATTGCGATTAACTCAATATTCTATCCGCCCCCCCCCCGTAAGTCATATATATATATATATATATACACATATATATATACAAGAAAGAGAGGGGGGAGAGAATTGTAAAAAAAAAATCTATAACTAAAAGAGAAGAGAAAAGTGAAAAAATTCCTAGAAGCCCGAAAATTGAGTTATTTACAAGTAGTGAAACCTAACAATGGGCCCGGTTTCTCGAACCAACACCCACCCACCCACACACACTCAACACGTACCAACCCCCGCCCCACCCCCCTCTTAATCTGAACCAACCCTTCTTCACAGGCAAGCAGCAGCAGCCGGGGAAATGGGCAATAAATGAATGCAGCAAACACCTTTCCCCACCCCCACCCCCATCTATTGATTTTTTCTTCGGTTAGAGAGTGAGAGAGAGAGAGAGAGAGAGAGAGAGAGAGAGGAAAGAAAGAAAGAGAGAGAGAGAGAGAAAGAAAGAAAAGAGGAGAGAGAAGAGAAAGAGAAAGAGAGAGAAGAAAGAAGAATAGAGAAGAGAAGAGAGAAGAGAAAGAGAGAAAGAGAGAGAGAAAGAGAAAAGAAAGAAAGAGAGAGAGAGAAAGAGAAAGAAAGAGAGAAAGAGAGAAAAGAAGAGAGAGAAAGAGAAGAGAGAGAAAGAAAGAGAGAGAAGAGAGAGAGAGAAAGAAGAGAGAGAAAGAAAGAAAAAGTGAAATCTTACCAAAGTCAAAAAAACCCAGTAAGATTAAAAAGAAAATAAAAAAAATTAAAAAAATAAAAA
>CM042166.1:6841160-6951117 GCA_023376005.1 Doryteuthis pealeii | reverse complement strand
CAAACGAAGGGGACGGAAAGAGATAGAGAGAAGAGAAGTGAGGTAGAAGAGAGAGAGGAGAGAATAACATGAAGAGAGGGGCAGAGAAGAGAATAGAGGAGTAGGAGAAAGTGAGAGAGAGAGAGAGAATGAAAGAGCTAGGGGGAGAGATAGAGAGAGAGAAAGAATGAAGAAAGCAGGGGAGAAAAGGATAGAGAGAGAAAGTGAGGAGAGAGAGAAGAAAAGAAAAAAATGACACTTGAAGTCCATTAGAGTAATATAACTTAAAAGGTTTTGAAGGTTAACAAGAAAAAAAAATGGGATATTCAGAATCACATCCATGAATATTGAATGTTTAGCTGAATATTTTCGATCTACGAAAACAGATTCTTTTCTTTCTTTTTAGATATATATTATATTATGTATACTAATATATTATAATATATAGTATATATATATATATAAAAATGCTAGTCATCCAACAGACACGTGTTTCAAAACATGTATTCACGTGCATCTTGCAGTGGCTAGACACAGCAACTATCTCTGACCAGAAGCGAAAACCAACTGACTTTTCGTCCTCCTATTCTCCCCGTATCGTTAACTGCTCACGATCAGGAACCATTTGAGACAGCTGCCATAAAGGGTTGTGTTTTAAACTATTAAATAATACATTTGTTATTATTTATGATTCACCAAAGAGATCCAGTCTGTAACAGACGAATCATCACACACACCACCAGATAAGAGAATCCAATTATGAAGGGGATAGATTCTATTTAGAATCAATCAAATATCGTCCTGTATACCACAATGCATGCTCAATGTTGATGCAACTTACAAATTTATCAAGGATTTTACAAATCCCTAAGTGAGCTCAATGTATAATAACTAAATAAATTTAATCATAAAATAAAGAAAAAAAAATATTTTTGCTTACAACGTATTGGTTTTTTTAAAAAATCCTTTTTTAGTTTCATTAAAGAAAGAAAAAACATCTGTTTTCTAGAATGCATTCAAACTGTTTTTCTCCGGTGTGAAATAAACGAAAATGAGAAATTTGTCTTGTTAAATGAATTTGTAAAAAACGCAGGTTTTAAAAGTAACAAAAAGGGGTCGAGTTTTCTTTTTTTGGAAGACGTAAGCAAAAAAGTATCTTTTACTCTATTCTAGTTTTTCGGCAATCTTTATGTCATAGGCTATTGTGAGACGGGGCTCATATAGAGTTCTGGTCAAAATAGATTATAATAGCAAACGACTTGAGGCGAATTCTTAAATTAAAGTATTTGTATACGCTGCCAGAATTGTAAAATATCTTCCAGTATTGTATTTATTTATTTATTTTATTGGGGGTGTCATCCACTAGACACCCGTGATTCCACTTGGATTCCCATGGGGTAATGAAGTACTAGCAGGACCTGTTAGACCATACCACAGTATGACAATTTAATTATTACAACGTTTGATGATGTTTACTTAAGAGCTATTTCTTCTTTGGGTTTATTCTCTCTCTGTTCTATGCTTTGTTCTTATAAATCAGGAACACAGAACATATTCTTTTGGTGTATACATATTTTATTTCCGGTGCTCCCACTTAATGCATACATGCTGGAGAAATCAGTCATAATGCAAATATCGCATTTTAGCCACAAAGGGTTTCTCATTGAATTCTTCAGTCCTTACTCAAGACTTCTCCGGAATACTAAATCCCATTATATGATCAACCAATGAAAATCCAATTCAGGTTAACCTGGGGTGAAAGCTTGTCAATTAAAACCCCTAGTGAATATTTTGGTTCCACATTTGAAAGTTTGAGCCGCAAATCAACTACCTCTATGTGAAATGCTTTTCGTAAATAATGCATATGGCAAGTAACAGATTTGACCTATTGAAAACTTGGAAAGATAAGTTTAGCTCAGAGGCATATTGTACAGTATAAGGAGCGGATGGTAGGTCGTTGGCGCTCAACCGTCAAGAATGCAAAAACAATCTCCTTGGTCTATGCACTAGTGAAAAGGGGTAGACACGCCTCGCTGATTGCTGATACCGACTTTAGGCCACCCCAACGACTTTACTTAACTATCTATGGGTTACATTCAGCATTTGGTTTTTTTCTCCTAGACTGGTTCCACACCACTGCCTTTGCTATTTTAGGGCCTGATAGGACATGTTGAGGGGTGAAAGATCGATCTTTCTAGAAGCATCCCTTGCTGAATGAAATCCGAACTGCCTCATAGAAATTTGACCTTTACTGCCAATTTCCATTTCTCACTTGTCCTGGTAACTGGTGTTGGTCGCGGGCAAGGGGTTATCTCAGTCGGTAGAGAGCCGTCGACCTAGGAATCACAAGGTTCCGGGTTCTACTGGCCTTTCGCCAACTCAGCATATGAGTAGCTACAGGGATCTGTGAGGTAAAGGTGAGGATGCTACGGTAGATGTGAGTGCTACCGCATAGACACTAAAAAACAAGTTGTCTTTTATTTCTTAAACGCTAAGGTAAAGGGGATAGATACTCACTTTGTACAGTCTGGTTGATACCAACTTGTAGGCACCCTGGACGACTGAGCCTGGCTAGGCTAACTTCTCCGGTCTTCAATGGTTTGAATTCCAGTTTTTCGTTCTCTAGAAACCATTGTCTAGGCCAAGGTGTAGTGTCAGTCGGCCCTACTATTTACCCACAGCTGCAGTGAGGAATAGTTAGAATTACATGTACCTTTTCCTAAAGGGTACTATTGAATGCAAACAACTCAGTTCAGGTTGTTGAACTTGGTAGTATAATCCCCTTTTCCTACGGGTTACTTCGCTCGGCCGCATTCAGATCAGTGTTTCTCAGTCTTTTCGCTTTGGGGGGGGGGGGATATGTCCCCCTCCTCACCTAAATGTGAGTTTTTTGTGTGCTCCCTTCATACTTATCGGTCCCCAGGGAAAAGCTTTAATTAAGAAATAGATAACACTAATAAACAGCTATTTGGCATAATGATCAAGATTTTTTCTTTAAGTGACAAGTAATAATTATGCTTAATCAAAATGCTGTAGATCTAATTTAACATTTAACTGAATAATATTTTTTATTTTATTCTAAATAATTATTAATTACAAATTAGTCCTCCCTCTATATTTTTGTGGGTTCCGTAAATTTTGGTGGCCACCTGTTGGCTCCTCATTTCTTTAAAGTATTAGCCTTGTGTGAATCAACCAATCCCCCCCCCCCGAAAAAAATCATCAAATTGGTCCTCGCTGAGAAACCTTCATTTAAACACTATGGCAATACATTTCTATAGAGTCTATAGGAAGAATGACTGGTAGTCTTGCAAATCAAGCCAACTCAAAAGTTCGGGAATGCCAACCTTCTAGGAATAATAGGAATTGATTTTCATTGATAGAAACTTAACGACATGAACGAGGTCAGTGACCTTTAGAAAGGATAAATAAATAAATAAAGATTTAACATTATTATCACTTAAAACGTAAAAACAAGTGTGAAGTTTCAAATGATGAGAAGGATCAAGTAATTTAAAATTTTGAAGTTAATTTTTTTTTCTTAGAATAGCACTGTTGTACTTGTCCGTTGCCTCTTGCATAAAATCAAGGTCCACCCTCACTCTTCACATCACCAACACAAGTAAGCAGTATTAACACTTTCGTAGATGAAAAGTTATAAATAATTTGGCACGATTTAAAACACGAAATCTGAGGAAATTTTAAATTATTGCACGTGAGCTAAGATTAAATTAACTGAAAAATCTCCCCTCTGTCGTGAAAATGTGGATAATGAAGATTTTTAAAGGAATATTTGCCACAGTGTCAGTTTAAATAATAAATAAATTAAAAATCAAAATGGACCATTATTAACAAATAAGAAAAAGAAAAAGAAACAAACAAAATAACGATAATCAGTTGAAAAAATAATTTTCCCTATTTGTTATTATCAAGTCCGAAATATTTCAGTCAGTGGATGCACTTAAAATAGAAAAAAAAAAAAAACAGAAAATGTTTTTCCGGTGCAAACAGTGAATTTTTATGACATTTTAATAATTACAAAAATACTTTTAATGAGCAATGTTTCATCAGATATATTTAGAAAATATAAAATCAGGACAAATTAGTTTATAAAAAATGCAGAACATGTGTCGCATCGGAGGTTGACCAATTTAGTTTTGAATCTACGTTCACACGTAGGTGGATGTAATGTAGAATTTATTGGGATCCCTAATTAGATTATAGTCGCTTGAACTACTGAATATTTTTCTTTTTCTCTTCTTTTTCTAGAAATTTGGACTTGTGAAATTCAATTGTTTTAGTAAAAAATATGAATGAGTTAAAAGCATCAATGTAAAAATAATGGAATTGAGAGAGAAAAATGATTATTAATTTAAAAATTAACAGGTGAAATTAGAAAAAAATAAAAAACCATATCAAATAAAAAAAAATGAATAATTAATTGCATTGGTCATAAATTGGTTTAAATTCGAACCTTTTTATAAATCTCTAAAAAAAAAAAATTCTTCATCTGGAAAGGGTTTACCGACAATTCTCTAAGTTTCTTGTAATATCGAGGACCAGGACCCGTTTTACGACATCTGATATTTTCAAATTGGACAACTAGCTTGTAGTAGTGGGCTAGTCTAAGTGTTCAGTTAAGTGATCAGTATGAGCACATGTCGTAAGGTAGTTTTGTTCATAAGTATACTCTTACTTTGTAGAATGATTTAGAAAATAACACTCTCAGAAAAAAATCCTAACAAATAATTAAGTTTCAGAAAAACCTATTTGTTATCTTCGAGTCAAATAGACTGGGGAAAAATATGGTCATTCTGAATAAGATGAGAAGTTGATATTAAAAATGAGATAAAAAGAAAAAAAGAAAATAGGCAAATAAAATTCGCTTTCTTTTTATTTTGTCGTTGTTACGCTTTCATTTTTAAATAAGGTTTTTGTCCCTAATTCACTATCATCATCATCATCATCATCATTATGAACAGCAGCTGGAGGAGAGAAAGAAAAAGTGGAAAAACTGTGGTAAAAGTGTTCTAAGGCAATGTGAAGGTCGTTTTTCCAGCAGAATGGGTCACATGTGAGAAAGTGAAAACGTTGGATGAGATTGTTATCAACATAAACTTCATGGGTCCACACAAGTCAAGTATAACAGGCGGCGGGGAGGGATTTTTGTTTATTTATTAATTGTTTTGTTATTGTTAACAGTTCGACTGAAGAGATCTTCTTTGCAGTTGTTTTGTGGTTAAAAGAATAACACACAACCGGCAAATTAGTTCATTTTTCGGGGTTTGTTAGATTTTTTTTGTTTATTAATTTCCTTCGCCATCAACTTAAGAATGACCGAACCGGCTTCTACACGAGTTTTAGAATGAATGCAGGGATGGCGATGAGATTGTTATTTATTATGTTTCTTTGTAATAAAATTGGACGCCACCTCTAAAAACAGTGAACGATCAAATAGCAAGCGTGCGAAGTCCAAAAAGAAGAAAAAAAAAACTAGAAGAGTTTCAAAGGTGCATGAAAATAATGAAAAGCTTTCTCCGCTCAGTTGTTTTTGTTTTTTTTTTTTAACGATAAAACAATTCGATACATTTTTTATTTTGTTTACTTAGAGAAATCATATGTGTTTTGGAATGAAGTCTTGTCAAATCAGCGATTGTTATTTAATTTGATAAAACTCTTTTTTTACCGAATGGAATTATTAAAAGATATTTTAGCTAATTTCTCATTTTTAGTCAATTTTTGTTTTAAATGCAGAATCGTAAAAAAAGGTTAAATTTAACAATGCTATTTTTGCATTTTAATTTGAAGAAAATAAATGTTTTGAGAAGTCTGTATCTTTTTGAAAACACGTTTATTTCGATTCTACCAATGATAGATAATATTTGAAAAAGTGATGACGGTTTTGTATTTTTATGTTTTTACGAATTAAAAATTCGCAACAAAAAATATCGTAATAATTGGCGATTGTTACGTACCGTGACATCTTGTTACTAATATAAAGCGAGCATTCAATGATACGGTTGAACATGAAAGAATACTGTCCAGTTTCGTGTAGATCCCGCTCATAGGGCCAAAAACCACCCACAATCAAAATTCAAATTTTTTTTTAAAAAAAAAAAAATTAAAAAAAGTAAAAAGAATTTTAAGAAAGTTACTTTTGCTACAGTGTACTCACTAAAGTTTAGGTTCACCATGGCCTTTTAGTGTGAACTGCTAAGAATATCATAGATTTAATTTAAATAAATGACTGATAATGAACACATTAAACAATAAACATGCGAATAAGCAGCTTAATCTGATACTCATTCATAGTCGACTCATGCACAGAATTAATTTTACCAGGATTTAAAAGATTGATTGTTAGCGACGTCTTTACCTGGATGAGCCAAAACTTTCACGCGTGCCAACGGAGAAGACTGTGAAAAACAGCGAAGATGTTCTAGAAGATGTAATAGGCTGTGGGGACGAGTTAGCGTGAAAACGATAAACTAAATTGGACTAATTTTTTGAAAAAGCATTTTTGTTTTTCTCCATGGAAATACGTAATTTTTGCTGGGTTTATTTTGTCATTTAGTCTTCTAGGAATAAATGAAATAAGAGTTTGTTTAAATGAGTGGATAGCAAAAGGAACGAAAAAAGATATTTATTTTATGAGCTAGGAGAGTTAGATTTACCAGTCCATCTCACCGGCCATATGTTGGTTGGGTGGTGAAAAAGAACCCTTCAAAAATGCTTTTTAGTTATCATTAGACCTTCATAAAGACTTTTATCTATTTCAACTAATTAGACATAATATCAATTTATAAGGGACTGAGATATTGGAAGATTAGATCACGACAACCTAAAAAAAGTAACCACTTTTTTGAAAATTTCAAACTTTCAAAGTCTGACCTAAAAAACTAAAACAACTTCAATAGTATTTGCGTTTAATAACAAGAAAAAGAATTTTCTTCTCTCTATCCCAATTTTAACAATTTTCCTTTAACAAGAATACACGTTTATTGAATTAATTCAAACTTTAAAAGAACTTTTAATCGAATTTTTAAACTTCCTTTGTAGAAAGATCTGTACGAGTGAAAACTTACTTTTAAGAAAAATAAAACTCGTCATTTTTTGAGAACTGCAAGAGAAAATAAAAACATGCATATTTTTGTCTTATTTTTTCTCCAGGCAAAAAATAAACAACTTTAAACCCCTTTTTCTTTTAACAACAATGTTATTTTAACAACACAAATATTCGTTTATATTTGAAGACTCCCGACTTGTAATAAAGGGGTTTTATTACAATTCCTACACCCCCTTTTTTTTGGATAGTTGAGTATATGTCTCAATTATAACATAATTCGAAAAAAAAAACAAAAGGTTTTATTTAAATTCCACTTTAAATAGAAATTAAAAAATATACAACGTATATTGTTTTTAAAAAATAATCCTTTTAGTTTTCCTTAAAGAAAGAAAAATCAATCTGTTTTTTCTAGAAATGCATTACTTTTTTTCCTCGAGTGTGAAATAAACGAAATGAGAATTTTATTTTTAAATGAATTCGTAAAAAGCAGGTTTTAAAAGTAGCAAAAAAGGGTCGAGTTTTTCTTTTTTTGGAAGACGTAAGCAAAAATAAGAAGACAAAAATTAGACGGACGGGGTTGGGGGTCTGCTCAACCAACGAGGAGGAAAAAAGAGAGACAACCAGGAAGTAATAGAATGAGTCAATAACTAAAAGTCCTTTTTTTTTTCTTCTTTGTTTATTACGCTAGATATTTACTTATAACATACACTCCTGGTTTTTTAACGATAAATAGGGGACAAATGTGACAATATCAGACTAAATTGGGGGAATTCTTCTTATTTCAAAGGTAAACAAACGTAAAAAGACAAAAAGAATCGTTCGTGCCCGATTCTCATAGAATATGGTTGGATTTTTAAAAACACGAAAGAAGCATTGGTAGTTTTCTTTGAACAAGAAGATTTTTAATAAAAGGCGGAAATTATATTCTATAAATCGAAAATTAAACCACACATAAATAATTTAATAAAATGATTCATTGAGATTAAAAATCTCGTTAACAGCACAACACGCACTTCTTCATCTCAGCAACAAAAAAAAAAAGAGAAAAGAAACGAACACATGAGTATAGAAATTATAAATAATTATATAAACTCACAGTAATCGATAATATCCACCGGTGAAGCCCGAATATCCATAAAACGTCCTTTAAAAAATAGATTTATATATATATGTTTAATGTTGGAAGTAAGAGAGTATCCGATGTTGACAAAAGCAGAAATGTTGGCCATGACCTAACCGTGAGGGCTGCCGTTAACGCCAATGTAGGCTACCAAACAGGCACACCACATCACCACCAACCACCGCCGCCGGCCGCGCACCGCCCTCCGCCGTCGTCGTCCCCGCCGCCGCCACTAATTACGTAGAGAGAGAGGGGGGGAAACACACGCATTATTACGTATATATCTCTTTACTACTAACCACGTCTTAGATCTGCCCTTCTTTTTTTTCTTTTCGTTTTCTTTTTAACAGGATGCCACTTTCCTTTTTTCTTTCTTTCTTTCTCTCTCTCTCTCTCTCCTCTTTCTTTCTCTTCTCTTTCTCTCTAACACGTTTTCTTCCTTACTTTCCTTTCTCTTCAATTTGGCCGCTACTAAGAAAAAGAAAGAAGAAAAAGAAGAAGGACATTACAAACAACGCGCGTAATATTCGGGGTTTGCGATGTTAATGGTATTTGCAAATTTCTAAATGATCCTAGAAATTGAAATTTAGGAAGAAAGCGAAAACATGATCAAATTGAAGGAGATTTTTTTTACTTTCTAACTGACTTTTAAAAAAAAAAATGAAAAAAAAATTTTTTTTTTCTAAAAAATGATTAATGAAATCGACTTGTGAAGAAAAAAAGCCACGATTTTTAAAAACGTGGAAGCAAGCACCTGTCTTGATTTTAAACTTTTTTTCTGATTTTCTTCTTTTAATTTTCTTCTTTCTTCCTGGATTTCCATTTGTTTGTTCGTTATGTCCTCTCTTCTCTTCATGCTTTTCGTTATATCTCAAATTTTTATTCTAAATTGAATTAATAACATTCTTTAAAAAAACAAACGCATTCCTCGTGGGCCAGACTCTTCTTTAAAGTCCGATATTATTATCTTAATTAACCTTAAAAGAAAAGTAGCCGCGATTTTATTTTCTTATTTCTAGTAAAAACCAGATGATATTTCGAATTTTCAAGTTGTAATATTTTTGTAAATAGAAAAACTGCTAGTCGATGAGAGAGAGAGAGAGGGAAGGGGTGGTATGTTTTCCGTATGTACATGTGTTGTTGTGTCTTTTTTGTTTTCAACTCTGTGTGTGTGTGTGTGTGTGTGGTGTGGTGTGTGTGTGTGTGGTGTGTGTGGTGTGTTGTGTGTGTGGTCGTCGGTTCTTTTTGCATAAGATGACAACCAAAACTGATTAGGAAAGATCACTCAACGCCGCACACACACACCCCTCTCCGTCTCATTTATCTATCTCTTTAACTTTAATCTCTGTATTTATCTAACTCTTTCTCTCTCTCTCTATCTTTCTCTCTGCTCTCTCTCTCTATTCATCTATCCCTTTTTATATCTACTCTAACTATTTTCTCTCTATCTATTTATTATTTATCTATCTTCCCTTTCTATCTATATTAAATTATCTATCTTTTCTCGTATGTTCGCTCATCACCTTCTCTCTATTTATATACTCTCTCCTTTCTCTTATATCTATATAATATATCTTCTTACTCCCCTCTCTATTCCTTTCTTTCTTTCTCCTCTTCTCTCTCTCTCTCTCTCTGTTTTATCTCTCTCTCTCTCTCTTCTCTCTCTCTCTCTATCTCTCTCTCTCTCTCTTCTCTCTCTCTCTCTCTCTCACAATTTTCTGTGACAGCAGAGACAGACTAGCTAATGTCGTTGGTGATAATGATGATGATGATAACGAAGATAAGACAAAATAATAGAAAATTCTTTTGTGTATTTGGAGTCACTTTCCTTTAAAAGAAGTCAAAAATATTGTAGGACGAATCTCGTTGTTTAAGAATCGAAGAGACGTTCCTTTTGTTTTTCCCTCTCTCTTTCCTTTTCTTTCTTTTTCTCTTTCCTTTTCTCTACTAAAACGGAATGACCACTGGCGAAAAAGAGAAATCTCTAAACTGTTATATATTTTTTATTTTTAACTTCCACTTCCCATTTTAATGGTAGAATTATTACTTCGAACCGAAAAAGCAATTGGTCGAATGACGTTATACACTAAAGTTTTCTTTCTATCATTCCTCTCTCGTCTCTCTCTACGCACTTAACCGTTTTTTCTTTCTTCTTTTTCTTTTAGTATTCTTCTTTTTTCCTTTCTATCTCTTTCTCCACCAGCCATGAATCCGCGCAAAATAACAACCTTTTTCCTATAATTTTCCGCCATACCATCTTCTTCTTTCGGTAGACAGTGAATTTCAGGGGCGTCATCTTTTTTATTATGTCTACTGGATGTGTTAGTGAATATGGAATGAGTCCAATGTCATATTTTTCATTTCTCAACTGGCGATTAAATTTTAATTTATCGTTTTAAATACTCGGCAATAATTACCTGCGAATAGTAATTTTCAATTTATTTCAGTATAGGACTTGATAAGTTTAAAATCTCAATTCCCCTGAAATTTTAAGGGAATTGGAGATTAATAAACAATTACACAATTATAACAATTATAGTTATAACAATTTTTCACCTCGGCGTTGTTATTTTAAGCTTAAAATAACACGCCGAGGTGAAAAATTGTATAACTGAATCTACGTACAACTTTAATCCACACAGCATCAATTAATGCTGTCGGTTTAAATGAATTAACGATAATTAAGTCATGTTTCCTTCCCAGTTTAGAATTGAAAAATAATACATTGGACTTTATTTTTATTCTAACTCTAATCCGAGACTAGGTAAAAAATTACGCCTTGAATCACAGTCTACTTTTTTCTTTATATGCATTAATTTATTCCAAGTGTTCAAATCATATTTCATAATCGAAACGTTTTAAACGTAATATAATTAAATAATTAATAGAATTTCTCATTTAACACTTGATTTTGGATACGACACCATAACATAAAATTGGGTTCCCCATTGTCACCGTGGCGTGACCATATATTATGTATCAATGACAAATATTAAATCTAACGTCGATGAAATGGCGCATGTTCAGAACAGGTTCAATTTTAAAAATTGGCCGGACGACGTAAGAAAAGAAGAGTCGAACGAGATTTTTTCTTTTTCTCTCTCTACCGATCAGCAAAAGAAAAAGTGAAAATGATCGGAAGAGCTACCCGTATGATCAAGCACATGTTTGTTTTGCTTCTTTAATACAGAACCTTTTTTTTTTTCTTTTTACTTTTTTTTTATAAAAACCTTTTCTTGAGTGTGTGTGTGCGGTACGTGGATTTTTTCACAAAGAAAAAAAGTGGGAGAAACGCCTTTCGCAGTGATAAGGATAGAGAGCGAGAAGGGGGGGGGGACGGTAGGATGTTCTTGGAAGCGGGAGAGATGTTTCCGAGAAAGGGAAGGGGGGGTGGGAAAAAAGGGGGACAGGTAATCAAAGTTGGTTTAATGTATATTCGCCAGGGAAGATGAATATACGAATTTTCGGTTTCGAGTAAACCAAAGGATTTTGGGATGAATAAGTAGCACCCACCCGAAACATACCCTTTTTTTCGTAGATCGATCTGCTTTGTCTGAGAACGATCTCCTTTTCTTTGGAAATATCTTTGAAAGTGGAAGCGGAATAGAGTGGCTCTAAAAGTGGGGTTCGAATTTACAATGTAGTATAGTGAACTCATGACTTTGTCACCTATCTTTATGTAAATAAGATTGTAGAAAGGGTTGAGAGGGGAAATCATATAAAATACTTACCGAAATGCACACTAAAAATAGCAAATGCAAATAATGTATATATAAATATATATATATATATATATATATATATATATATTGGGAATATGTGCTTACTTGAAGTCGTAACTAAATTTGAAAAGTTAATTAATTAATAATTATTAGGTACGACTTCAATTAAGCATATTCTCCCAAAAAATTTCGGCTAAAAAAGCCATATCAAATAACAACATCGCTTGTGTATTTAGTTCAAAAAAAAAAAATATTTTAAAGTTATCAGAACTAAGTTTCCATTTCATTTTTATTTTTTTTACTCGCTTTAATAATTAATTTTTTTTTTACTCCTTTAATAAATTTGATGATACTTTACTTATGATACAAACTCTCCGATAACTTTAAATATTTTTTTTTTTTTTAAACTAAATACACAAGCGATGTTGTTTATGATAGGCTTTTTTTAGCCGAAATTTTTTGGGAGATATGTGCTTTTAATTGAAGTCTACTATTAATTAATTAATTAATTACTTGTCAATTTAGGTAGACTTCAATTAAGCCACATATTCTCCCAATAATAATATATATATATATATATATATAATAATAATATATATACATTATTTGCATTGCTATTTTTAGGTGGGCATTTCGGTAAATATTTTTATGATTTCCCCTCTCAACCCTTTTCTACAATCTATTTACTAAAGATATGGTGACAAATCATGAGTTCACTATACGTACATTGTAATCGAACCCCCACTTAGAGCCACTCTATTCGCTTCCACTTTTCAAAGCGATATTTCCGCAAAGAGAAAGGAGACGTTCTCAGCAAAGCAGATCGATCTAAAAAAAGGGGGGTATGTGTTCGGGGTGGGGGTGCCTACTTTCATCCCAAAAATCCTTTGTTTACCTCAACCGAAAATTCGGTATATTCATCTCCCTGGCGAATAACATTAACCAAACTTAGCAGGTTACTGACCACTTTTTCCTCACCCCCTCCTTTCTCGGAAACATCTCCCCGCTTCCAAGAACATCCCTTAACCGTCCCCCCTTCTCGCTCTCTATCCTTATCATGGAAAGGCGTTTCTCCCCATTTTTTCTTTGTGAAAAATCAACTACGCACACAACAATCAAGAAATGGTTTTATAAAAAAAAGTAAAAAGAAAAAAATTCTGTTATTAAAGAAGCAAAACAAACATGTGCTTGATCATGACTGGGTAGCTCTTCCCGATCATTTTCGGTCTTTTTCTTCTTTGCTGATCGGTTAGAGAGAAGAAAAAGAAAAAGAATCTCGTTGACTTCCTTCTTTTCTTACGTCGTCCGCAATTTAATTGACTCTGTTTCTGACATGCGCATTTCATCGACGTTAGATTTAATATTTGTCATTGATACATAAAAATGGTCCAGCACGGTGACAATGACAATGTTATGGTGTCGTTATCAATTATCAAGTGTTAAAATGAGAAATTCTTAATTAATATAATTATATTACGTTAAAAACGTTTCGATTATGAAAATATGATTTTGAACACTGGAATAAATAATGATATAGAAAAAAGGGTAGACTGTGAAACTTCAAGGGCGTAATTTTTTACCCTAGTCTATCCGGAATAGATGTTAGAATATAAAATAAAGTTCAATGTAATAATTTTCAATTTCTAAACTGGAAGGAAACATGACTTAATATACGTTAATTCATTTAAACGACAGCATTAAATTGATGCTGTGTGGATTTAAATTGTTACGTAGTGATTCAGTTATATCAATTTTTCACCTCGGCGTTGTTATTTTAAGCCTAAAAATAACAACGCCGAGGTGAAAATGTATAACTATACTATTGTTTATAATTGTGTAATTGTTTATACTCCAATTCTTGAAATTTCAAGGGAATTGAATATAAACTTATCAAGTCCTATACTGAAATAAATTGAAATTACTATTCGCAGGTAATTTTGCGAGTAATTTAACGAAAATAAAAAATTTAATCAGTTGAGATAAAAATATAGACATTGGACTTCATTTCATATTCCACTAACATCTAGTCCAGTAGACTAATAATAAAAAAATACGCCCTGAATTCACTGTCTATCCGAAAGAAAGAAGACTGGTGCGAAAATATACGAAAAAGTTTGTATTTTTGCGTATCATCGTGGTCGGAGAGATAGAAAGAAAAAGAAGAATGACAAAAGAAAAGAAAGAAAGAAAAGCGGTAAGTGCGTAAGAGAGACGAGAGGAGAATGATAGAAAGAAACTTAGTGTATTAACGTCATCGACCAATTGCTCTTTTCGGTCGAGTAATTATTTTCTAACATAAAATGGGAAGTGGAGTTAAAAATAAAAGAAATATATAAACAGTTTAAGAGATTCTCTTTCGCATGTGCGTATTCCGGTTTAGTAGAGAAAAGGAAAGAGAAAAAGGAAAAGAAAGGAAAGAGAGAGGGAATGAAAAAAGGAACGCTCTTCGTTCTTTAAACAACGAGATTCGTCTCTACATATTTTTGACTTCTTAAAGAAAGTGACTCAAATACACAAGAAGTGAGATTTTCTATTATTTTCTTATCTTCGTTATCATCACATGCAATTATCACCAACGACATTAGCTAGTCTGTCTCTGTCCTGTACAGAAAGTTTTGAGAGAGAGAGAGAGAGAGAGAGAGAGAGAGAGAAGAGAGAGAGAGAGAGAGAGAGAGAGAGAAGATAAAACAGAGAGGAGAGAGAGAGAAAAGAGGGAGAAAGAAAGAAAGATAGAGAGAGGAGTAAGAAAGAATATATAGATATAAAGAGAAAGAGAGGATATAAATAGAGAGAGGTGATGAGCGAAACATACGAGAAGATAGATAATTAAATATAGATAGAAGGGTAGATAGATAATAATAATAGATAGAGAGAGAAATAGTAGAGAGATAATAAAGGGAAGATGAATAGAGGAAGAGAGAGAGAAAGATAGAGAGAGAGAGAAGAGATCAGATAAATACAGGATAAAGAAAGAGATAGAAAATAGAGACGGAGAGAGGGTGTGTGTGGTGCGCTGTGAGTGAGTTTTCCTATCAGTTTTGGTGTATCTGTGATGCTAAAAAGCACCGACGACCACACACACACACACACACACACACACACACACACACACACACACACACCCACGCACACAGAGTTTGAAAAACAAAAAAGACACAACAACACAATCGTTACATACGAAAACACTTACCCCCTTCCTTTCTCTCTCTCTCATCGACAGAGTTTTCTATTTACAAAAATATTACACACTTGAAAATTCGAAATATCACTAGTTTTTCTAGAGAAAATTAAATCGCGCTACTTTTCTTTTAAGGTAAATTAATGATAATAATATCGGTATGTTTAAGAAGAGTGGTCCCACAGAATCGTTTGTTTTTTTTAAAGAAATGTTATTAATTCAATTTAGAATTAAAGATATTTGAGATATAACGAAACATGAAGAGAAGAGAGACATAACGAAACAAACAATGAAAATCCAGAAAGAAGAGAAATAAAAAGAAGAAAATCAGAAAAAGTTTAAAAATCAGACAGGTGCTTGTCCACGGTTTTTAAAATCGTGGCTTTTTTCTCACAAGTCGATCATTAATCATTTTTGAAAAAAATTTTTTTTTCATTTTTGTTTTTTTAAAAAAGTTCCAGTAGAAAGTAAAAAAAATCTCCTTCTTTGTTTGTTTCTGCCTTCCTTCCGTAAATTTTCAAATTTCTAGGAATCATAGTGGTATTATTTGCAATAACCATTAACATCGCAATCCCCGAATATTAGCGCGTTTGTTTTGTATGTCCTTCTTCTTTTTCTTCTCTTTTTCTTTAGTAGGCGGCATTGTAAGAGAAGGGAAATAAGGAAGAAAACGTGTTTAGGAGAAAAGAAGAGAAAGAAAGAGAGAGAGGAGAGGAGAGAAAGAAAGAAGAAAAAAGAAGTGGCATCTTGTTAAAAGAAGAAAACGAAAAAGAAAAAAAAGAAGGGCAGATCTAAGAGTGGTGTATAGTAAAGAGACTAATACGTAATAACGCTGTGTTTCCCCCCCTCTCTCTCTACGTAATAGTGGCGGCGGCGGCGACGAACGGCGGAGGGCGGTGCGCGGCGCGCGGTGGTGGTGTTGATGTGGTGTGCCTGTTTGGTAGCCATAGACATTGCGTTAACGGCAGCCTCACGTAAAGTCATGGCACATTTCGCTTTTGTCACAATCGGATACTCTCTTACTCCAACATTAAAATCATAATATATATAAATCTATTTTTTAAAAAGGAACGTTTTATGGGATATTCCGGGGCCTTCACCGGTGGATATACGATTACTTGAGTTTATATTTTATTTTAATTCATACTTCATGTTTCGTTCCTTTTCTCTTTTTTTTTTTTGTTTGCGAGATGAAGAAGGCGTGTTGTGCGTTAACGAGATTTTTACTCATGAATCATTTTATTAACTTATTATGTGTGTTTAATTTTTCGATTTATATGATTAATAATTTCCGTCCTTTTTATTTAAAATCTTCTTTTGTCGAAAGAAAACTACCAATGCTTCTTTCGTTGTTTAAAAATCCAACAATTTCTGAGAATCGGGCACGAACGATTCTTTTTGTCTTTTTCGTTTGTTTACTTTGAAATAAAGACAGAATTTCCCCCATTTATCTGATTATGTCCACATTTGTCCTTATTTATCGTTAAAATAAAACCAGGAGTGTGTATAAGTAAAATAATTCTACGCGTAATAAAAAGAAAAAAAAAAAAAGACTTTAGTTATTGACTCATTCTTTTATTTACTTCCGGGGTTTTTCTCTCTTTTCCTCCTCGTGGTTGAGGCAGACCCCCAACCTCCCCGTCCGTCTCAAATTTTTGTCTCTCTTCATTTTTGCTTACTTTCCAAAAAAGAAAACTCGACCCTTTTTGCTAGTTTTTTACTTTTAAAAACCTGCTTTTTTACGAATTCCATTTAAAAATAAATTTCTCATTTTCGTTTATTTCACACTCCGAGAAGAAAAGTGAATGCATTCTAGAAAAACAGATTGTTTTTTTCTTTCTTTAATGAAACTAAAAGGATTATTTTTTAAAAACCAATATACGTTGTATATTTATATTTCTATTTTAAAGTGAATTTAAATAAAACCTTTTTGTTTTCTTTTTCGAATTATGTTATAATTGAGACATATTCCAACTATCCATAAAAAAGGGGTGTAGGTAATGTAATAAACCCTTATTACAAGTCGGGAGTCTTCCAAATATAAACGAATATTTGTGTTGTTAAAATTAACATTGTGTAGAAAAGGGTTAAAGTTTTGTTTATTTTTTGCCTGGAGGAAAAAATCAAAGACAAAAATATGCAGTTTTTTATTTTCTCTGCAGTTCTCAAAAATTGACGAGTTTTTTTTTTTCTTTAAAGTAAGTTTCACTTCGTACAGATTCTTTCTACAAAGAGAAGTTTAAAAAATTCGATTAAAGTTCTTTTAAATTTGAATTAATTCAATAAACAGTGTATCTTTATTGTTAAAGGAAAATGTTAAAATTGGAGAGAGAGAAGAAAAAAATCTTTTCTTGTTATTTTATATTGAGTTGTTTTAGTTTTTAGGTCAGACTTTGAAGGTTTGAAAATTTTTCAAAAAAGTGGTTACTTTTTTTTTTAGTTGTCGTGACTTTCAACTCGTCAGAGATTTCCCCAGTTTTCCCTTAATAATTGATATTATGTCTAAAGTGAAATAGATAAAAGTTTTATGAAGGTCTAATGATCTAAAAAAGCATTTTTTGAAAGGGTCTTTTTCACCAACCCAACCCAACATATGGCCGGTTAATGATGGACTGGAAAATCTCCCGCGTTAATTTCTTGTTCCTTCTTTTCAACGTAAAAATAAAAGCTATTTCTCTTTTTTCGTTCTTTTTTCCTATCCACTCATTTAAACACTCTTATTTCATTTATTCCTTTTAGAAAGACAGAAATGACAAAATAAACCAGCAAAAATACGTATTTCCATGGAGAAAACAAAAACATGCTTTTTCAAAAATTAGTCCCAAATTTAGGTTATCGTCGTGGCACGCGTGAAGTTGTTGGCTCATCCAGTAAAGACGTCGTCTAACAATCAATCTTTTTAATGCGGTAATATAATTCTGTGCATTGAGTCGAACCTATGAATGAGTATCAGAATTAAGCTGCTGTTATTCGATGTTTATTGTTTTAATGTGTTCATTATCAGTCCATTTATTTACACATAAAATCTATGATATTTCTTAGCAGTTCACACTAAAAGGCATGGTGACCTAACACTTTAGTGTACACTGTAGCAAAAGTAACTTTTTAAAATCTACTTTTAATTTTTTTTTAAAGATTTGATTTGATTTGTTTGTGTTTGCCTATGAGCGGGAATCTACACGAAACTGGGGAAGTATTTTCTTTATGTTCAACGTATAATTATGGTCGCTTTAATTGTAAAAAGTAGTGACGGTACGTACATCGCAATTATTACGATATTTTTTTGGCGAATTTTTAAATTCGTAAAAAAATAAATAAAACGTCCATCACTTTTTAAATATTATCTTATTGGTGAATGAAATAAAGTGTTCAAAAGATAAGTACTTCCAAATTTAATTTCTTTTCACAAATTTAAATCAAAATAGCTTTTTAAATTATACCTTTTTTTACGATTTGATTTAAAATAGCAAAAATTGACTAAAATGAAAATTAGCAAAATTTTTAATAATTCCATCGGAAAAAAAGTTTTAAAAATTAAATAAAATCGCTGATTAATTTTCATAACACATATGATTTCTCTCTGATAGTACTAAAAATGTATCGAATATGTTTTATCGTTAAAAAAAAAAAAAAAAACTGAGCGGAGAAAGTTTTCATTATTTTTTTACTGCTTTGAATCTTTCTAGTTTTTTTTTTCTTCTTTTGACGTTCGCACCTGCTATTGATCGTTCACTTGTTTAGAGGTGGGTCAATTTTATATTAAAGAAATAAATAAATAAACATCTCATCGCCATCCCTTCATTCATTCTAATAACTCGTGTAGAAGCCGGTTGGGTTTCATTTTAAATTGATGGCGAAGAAATGTTAATAAAAAAAAAAAATCTAAACAAACCCCCGAAAAATGAACTCTAAATTGCGGTTGCTGTTTTCTTTTTAACCACAAAATGCAAAGAAGTTCTCAGTCGACGTAAATAACAAAATATAAATAACAAAATCCTCCCCGCCTTTATTGATTGTGTGAGCCTGAAGTTTATGTTTTTACAATCATAATCCAACGTTTTTCACTAATTTTCAATTGACCCTTCTCTGGAAAAAGACTTCACATGTCTTGACATTTACAAGTTTTTTCATTTTTTTTTCTCTCTCCAGCTGTTGTTCATAATGATGATGATGATGATGAATGATAGTGAATTAGGAAAAACTTTTTTAAAAATGAAAACTAAACGACAAAAATAAAAAAAGCAATTTTTATTTCCTTTCTTTTTTTTCTTTTATCTTTTTAAAACTTTTCATCTTATTCAAATGAATTTTTTCCAGTTTTGACCGCAAACAAATGTGTTTTTTCTGAATTAATTATTTTTTAAGGATTTTTTTCTGAGAGTAGTAAATTATTTCTAAATCATTCTAAAACAGAAGTAGTATCCTTATGCAAACTACTTACGGTAATGTGCTCATTATGTATTACGTTACTGAAGATTAACTACCCATACTACAAGTAGTTTGGTCCAATTTTAAAATAGATGTGTAACCGCGCTCGTCTTTGGTGTTATTTAAACAGACATTAGAGAGTATTGTCGGTTTTACACCCTTTTCCGTTGATTTTTTTTTTTTTTTAGAGGTTTAAAAGGTTCGAGATTTAACAAATGTTTGACATATGAATTAATTATTCATTTTTTTTATTGTAAATGGTTTTTATTTTTTTAATTTCATGATAATTTTTAAATTTAATTAAATTTTTCTCTCTCAAAATTCCATATTTTTTTAATTGATGCTTTATTTAATCTCATTCATTTTTTACTAAAAAAATGATTTCACAAGTCAAATTTCTAGAAAAAGAAGAAAAAAGAAATTTATTCAGATTAACGAAATCTATTGGATAATAAATTCTAATTAATCACCGACGTGTTGAGATAGACTTAAAAATAATTTGTAAACCTCCATGCGACAATATTTCCTGTCATTTTTTAATAATTAATTTGTCTGATTTTATATTTTTAAGATATCTGTGAAACATTTTTTGCTTGATTAAAAGTATTTTGTAAATTTAAAAATGTATAAAATTCATTTTCCGGAAAAAAACATTTTTTCTGTTTTTTTTTTTTTTTTTTTTTTAAGTTGATCACCTGACTGAATATTTCGGCTTGAATATATATATGAATTATTTTTTTTCAATGATTTATCGTATTTTTGTTTGTTTGTTCTTTTTTCATTTTTTTTCTTATTTGTAATAAGTTGTCATTTTGCATTTTTAATTTGATTTATTTTTAATTGAGCCTTGGAAATAATTTCTCTTTAAAAAATCTTTCATTATCCACATTTTCACGACAGAGGGGGAGAATTTTATCAGTTTTTTAATCTTAGCTGTGCAATAATTTAAATTTTAGATTTAGTGATTTTTAAAAAAACCGTGCCAAATATTTATACTTTTCATTAGAAATGTTAATATCTACTTGTGTGTGTGTGAGAGTGAGGGTTGGACCTTGAATTTTTATGCAAGGCAACGGGACAAGTATCAACAGTGCATTAAAAAAAAAAAAATTTTAACTTCAAAAATTTTTATTTATTTAGATCTTTATCATTTGAAAATTCAACTGTTTTTATTTTAGGATAATAATGTTATTTATTTATATTTATTTTATTTTTTTCTAAAGGTCACTGACCTCTTCAGTCGTTAAGTTTTTTATCAATGAAATCAATTCCTATATTCCTAGAAGTTGCATTCCCGAACTTTTAGTTGGCTGATTTGCAAGACTACCAGTCAGGTTCTCTTAGACTTATAATGTTATTGCCAATTAGTGTTTTAAATGAAGGTTTCTCAGCGAGGAAGATGAGATTTTTTTTCGGGGGGGGGGGGATTGTTGGTTCCACAAGGCTAAACTTAAAAAATGAGGGAGGCCAACAGGGGCCACAAATTTAGGACCCACAACATATAGGGAGGACTAAATTTGTAATTAATAAATATATTTTAGAATAAAATAATAAACTTATTATTCAAGATTAAAATGTTAAATAGATCTAAGCTATTTTTTTAACATAGATATTTATTGTATTTAAAAAAAAATCTGATCTATTGCAAAGTAGCGTGTTTTTAGGTTTTCGATTTCTTAATTTAAGCTTTTCCCACTGGACCATAAGATTGAAGGGGAGACAAAAAACTCACATTAGGTTGAAGAGGGGGACATGATGCCCCCCCCCCCCCCAAAAAAAGACTGAGAACACTGATTTGAATGCGGCCAGTAACGTAGAAAGTGGATTATATACCCCAAGTTCAAACCCTGAACTGGGTTGTTTGCATTTCACATAGTACCCTTAGGAAGGTATTAATCTAACTATTTCTTCACTGCAGCTGTGGGTAAATAGTGGGCCGACTGGACACTAACCTTGGTAGACAACTGGTCTAGGAGAAGGAAACTGAATTCAACCAGTTGAAGACCGGGAGAAGGTTAGTCTCTGCCAGGCTCAGTCGTCAGGGTGGCCTAAAGTTGGTAATCAACCAGACTGCAAAGGAGTCTATCCCCTTTTAACTAGCGCTAGAATAAAGAGCATTGTTTTTTAGTGTCTGATGCGAAGCACACATCTACCGTCAGCTCCTCACTTTACTTTGATCCCTGTGCTACTCATATGCTGAGTTGGCGAAGGCCAGTATTGAACCGGAACCTTGTGTTCCTAGTCGACGCTCTAACGACTGAGATAACCCCTTGCCCGACCAAACCAGGTTAAGGACAAGTGAGATAATGAAATTGGCAGTAAAGGTTCAAATTTCAGCTGAGGCGCAGTTGGAGTTACTTCACAAGGATGCTTTTAGAAAGAGATCTCTTCCCCTCAACAGTTATAGGTAAAATAGGCAAAGGAGTGGTGGGCAACCAGTCTAGGAAGAAAAACAAATCTGAATTGTAAAGGCATAGATAAGTAAGTAAAGTCGTTGGGGTGGCCTAAAGTCGGTATCAGCCAATCAGCGAGGGTGTCTATCCACCTTTTCACTAAGTGATAGACCAAGGAGATTGTTTTTGCATCTGAGGTGGAGCGCCCACCTACCATCCGCTCCTTTACTGTACGATGCCTGAGCTAAACTATCTTTTCTTCAGTCATATAGGGTCAATCTGTACTTTGCCATATGCATTAATTTATAAAAGCACTAATTTTTACATAGAAGGTGTTGATTTGCGGCTCAAACTTTCAATGTGGAACCAAATATTCACTAGGGTTTTAAATTGACAAGCTTTCACCCCAGGTTAACTTGAATTGGATTTTCATTGGTTGATCATATAATGGGATTTAGTAATTTCCGGAGAAGGTTTGAGTAAGACTGGAGAATCATGAGAGAACCCTTGGTGGCTAAAATGCATTATTGTGCATTATGTAGAACATGATTATCTCCAGCTATGTAATGCATTAAAGTGGGAGCACGGAATAAAGATATGTATCACCGAAAAAAGAATATGTCTCATGTGTTCCTGATTTTATAAGAACACAAGATCGAAAACGAGAGATGCATATATTCTACACCGCAAAGGAAGAATGGACTCTTAAGTAGAAACATTATCAAAAGACGTTGTATATAAATTACTTGTCAGTAAGCTGTGGTATGTCTACTAAGGTCCTGCTAGTGATATATGCATTACCGAAGACCAATGGGAATGCAAGTTGGAATCACGGGGTGTACTAGTGGATTACCACCCCCAATAAAATAAATAATAAATGGTCCCTGGATGATATTTCTCTCTCACAATTCTTGGCAAGGTATACAATCTTTAATTTAGATTCTGCCATCAGTCGTATTGGCTATATAAATCTATTTTGACCAGCAACTCTACCCCTATGAGCCCCGTCTCATAGATAGCCTAAATGACATAAAGTATTAGCGAAAAAACTAGAATGAGTAAATATTTTTGCTTACGTCTTCCAAACAAAAGAAACTCGACCCTTTTTTTGTTACTTTTAAAAACCTGCGTTTTTACAAATCATTTTTTAAAAAACAAATTTCTCATTTTCGTTTATTTCACACACCCGGAGTAAAAAAAAGTGAATGCATTTCTAGAAAAACAGATTGTTTTTTTCTTTCTTTAATGAAACTAAAAAGGAGATTTTTAAAAACCAATACGTTGTAAGCAAAAAATATATTTTTTTCTCCTTTATATTTTATGATTAATTTTATTAGTTATTATATCATTGAAGCTCACTTAGGGATTTGTAAAATCCTTGTATAAATTTTGTAAGTTTGAATCAACATGAGCATGCATTGTGGATATACAGGAGTATTGATGATTCTAAAATCGAATTATCCCTTCAATAATTGGATTCTTTTATCTGTAGATGTGTGTGTGTGATGATCGTCTGTTTACAGACTGGATCTCTTTGGTGATCATAAAATATATAAACAAATGTATGTATTTAATTTCAAGTTTAAACACCAAAGCCTTTATGGCTTAGCTGTCAAATGGCTGAGAGGTTAAAACAGAATGCCGGGAGGACGAAAAGATCAGATTTGGGTTTTCGAGCTTCTGTCAGAGATAGTTGCTATGTGTCTAGCCACAACTGGAGACGTGAAATGTTGAAACACAGTGTCTGTGGATGACTTAGCATTTTTATATATATATATATATAATAATATATATATATATATTATATATAATATATTAATAAAAGAAAAGAAAAGAATCTGTTTCTAGATCGAAAATATTCAGCTAACATTCTAGATATTCTGGATGATATCTGTAAATATTCCCTTTTTTTTTTCTTGTTAACCTTCAACAACATTTTAAGATTAATATTACTCTAATGACCTTCAAGTCATTTTTTTTTCTTCTCTCTCTGACTACTTTTCTCTTCTCTATCTCTTTCTCCCCCTCTTTCTTTCATTCTTTCTCTCCTCTCTATTCTCTTCTCCCCCTCTTTCTTTCATTCTCTCTCTCTCTCTCACCTTTCTCTCTCTCTCTATCTCTTTCTCCCCCTCTTTCTTTCATTCTCCTCTCTCTCTCTCACCTTTCTCTCTCTCTATCTCTTTCTCCCCCTCTTTCTTTCATACTCTTCTCTCTCTCTCTCTCCTCCCTTTCTATTATATCCATACACAAATATAGTATGATGGTTATTTTCACAAAACAATGAGTGATTGTGTTCGTCTAATTTAGGGAATCTCAAGTTCGAAGATTCAAAAGAATTCTTATGTCTTAGCGAAAATGTAAAGTGGACCAAAAGTACTGGGGAAGAGGCAACGCAATCCAAAAATAGGATACAGCATCTTTTTTTTTTTTTTTTTTTTTTTTCCAAAATATTTTTTGTATCAATTGTGGAGGCACCTGTGTAACAGTTATATATCATAGAAATGGATCCAATGACGTGAGTTAATTTCTGGACAAGGCTGTCTGCAATTTCAAATAGCATTATATACCCTTGGAAAGGTATGAATTTAACTATTTTCTCCAGCTATGGGTAAATAGTAGGGCAGACTGTACTCTTTACTTGGAATAGGCAACTGGCGCAGGAGAATGAAACTCTGATTCAAACCAGCTTTACTCCATTTAAAAAACTGACCTTGTGTCAATTCTGTTCGAGGTGAAGGGGTGGTAAAATCCTGGCTGTTAACATTTAAAAATATAATTTTATAGCTTTGCTTAAAATTGACGCTTGTGTGCACATCCTGCTTGTGATGGAGGGGTTGGGTAAATAAATATTGGTAAAATTCCTGGTTTCTTTATATTAACCTGTTAATAATATAAATATAATTTTTATAATTTAATTTCTATTTTTTTAAGATCTAAAATGTATGACGCAGTTTTCTATCTTTTTTATTGATTTGGTTATGAGAAACCAAAATTTAATTTTTGATATCCTAATTCATGTAATTCCATCTTGGCAATTTAAAAAAAAACAAAAAAAAACCCTCCCCCCCACACATTTAATATTTGAGTCATTTTTTACTCCCCCCCTTCCATCATTTGGACCCATTTCTTATGTAGGTATTTACCAAAATATATTTTGTCTAGAACAAATTTTTGAGGGTGAGAAATTGAACCTGTTATACTAAGCAGTTACTTATGTTGTATGTGTAAATCTGAAAACGTTGGTTATGGCAGCGACAAGAATGGAGAAAGAAAACTTTGAATTTCAAACTTGTTGAACTCCATTTAAGTAATTGACCCTTGTGTCACATCCTGCTTGTGCGGAGGGGTTGATAATATATATGTGTACAGTGATGCTGATAGAATTTTGACTTAGTGTGTCTTTGGATGCACATATTTGCTTTTGGATGAGTCACCGGAAAAATTTATGGGTCCCAACTAAAGCCATCTAACTCCTACCTTGCAACCTATATCCTATGTAATTCATTTCTAAGAAACTATTGAAATGTTTTACAGTTAGCTTGAAATGGGTGAGGGAAGAAAAAAGAAAAACACTGGGATGCCATGGATATGATTTTACTGTGTCCTTTTAGATTTTTGTGCACCAGGGACGCAGGACGCATACCAATCAGCATCTGTCTGTGTAAATGAGTTTGTCTTGTCTTTCCTTCAATCTATTCAGTATTAGTGAATCATTAATGTATAAATTCAATTGGTATGGCAACCAGTCAAGGAGAAGGAAACTTTGAATTCAAACCTGTTAACCTCTGTTTAAGAAATTGACCAGCTTGTGCAGAATTTTGTTGTAGATATTTTCTGTCTATATCTAAAATCCCTTCACCGTGTTTTGTTTAGGATTGCGTGCAGCATTCTTGTGCAGCCCCATTCTAGTTTATTTTCTAGGTGCTTCATTAGGGTCCAAGTGGTGCAGCCGTACAGTAGCACTGACACAACCATGGCTTGGGAAGAATTATCTCTTTAGATTGTCTGTGAGTCCAGATTTCCATATGACTGATAATCAAACCATCGCGGTAAGCAACAAGACACGCAGGACATTACTGGAGAAGCAAGGACAAACTCATAAGTGACATCTTCCTGTGGAGCCAGTGTGGGCCGGCCATCAAAGGCATACATTGACCAGCTCTGTGTGGTTACTAGATGCTGTGCAGAGACCGCCCGGTGCAATGAGTGATAGGGATGGTTGAGAGAGATTGTCTTGGATATCCATGCTGATAGCCAACCATGATGATGATGATGATGATGATGATTGATATATATAAATAGTGTTTGTACCTTTCTTCCACCATTCTCTTCATCACTTCACATTTCTTAGTCTACAATTCTTTCCGACTTGACACTTGTTTAATTTCAAACATCTGCACTTTTTAATAAAAACTCTTCACAAATTTTCTGTGAAACAATATTTTCCTTTTTTTTTTTATCTTCAAAGAATTTTGAGTTTAACGTAACAACACCCCAACCATGCGAACATAACCTCCGCAACCTCCCAAACAAGTTGTTTTCATTTTAGAAACTTTAAGATTCAATCCTACTTACTTTTTGATATTTATCTCAGTTGGCGCTATATATCACTGACAGGTATTGCCTCTTTTCTTCATTAGTGTAAACCTATCCCCATTTAAGTCCTCGTTCTAGAAAAGGGGGGTGGGTGATGATTCTTAATTTGCTACTGAATTCTCACCGCGTCTTCTTAAATTTATTTATCTTTAATTTCATTTTTTATTTTTTGCACCTAGTGTATAGGTGGGACATAATGCAAGTATAATCCGAATATAATATAACTAATGTGTCTAAGCTACAATTTTATCGCGTCTCCCAATACCTATATTTCTCTCAATGAAGTTTTTGCTCACGAGGCTTGTATGACTTAGGAATTAATTAGACCGATTGTCCTCATCTTTTATTGGTTATCCATACATACACTTCATTTTCTTGTTAATTTTATTCGCGAATGTGCGCTTGACTCTCATTGTTACTCTTGGAATTATGTTAGGATATTATCCTCATATTATCTTTTATTGTTTATCTTTCTTTCGAGTGTGCGCACAACAGTTTGTTGCCAATTTTCGTGTACCTCCAGCCTCAGTTCATGTGTTTCAGCACACAGTAATGACACTGCCACATAGAATCTACAGCTGGTAGATTTGAATAAACGGGTTTTATCGTTCAAAATTCCGGAAGGCATCGCTGATTATTAGCACATAGGAAGGTTTCCAGTGTTCAAGAGCAGAATTGTAGATTTGGGTAAATCTTCTTGCAAGGGTTCCTGGTCTATTACGCTTAGTCGGTTGTAGTGTTCATGTACTCCAGGAGCCAACAAATTGGTTGCAGGTTCAATTAGCTAAATTGCAGCCGCTAACTACAAACTCAGGGAATCGTGTATTGGTAAAAAGTGAAGGCTGATTGGTTAAGGTGTGGGCGCTCCACCCGGGCAGAGGCTGAACAATGTCTTGGTCTTTGCTAGTGAAGAAGGGGATAGACCTCCTTGCTGTCTGGCTGATCCAACTTTAGGGCCACCTCCGTCATGATTCTTCTATATTTCTGTGTACATATAGATATCATCACCTCTCCAGTTGTCTTCCGCGTCTCTTTTGCAGTAAATCACGTTACTAATATACTTTTAGCTTAGTACTGACTTACATTATACACTTTTCTTTCTTATTCTTCAATTATACAGTATTCTAGGCTAATTATGAGGTCTCCGCACTCGCTTGTCTCGGCTTGATTGCTTTCTGCTAGAGTTGAGGAATCTGTGCAACAGTGCGAGTTGATACACCTAACACAGTGTCCCAAACATTTAAGCATTGTAGTTAATTGTGGTATGGATACACAATTCCACTTTAAGAGGAGCTTTCGCCTTTTGTAATATTTAATTTTTTTAATTTTTCTTTTTAATTTTGCTTTGTTTTCTTAGAAACTGAGAGGATTATTTAAGGACTATTCATAGAAGTATTAAATATTCATGTAGCAAATATGTGATAGACATAAATGCCACAACAACTTAAAAACAGCACAACACACACACAACCCATCTTGCTTCCTTTGTTTATATATAACCTATTGAATATATCTATTTTGATTATTTATCTCTCACATGTGCTTAACATATAGATATTACTAATATCTTATATTAATTCTAGGTATATTATCATGTTTGTGGTTGTTCTTAGTGAATTTAAGTATGCGAAGATTGAAAGCTTGTTATTTCAGGTACAGATTAGAAATGAACATGAATGGACATGATTCTCTTTTTCTAGATATACAGGGTGTGTGTTCAAACCGTATTGCATAAAAATACTCTATACTTTTTTGTACACGCTTTGCATCGTATTGTGTGCTGGTGTTGTTGTTGTGTTTTTACTATACTACTATATTTAATCTTAATTCATATATCACTATATACCTGTGGGTAGAAATAGTGATCTATAATTGCAAATAACTGGTCCGATTATTTTGAAAGCCTTTTTTGCGGTTTAACAATAGTGTGATGTTGTGTATATAATTTAAGAAATTGGGATAAATCGTTCGCTAATATTTTGTTCGATTAAGTAAAGAGTGCTTTCAATATCATTGATAGAGCATGTATAATCTCTCACGTGGAGGGAAGACCATGAGATCAATGAGAGACTTGGGTATCTGTAGCTTACAAGCTGTGCATACTCACGACAATTTTGTGTTAGAAAAAAAGCAACTAGAAATGAAAGTTATACCAAAAAGATCGAGTTTGATAAATTCTTAATTAGTGAAAGTTGATTGTATTTATGAATATAGTTTATCGGTTATTTTGGTTCTTTAACAACCCTTCATCAGGGACTTAAGTTTGGTTACAAATATTGATGTCGGTAAGCGTGGGCTGGTTTAATTTTGACCTCTTTAATTAGTTTTTTTATTTTTTTCTTTCTTAACGGAAAGTCATTCCCGCACCCTCTTACCTTGCGAATGGATAATGAAATAAATGGATTCATGCCTTTTCGCACATGGTGATGTATTCAGGCAAAATGAAATGAAAACAGCTTCATCTAGAATTTTGAAAACTCAGCTTATTGTGTGCTGAAATACAACTCCATGGGCTTAAATCTCATAGGAGGATTAATGGTTTAAATTTTTTTTTTTGGTATACTTTTATGATATTATTTACTTAGAGCACCTACTGTGATTAACTGAGGTTCGGACATCTTCTTTCAATTTAAGTATTGAACACAATTCAATATATCTGACATCGCTTTCCACTCAACTTTGGCTCTGCTTCTTTTTGTGCAAAGGAGTTTGGTAAATACCCAATTTTGGGAAGGCTATGATATAACATCTAACAATCCACACATGCCTGTCCATTTCAGTCCTCTTGATCACATTGGTTAGATCAATGAGAGACACGCGGATAGCAATTCCACTTTATACACCGTAAGTGGTTGCTTTCTTTTATATGCATGCTAGTCATGACAGGTGAAGAAGTCATTTCGTGGCTTATTTTATTGGGGGGGGGGGCTGGGCTGCTGGCTCAGCTGTTGGTGGTGGTGGTGTGGTAGCCAATACATCTGGCCTAGGCGCTAGAGCCAGGAGTAAGGCAAAGGAGAGGGGGGAGTGCTAAGAAGTATTATTATATACATCAGAATTTCCATATTCTGTTATTAGATAACGATTCTACGCTGTTTTTATATAATTAGTTTTTCTGTGGGTAACTTCTCATTCCTTGGCTTGGTTGTAGCGACAGATGTTGTTTGTGATCTGAAATATTGCATGGACTTTTAAATGTTGGTTTTTATTAACTAATTTTATCAAGCTAGAAGTAGACTATACCTTAATTTTGCCCTTTGGGTAGTTGTGGTCGGGGACACAAATACCTTTTGTGTGTGATTGATTTCTTTAGTTTTTGAGATACAAACAAATGTTCTTTTAGTGAATTAATATCTTAACAAGTAGATATTTCATGCATATAGTAATCTAATGATATTTTAGTACATTCGTTTTTTTGTCTATCTAATAGCTTCACAATTGGCGTAGTGTCCCACTTTAAAAATAATATTCTTCTTTTTATTATCTGCAAGTGTGTGAGTGGCTGAACATGTTACCATTTTTTTGAATGGCAAAATACTCTGGTGGCAGTGACAGTGAAAACAAACCGTGATGCTTTGCTTTGGAGGTTGCTGGTTTGTCTCTGCTCTTTCCTTTTTCGGCTTCTTCTCTTTTCTTGTGGTGGTGCCTTTCTTTTTTTTTTCCATGTCTTTTTACTCTTTTCATTCCTTGTTTGACGAGGAGGCGACAGATGCCTTGCGTTTTTTCTATGTATATTTTTTTTTTAATTTTCAAAATGTTAATTGCAAATATAAATTTCAATCTTTGTAATTTTCTCACAGAAAGCAGCGGAGTTAAGTTGAGGTTTAAATGGGTCGCCACCTGGCTCATATATATTTACTTTGTTCGTCTAATTGTTTTATTTTCGTAGTTTTATCTGTGACAGCAATACAGCACCATACTCGTGCCTCTTTAAATATGTGCAATGATGATTGTTGATTTTAGATTTTTTGATTTAGTGCATCCTGACGACATATCTGCTCTTGAATGAGTCCGCGAGCGAAAATTTTTACTTGGTGCCCAACTAAAGCCATCTAACTCCTACCGCTTAGTTAAAAACTATCTTGTGTAAATTCATTTATAAGTTTTAAACTAATTCGAATGTATTGTACAGTTCAGCTTAAAATGTGAGATAAAGCAAAAAGAAACACACCTAGGATGCATGGAATATGATTTTTAAACCGCGCCGTCCTTTTAGAATTTTTGTAGCGTCCAGGGATTGTCGGTACGCTCGGCTTATGAAGAGGCAGTTTGCGTCCTTGTATTTGTGGCGTATGGTATGTTTCTTCTCTCTTATTTGTGTTGTGAATTTCATTTAACGAGAAATTGACAAGATAAATTATTTTTTAAACATCTTTGGTGTGGTGGGGTGGGTGATTTAAAAAATTAAAGTAGAACAAATAAAAATAAAAAAAAAAACTGTTTGGTTTTGCTGTTTAGTATTAGGAATGCTAATCTTTTGTACCTGAGAAAGATGAAATCCACGAAAAAAACGGATTGTTAAAAACGCTTGCACTTTTCGCACTCCATTTGTGTTTCTGGATTTAGCTGAATAAATAAATAATAATCCTTGTTTTTATAAACCGATTTTCGCCTTCAACACCCATTTGGATTTCCAATAATCCGTGCTTGAAATACAAACAAAATATAATATACCAGCATGACTATTTTGATCCAACTTAAAGCTAGTGTACTAGTATTATTAATTGTTTTTTTTATTGTTAAACTTTGGTATTTGAAAATATTTTGTATCTGGTACGTCTGTCTGTGCTGTTTGTTTTGTGAGATCTTCACTTATGTTTATATAAGGAATAGTGTGTATTCTATTTATGATTACAATATAAGGGCATCGAAACTTGTGGGTCTCTATTAATCCTATTATGTGGACGCTAAAGTCATTCTAGATGAAAAAAAACAAAAAAAACTAAGCAGGTCGCACAATATTCCGGTGTAGGGGGATGATCTTTTGTTGTGTAGCTTTTTGTTTTTATATTGGAAAGACCATTTAACATTTTAATCAATTCATTTATGCCTAAAAGGGATCAATATTTCGATACACAAAGGTGATATAAACGTTGAATTACAGTACCCTGTTGTTGCTTTAGTGATCACAATACTCACACGATATCCCACGTATTGATTGTGTAGAGGGGGGAGTTAACTCGCGAACCGCCGAGCTGTCTAGCCTAAGTAAGGGTCCAATGGAGTTGTTGGCATGTCATGAGACAGCTCATGGCCACTAGGATTACATCGCTTAAGCAGTCATGGGTTGGCCACTCAATGGCTAAACAGGTGGTCGCACCATTGGGGGGAGGTTCTTCCAACCTCTGCAGGGAGGTGCTAGTCTGCTTGTATAGCGTATAGATATGAGGGTTGGACATTTATGAAATGATGCTGCAATACGGAAGAAAAAGTATAATGTTGCTAGATTTATATGTGGTTATATATGCATAAGGGACGTGAGCTATTTAGACTTAAAAAAATTTCTGGAATAAGGTGTGCTTATTGGTGTTCATAGAGTACGCTAAAGGGTGGATTGAGAATGGGAATCATTCTGTTTTTGATATAGATATATACTGACAAAACCTGTTGAATAAGAAAGAACAGAGATCTCACAGCTTTTTTTATTAAGTTCGAACCTGAGCAGGATGTACTAATTAACTTGCTAGATACTCAGAACTTGTTGTTGTGTGTAGTTTATATCCTTTTCCGTCTCTCTATCCTTAATACATTCACTGGTGTTTGCTTCCTATTATTTTGTTAACTCTGATAAAATAATTCTCTGAATAACGCAACACCAAACATCTTCAACCTCATAAAATGACCCTAAGGTTGACGAATGCTGGTAAAAAAATCGCATATATACCATCACGCATGTATCAATTAGTTGTAATTCGCACGTTATAACTGTGCATTGTAGAAACGGAACTACTTGCAGTTATATTTGCAACCTTCTTTGATGTGATTTGAAGTCGGCTTAACTCATTCGCGCCCCCTACGCTGCACTCTCCTCCCGCTCCGCCGCGCAGAACCTTTGCTACCCGGTACAACTCCCAACCTTTCACATCGGCTTTGCTATCGGTTGCCACGTTTCGATTCCCTGCTAATTATTGAACTCTGAGAAACACAAAGGTCCATTTTTACATTTTCTTTCATATTTATGGGGAGGAGGGAGGCAATTAAAAAAATCTTTTCACACTGAGGTGTTGTGTTCTAGTTCCGAAGTAACTACGTGGTCGTACGTACATTTATTCACCTGCATAGTAATCTTACCCCTGGACAGGGTCAACAGTAACCAACCTATTATGGCAGCTGTCATATATTTATCCCTCCCGTGATACCATTTCGAGAAGCAGCAGGCACCACCTGTGTATATTAACCTTACAATATTTGTATAATTATTCTTTATAATTATCTTCAACATCTCTGATATATTTATGAGCTATTGAACAGAATAAGTTCAATATGTTAAATATGTCTGTTATGTGTAATCTCAAAGTTATAAAACACTTGTTACTATCAGTCAACATGCTACCAAGTTAAGAGCAGGCACAGAGCAGAGGTCATAACATACTTTGGAATGGGGTTGAAAGCCGACCCTCACAATACCTAAAAGAGTTGCTGTATAGTAATTTTAATGAGTGGGTCGGTTAGATACATATAGTCTAGGAACCAACAAGGTTCCAGGCTTGCAATACTGGGTCCTTTGTGTAACTCAGTGCCATGAGCTAGCACGTAATGTCGCTATGTGGAGTAAATGTGGGAAGAACTGGAGACAGTATAGTGTGGTGCTTCACCTCAGATGCAAAAATTCTCTGCTAGCTGTCTATGCACATAAGCGAAAAGGATAATAAACTCCTATATAGTATGTGTGGATGACACTACTGGACAATAGTGATACGCCGGCACTACTACTACTTATTACTACTACTAGCTACTAGCTAGGACTTACATAAATCTCTGTACTCAAAAAATTTGGGATAGGATGATGATGATGATAATTATCAGTCCCTAAAAGGCTTGAAAACGGAAAAAGACTGGAAGTTATTGAAATAGAGTAAGATTTGAGCGCAATCCTCAGATACTGATTTTCTGCATTGCTGATCAGCTTAGATCTCAGAAGAAGATCCTGACGAGATCTGGAACAAACCTTGTTTAGTCAACTCTACAGACTCCAGGGCGAAAGACCAGTATTAACTAAATCTGGTGTAAAAAAAAACAACACAGAGTCGAACATTCCTATTAATAATGGAGATTTCACTCCGTTCTTTTGGTCTGTAACAAAATTCATCACTGCTGAATACATCGCACATTACCTGATCGTTTAGCTGCGAATGTAAACATGCAGCAAGTGTGTGGAACAGTGCCTCATTGTTTTTGTAAAACAAGTTTTAAGGGGTAAATACATGACTGCGATTATTATATATCTATATATAGTTCTCGTTATATTATTTATATCCTTCAATCATCTTGAAAGTTTACATTTCAAATTGTTTTTATTTTTTTAATCTCTTTTAATGAATTTGGATGAATTTTTATTTACTTAGGGTTCGCAAACTCGCTGACATTCGAATTTTTTACAGCTTTGGCACCCCTGCAGGCAAATATGTTTCCAAATTATTTTATCAATCCGGTTTCGGTAGGGTGTTTTGTTTATTTTAGCTAGTAATTTATATAATTGAGTGTAATTCGACTTAATGCAAGAAGAACTGAAAATATGTAATAAATAGTACTTAAATTGTGACTATGAATGATATATGTAAGGGTTAGAAATGTGTCACTTAAACAATTTACCAATATAAAAGAAAGATTGGTCACGTGACATTAGATTTGTTCAAACTTACAGATAAAAGTATTTGAGATTATTATACTAGATAATGGCCTTGTCTCTCCCGCCACCCCAACAATGGGGGGGGGGGGCCGAGAGGAGGGGTGGAGGATCAGAAAGCAGCACTGCCTTTCTAATTAAGAAATCTGGTCAACCATGTTTGTTTGTTCTTTTTTCTCTTGCAAAACAACAAATCAGCTGTTCGTTAATACAACGGATCTTTTTGTTTTTTATGTTTATGGTTAACGGGGATCGGATCAATCAACGGACAAAAATTTTTATGACTTTGAGAGGCTTATTTCAAATTTTTGTTGTTGTGTGGAAATATCGAGACATGCACAGACATACAATATTAGTATTATAGATGCGTTATTCGGACTATTGTCCTCATCTTTATTGTTATCTGTACAACATTTCGGCCGATATGCCCTCCGGCCTTCTTCAGGTATTTCTTTTCGGACTCGGGAACTTCTGTCGTAATCGGAGCAATCACGAAACTTTGAACCTAACCCTTTATTTAGTCCTCGGGGTATCCTGTTCTCATTCTTCCGCTAACCATAGCTGGGGTAGGAGTTGTGTTAATTATTTTTCTACTGTTCCTGCCGCGGTCAGGATTGAACCTGAAATCCAGAGATAACTGTCACTTAGAACTGTCTTAACCTAACTACCTTATCCACTAGGCCTGTGTCCAATTACCTGAAGAAGGCGGAGGGCATATCGGCCAAACGTTGTTCAGTTAACAATGAAGATGAGGACAATAGTCTGAATAACGCAGATAATACTAATCATCAAGCTCTATCTCACATTCAGAGAAATTTTTTTATTATTATATATATAGTATATTAAATTGTTCAGGATTTTAAATAATGATTTCTTGTCGGTGAAATAACAAATATTAAATGTTATGATTGATTGAAATTAAATGTTTTCTATTTCAACTTAAAAAAAAAAGTGTAAAACAAAATGACTTTTGGAAATATTTTCTCTCTGCTGCTCAGGTTGCCGAGGCATGGAATAAACTGCCTGCATCCGTTGTAGGCTGCTTTCTGTAGTCCGCCAACACTATACCTGATACCTCCCTCACACACACACACACACACACACATACACACACACATATATATATATAGGACTTTCAAGTATGTAATGATGAACAGTGTTACAAATCAGGCATTTCTTAATAGATATTGCTATAACTTGAAGGTATCATTAATGAACCCATTTAAAAAAAAAAAGCCAGGACCAAAATTGATATCCACTACCTCAAGACCCTTGTTTTTTTTCTTCCCCATTTCCCTCATGATTGAAGGTTTTTTTTCTGCACATTTGTTTAATTTCAAGTCAAGTGAAAGACCGATTCAAAACTTGCCACTCTAAAACTTGAATTCTTTCAAATTCCATCTTTACCTTTTTTCTTCAGGAAAGTGTGGCACTGAGCAATTAAGAATTATTTTTTAAAAAAGGAGGGAAAAAAAAAGTTGAATACGATAGAGGAACCTACAGTGGTACTGATAGCTTTTTAATTCATTACATCCTGGGATGCATGAATTTGGTTTGAATGGGTCACCAGGAAATTTGATGGGTCCCAACTAAAGTTTCTTAACAAATTGTAGAGTTTATCTTGAACAACGAAAGCTGTCTAACCCCTACCTTGTACTCCATAATGAAAAAGAGGTTTGAAAAGGTTACCAAGTCTGACAAGAATACCTGACCAGGGCCAGAGGGTACATCGTCTGAAACATTGTACAGATAACAATAAAGATGAGGACAATAGTTCGCATAATCCAAATAATACACATTATTAAGCCTCATCTAAAAGAAATTAGAGAAATAGAAAAAAATAAAGAAGAAAATTTGCCATTTGAAATTCTCTCAAATTCTTTTACTTTTTCCAGCCAAAAATATCAAGAAAGTGGCCACTCTGGAATTGAGAAATTCTTGTTTAAAAAAAAAAAAAAAGTAGAAAATTCTTGTGGAATAGAACAGATAATTATGAACATTTCAAGATTTTGTTTTGACACTTTTTTAATGATCATAATGCATTTGGCTGGTGCCTAGCTACCTTACAACTCTGGGTGTGGTGTGATGGAAATGGGGGAAGCGTTTCTCAGTCATAAGAAACCTGGAACATCAAAGAATATATACTCTCTCTTTTTATTCTTTGGTACGATGGCTTATCTAAAAGAAACGCTTTAAGCCACCTTCTGTGCCATCCTCTCTCCATATGTCGTTTTTTTCTTTTTTTTCTCCAAGAAACTTCAAGAAGATCAAACAATCGTTTAGTGGCAATTGTTTTCATAACCGATGCATCCAATCGTTTTATCTCTCCAGGTAAATAGGATCTTAATAATATTTCAAAGGTTACCTGCAGCTAGATTTTCATTCTGTTTATTGTACGTAACAGTATATAAGTATATGTTGTAGAGTAGCTAGCACCCCTCCTTCAGCACTCTACCAGATGGCCTGGCTCATAGCCTTAAAATAGTCTACGATTAAGGACCAACAGAGGATTATTTAAGCTGATTAATATTCGGACTGGTCTTACTGCATTTAATCTCAGCGTCTGATTCATTTAGGTCCTTGTATATAGTCATCCATAGACACCGTGTTTTTACATATCACGTCTCTTCAGCGTGGCTAAATATTTGCAAGCTGGGGTGGAAACCTGATCAATTTATCATCAGTCGGTCTTCTTAACGACTCGGCATCAGCACCTACAGGCTGGGGATGGTGGAATTTTAACTGATAAATACATACATCTATATATATGTAAAGACTGCGAGAGAGTGCTCCATACGTATATACGAGAGTGTTGCCTTTAAGCTTTAGTCGGCAGTTGTCAGCGAAAACCCTCTCCCAGAGTGCTCACCCACTGGGGGTGGGGGAGCATATATAGTCATCCACAGACACGTGTTTCAATATGAAAGCACCTGGCTAATAAGTTTGTGTGTGTGTGTGTGTGGTGTGTGTGTTGTGTGTGTGGTGATAGTGAAAAATTTGAAAAACACAGGTTCAAATAAAATGAGTGATGTTTATTTCGCCAATGCTGCAGTGTTTCAATCTTTTTCAGTAGATCTTCATCAGAGCTTTTGTTAATTTTTAAAAGCCCTGATGAAGATCTACTGAAACAGATGAAACACTGCAGCGTTGGCGAAATAAACATCACTCATTTTATTTGAACCTGTGTTTTTTCAAATTTTTCACTATATTACATACTGTCGGATTCACTTCCATTTTTCTCTTTACACACACACACACACACACACACACACACACACACACATTATATATATATATTATATATATATAATATATATTATAAATATATATATATATATATATATATATATATATATAACATCAATAAGTCAGCAGCATTTATCATAGACAATGTAATATTTTCAACATAATCTCCTTCCGTGTCAATGCACCTGATTATGTGGTTAATATTATTAACATACCAAAATTCATGAAATAACTCTATCAGACTACCTATGTATTAATTAACCCTCCCATTTTCATCCAAGTCAATTTCTCTGCAAAGATAAAATACAAAATAGATATTTCTACTTAAAAATTCTTTGTTGACCCATTTCTTCTTCATCGCTGCTGTAATTTATACGGATTCAACAATTGTAAAATTTAGTCTTTGTGATTTTTGCAACAAAATTCAGAATTGGTTTTCTAAGAGTCTGGTTACATTAGAAGATTCTTCTTTGGTTGATGATATTTGTTGAATGTTCGTAAAGGGTTAAATTTTAACTTTGGTTTGAAAGGTAAAAAAAGTTATGTATGAAAAGAAATTGTTTTGCAGAAGAAAAAAAAAAGAAGAAAAAGAAAGTTAAGCGTGAATTAACCCTATCACCAAAAAAAAAGAAGCAAAAAAAGCAAAAAAAAAGCATGAAAATGGTTGAGTGCCAGGAATGTGAATAATATTCTTTTATTCTGCGATGGTGACACTTGAGAAATGGGGAAAACTGAAGAAAAAAGAGAAAAGAAATCTAAACTCTGATATTAGAACAACAACCGCTAAGATTATTTCTCAATATGTTCGTCTTTCTATTTGGTTTACACTTGTTTGGATTCATCCAAAAATTTAAGATTCTCATAATAAAAGAATCCGTACAAATCATCAGATTCCAAAAAGGGAATCTAAAAAACAAAGATGTAACATCTTGGAGATTATTATTATTATTATTATTATTATTATTATTGTGTTTGTTAATGTTACACTTCCTTGGACATTTCCCTTTTTACTATCTTCTCATATAAGAATTCTTACTATAAGAATCATTGGACATGATTTTTTTTACTATAAAAATGCATTGGACAATGATTTTTTTTACTATAAAAATGCATTGGACAATGATTTTTTTACTATAAAAATGCATTGGACAATGATTTTTTTTACTATAAAATGCATTGGACAATGATTTTTTTACATTTGGACAATGATTTTTTTACTTAAAAATGCATTGGACAATGATTTTTTTTACTATAAAAAATGCATTTGAAATGCATTGGACATGATTTTTTTACTATAAAAATGCATTGGACAATGATTTTTTTTACTATAAAATGCATTGGACAATGATTTTTTTTTTACTATAAAAATGCATTGGACAATGATTTTTTTTTACTATAAAATGCATTGGACATGATTTTTTTTACTATAAAAATGCATTGGACAATGATTCTTTTTACTATAAAATGCTGACAATGATTCTTTTTACTATAAAAATGCATTGGACAATGATTTTTTTAACTATAAAATGCATTGGACAATATTTTTTTTACTATAAAAATGCATTGGACAATGATTCTTTTACTATAAAAAATGCATTGGACAATGAATTTTTTTACTATAAAATGCATTGGACAATGATTTTTTTACTATAAAAATGCATTGGACAATGATTTTTTTTACATAAAAATGCATTGGACAATATTATTGGACTACTATAAAATGCATTGGACAATGATTTTTTTTATTTACTATAAAAATGCATTGGACAAATGATTTTTTTTACTATAAAATGCATTGGACATGATTTTTTTTACTATAAAAATGCATTGATTTTTTTTTATTTACTATAAAAATGCATTGGACAATGATTTTTTTTACTTAAAAAATGCATTGGACAATGATTCTTTTTACTATAAAAATGCATTGGACAATGATTTTGTCTAACTTGTTATTGTTCAACCCTGCTGTAATACTCCATTTTTTTGTTGGTGTTTTTCTTTTTTCTCTTCCTCCACCATTTTAAGCTAACTGTAAATACATTTCAATATTTTCTTAGAAACAAATTACACAGGATTGGGGGGGGGCAATATAATGGTTAGCCGGCTTTAGTTGTTTCATCAAAGAAAACTTGCCTGTCCCCTTTCTCTAGTTCATAAATAAAACCCCTCTTTTTTTTTTTTTTTTTTTTTTTTTTTTTTTTTAAAAATCCATCTCTAAGATAGGATTGGGTGTATCATCAGTTCATTGGGGGGGGGGGGGTCTCAGTCTTTTCAACATCATACCTCACCCCACCCTCGCTAAAGTGACCCAACTGAGATTGATCACATCTCTGTAGAAACAATGATACTCACCATCGTGAAGAATAAGTTCCAATTACCGTCGAACTGGGAAGACAAGGTAGCATGTGATTGTAACTCAATACAAACTCGAAATGCCACAAGGTCCACTGCAAAATGACCAAGTATATATAAGACTCCACAGTGTCATGCAGATCAACCAGTCAAGCAACCAATCAGAACTCAAGGAATGGAATGACCCAAATCACCCTGATTCATGAATGGATCATTCTTGAATCAGGGTTTGTCAACACTTCCTACATCACTCTCAGCCAACAAATGACTTTGGCTTTTATCTTTTATACATTTGGTCAGATTGTGATTTGACCAATGTACATTTATTTTGGTCTTCCACGTTGGGAACTTTCCATCTAAATATATTGTGCATATTAGTTTTTACAATTTATATAGAAACTCAAATTGGGACTCCTCAACTTTTTCAGGGACTCGTTCAAATTAAATCCATGCATCCCAGGATGCACTAAATTAAAAATCTATCAGCCTCATTGGATACGTCTTAATTTGGGTCTAGATATTCTTTGTCAATTTGTTTAGCTCATCTCTTGTAATATAAAAACAAAAACTAAGTGTGACCAATTTGTCATTTAGAATTGAATAATGGACATATTTTACCGTTTCTTTCAAGAGTTCTTTAATTAGAATGTCTCCAGAATATGCCAATCTCATTAAATAAATAATTATTTTTCTTGTAATGAATAGGAATTACAATTTAGGTCAGTCTCTACCGTGGGAGATATTTCAAAGACTTTATTATATGGGAATGTTTTTTTTTTTTTTTTTTTTTTTTGGCTTTAATTTATTTTAATGTTCAAAGAAATTATTTAAAGAATGTGACTGTTAAATTTGCCAAATACAGTGCTGCCTTGACTTAAAAGTTTAATTCGTTCCACTCTTAACTCAATTTCCTCTTATATCAAATCAATTTTTCATATTGCAATAAACTGAAATACTATTAATCCGTTCCAGCCCTCTCAGTGGTACATTGACTTACGAGTTTAATTTGTTCCACTCTTAACTTAATTTCCTTGTATATCAAATCAATTTTCCCTATTGAAATAAACTGAAATGCCATTAATCCGTTCCATACGCCCAGCAAATACGCTAATTCTTTTTGCTAAAAATAGTTCTATATTGTATAAAAACATAATAAAATATAATGCAGAGATGCTGATAGCAGGACTTGACATTAATGCCGTCCCAGGGACAATAAAAATTACATCCGGGACGGTCAATACGTCATCCGGAACAGTTTGCCGGGGACGGTAATAATTTTTCCTAAAAGTTAGTACTACATTCCAATATTAGCCATCCAGTGATTGCCCGAATGCTGACCTGAAATTGAGGCTACAATGCCATGTAATGAATAATGGTGGAGGGGGAAATAGTTTAAAAGGACTGAATTATCTACTACTAACACTTCATTTCTCTTCCTTCCAAATCCTTAAACACTGTGCGAGGACAAAATTCTTTCATTTATGATTCACAACCCAGTACGATATTTTGATTTCGGGATGGTCCAAACCCCATTTGGGACGGTTGATAATTTTTGTTCGGGACGGTCATGAAAAAAGTTAGTGTCAGGGCCTGGCTGATAGGTATGCATCCTGCATCCCTGATGCACAAAAATCTAAAAGGATGCAGTAAAATCACGTCCATGCATCTATGTGCATTTCTTTTTCTTCAACTCCCTCCCCTCATCATTTCAAGCTAACTGTAAATACATTTTAATAGTTTCTTAGAAATGAATTGCTCAGGATAGGTTACAAGGTAGGAGTTAGATGGCTTTAGTTGGGACCCATAAATTTTCCTGGGGATTCCTTCAAAGCAAATATGTGCATCCCAGGATGCACTATCAGCATCACTTGGAATGTAATTGTTTGCAGTAATGTGTTTAAATTAGCAGGACTAGTGGATATACCACAGTATGATAATTCAATTATTACATTTGATATGTTTACTTAAGAGCTATTGCTAAAATAGTTCAATATATTAAAAGTAATGATAATCTTGATTTAACTGTCACACTCTTTTTTTTTTTTCTTTCTTTCTTTTTCATCATTTCATTATGTTTGATTGAAATAGATTACCGTTATCACTCAGCGTGCTCACCCTCTCTCTCTATTTTTCCCATTATTTAGCTGAGGTGATGACATTCATAAGAAATAAGAATTTGGTGGCTAAGCGACACCAGATAATCAGGATTTACACTTTTGCATTTCATCTTGGGTGATTTGGGTGGTCTCATTATTGAAGCAGAGGGTGTTGCAAGGGAATAATGGTCTGAAGATTAAAGGAACAAGAGTATTAATATATAGATGTTTATTTTTTTTATAAATAATATTTTTGTTTACATAATAAATTTACAGACTTAAATGTTTTTACTGAACTTCTTAACATAAGTCTATCTAAGTTCGCTTGCACTTAAAATATTAGCCCACAACACAAACCCCAAACAAAAAAATGTGACAGTTTGTAACTTGTGTTTTTTGCTCTTATGGTCTTCCATAGTTTCTGAGTCTAATTGACGAAACCTATTTTTGCATACCTGTAACATTCTTTCTTTTATTGCATTTCCAGGTGAGTCGTTATGTCTGTCAATTAACTTTCTTCACTGAATCCAATTAACAAATAGATTAATGACTTTTTTTTCACCAAAGACGAAGCATCAAGGTGTTTTGCCATCGTAATTATACCATTAGGTTTTTATTTTTACTCCTCAGTAATTTTAAAAGGAATTTCTAATAAAAGGTTCAAAATTCTTTGAAAAGATAGACGCTTAAAGCTGTAATCATTTACTAAGGATTATTATTATTATTTACTTGAAGCCATATAACTGTGTACAAATTATAGTTACTTGAAGCTATAATTGTTTACTAAGGATTCTTATTAGTTACTTGAAACCATAAAACTGTGAACAAATTGACTTTTTAAAAAATCTATATATTAATACTTGTGTTCCTAAATTATACGTATGTTATCATTTTGCAACAACCTCTAGTTAAAAATGAGACTGTTCCAAGAGGGAAAATTCTGAATTTGAACCTGCTAAACTCTGCTTAAAATTGACCTAGTGTCGTATCCTGCTTGTGTGGAGGGGTTGGGTAAAATCTGGTCTGTAATGAAATAAAACTCATTTTTTCTAAACAACATCAGTTGATGATTTATAAGAAGTTGTGAGGTGAATTAATACTTCCTTCATTGTTTAGATGATTTTCCTTCATGGTTGGATTTTATGGCATTTCAACTCTTATTGGGTTATTTTATACCAAAATGTTTTGTTTTATTCATTCTTGATGGGTACTCAATTTTTTTTAAAAACACATTTTTTAAACTCATTTTTTTTTCTATTTAACCCTAACTAGATGGAACCCTAACAGGTACTACTACTCTGGGACAGTAATAGTGTTGAAGGGGTACTCCACATTCCCCAGAGTCCCAGAATTGGAACTTCACCATCAGATAGTTTAACATCATACCCAGGACATTAAGACCCTTAGAGTGGATCTGGGAGTAATGGCAATGAAGGGGTACCACACTCCACACGCTCCAGAATTGGAACTTCACATTAGTAGTTTAACATCATACCCAGGACATTAAGACCCTCAGAGTGGATCTGGGACTAATGGTGTTGAAGGGGTACTCCACATTCCCCAGAGTCCCAGAATTGGAACTTCACCATTAGATGCAGTTTAACATCATACCCAGATATTTTGTTTTATTCATTCTTGATGGGGACTCAATTTTTTTAAAAGGTCATTTTTTTCCCCAGTTAACCCATAGAGCTTCAGGATTAAGCCTCATGGGTCGCCACTTCATGGCCACAGGTGGCCCCATTTGGGGGGATTTCCCCTCTGCAAATGTGCAGTCATTATATTCTTCTACCCCAGATGATTTTATGGGTCTTTCCTTCTCAGATGTTGGTTGCATCTGGTAATTTGTCCTTTTAAAAATTCCCTTCCATAAATTGAAGATGTAATGAATATTTCTGTACTCATTGACTTTGTGCAGATTTTCTATGTAAAGAACAATTTTATTTGAAGTTGAAACGTTCAACAGAAAATCAGTTGAGTGTTCAATGATTAAAGACTTATTGATTTTTTTTTTTCATCAGATCAGAATCAATAGATTTAGTCAATTAGTAATTTTAATCAGTGCAAATAAATCGATGAATATTCAGTGAGCACCCTGCCCCCCCCACCCCCTGTGCATCTGATCTGATCTGTGTGTCTGTCTTTTGATATCTTTTTTCATTTTCTGAGTTTTTTTTTGTTTAAACAACAAAAAACAAAGACTTGTAGCTACTTCACTTTCATTTTTGTTTTTTGCTTTCATATTGAAAGATAATATCTGTCTGATTCGCTTATTGCTTAGAGACATTTTTTTTTTTTTCTGATAGTAAAGATTTTGATATATAGGTATTTACCTATATCTCTATCTAGACTGAGATAGCTATGGATAGATTGGGCTAGATAGGTTTGGTTAGGCTGAGATAGGTAGGTAGATAAACTCTCCGCAACTGATTCCTTCATCGACTGGCATCTGTTCAGAGAACAAGGAGACATTTTTCTTGATTGTTTACCTTTTAAATAATTTTAATATTCTTCATTCTCTTTGTGTTTCTTTTTGTTTTTTCAGACACAATAAAGACCCCCTCCACTCTGCCATTATCTAGTTTACGTTTCTTTTGTTGTTTCAGACACAATAAAGACCCCCACCCTCCCCCATTATCTAGTTTACGTTTAAATGATTTTCATAATTGCTTCATATCTGTCCATCTTTCTATTTTTATTGGTAAATAAAATTTGGAACATTTCTATTTTTTTTTTTTTTTTTTTTTTTTTTTTTTTTTTTTTCCATTTTCTCTGCTATTGACAGATGTGTGGAAAAGAACGGTAAAAATATGCAAACATTGGTTTTGGCACCAATCCTAAAAATTCTTCAGCTTTTCAGATTAATTTTTTTTCTTTTCTAGTTTACATTAGAAGAGAAAATTTTTCAAATATCTCCTTATTTATTTATGTATTTCACCGAAAACGAAATGCAATGAAATAGGAATTTTCACAATTTTTTTTTTTTTTTTTTTTTTTTTTTTTCATTTTTTGTGTTGTTTACTGAAAATTAGGATTTTTATATTTATCATAATTCTTATTTTTTCCAAAATGTGAAAAATTTTCTGTTTTTATGATATAGAATATTTTATGAAAATCATAACATTGAATTCTTGATATTTTAGAATTTCAGAATTTATATTTAAGCAAAACAATTTTTTGTTTTTCTAGCAGTTTAATTCTCATTGTATGTGTACATATACACACACACACACACACACATATATATATATATATATATTATATATATATATATATATATATATATGTGTGTGTATGTAACTATAACCCAGCAAAAACTGACTTACAGTCAAGTAACATTGAAATACCAATTCCTGCTAGATCACCGAAGTTAAGCAGCGATGAGACTGTTCAATACCTAATTGGGTGACCAGTTAAGCAACAGCAGGTGCTGTAAGCAACATGATATCAAAATGACTTAATTTGGTATTAAATGACCCAAAAAATGTGTTGATATGCCATAAACAAACCCAAACAAAAACAGCACCCTATAGCAAGATATTCATAGAGCAATACATTTAAAATGTTTTAACTTTTTTAAATAATTGAGAAGATGCCAACAAGTCTCATCTCATAGCAAGAGATTGCTTTTATCATTTTTTTTTTTCTTCTTTTTTTTTTTGGGGGGGGGTCTGGGTGATGAAGTGATAATTCTAAAATTTTGTTTTTGTTAATTTTCGAATTGAAAATTGAATTCATAAAAACAAAAATTTTCTTCTAGCTTGAAAGTCGCCATATTGGCTGGCAATTAAGCTAGCACCTGCCAAAGGCTGTAGATTTTTTTTCCCCCAAATTTATTTCCAAGTTATAAAAATAACCATCATACAAAAACATTTGTCGCAAAAAAAAATCATGTTCAAAATTGATGAAAACAATCACAGTAATTAAAACTTGAGAATCCAAAAATTTCAGGATTGCGAAGCCAATTTTGACCTGAGATATTTTTAATTTGCTCACAAAGTTGGTCTGATTCCAAAATGGTATGATATGTTGGGCTATAGCCTGTAGCATTAAAGTTAAGAAAAGTTTGATGCACTAACAATCGTATTTATTATTAAAGATAAAACTCGTCTATATATTACTAAAACTAGCAAATATATGCACCCTCCGGGTGCAAGTATCTAAGTTTTCATGTAATAAAATATTGTATTAAATTAGAAAGGCTCATGAAACTAAATAAGAATGCAGATAAAAAGATTTGAAACAGAGGGGGGTATAATAGAAAAATAGAACAACTGAAACTTACTCTTCCATCACTCTCATCTTTCATTGTTATTTTTTCTAATTTAAGTATTTAGTTAAAATAGGAAGTAAAGAATAAAATGACAGTGTTAATGGATTTCATTTAAGATTCATTGAAGAGATTTTTGCTTATATTCATTAAAATAAAACCAAACAGTTAGAAATCAATAATACTAAGCACATATTTAATAAAATCACATTTTTAATATCAATATGCAAATCAGCCTTCCCGTTCACACTATAAACCACAATTTTGTTATATATATATATATATAATTGCATGTTGTTAATATGTAGATATGGTTAACAGTATTAATAGTGTACTACAATTTTATTAATAATTGAGGTTTAAATAAAAATTAAATCATTGGGAATGTGATGTCAATAACTAAGGAAATTGTGACTTGAGTAGTAATATAGTTTCGGTTACAGACAGAAAAACACACAATCTCCATTATAATAAAATTTAAAATCAAAACCACAAAAATTGTAAAAATTTTAAGGAAACAAAAACCACAAAAAAAAAAGGTTGGGTGATTATCAAGTGGGCAAAAAAAACGGATCATTTGAAATATTGGGATATAAAGAATAATGAATCTTTCAAATTGAAAAATACAATAAATGGGATTTTTAAAAAAGTTGGCAATGAGGGAGTCTATCCTCTTTTTGCTAGCACTAAACCAGGAAGATTGTTTTTGCTGAGGTGGAGAGGCACACTTACCATCAACTGGCAAGACTCTTTACTACCCAGATTAGATTACCCAAGCTTGTGCTGATTCATGTGCCAAGTTTGCCTGATGATCAGTTTTATCAAGATATTTGGCAAATAACCTTGTGAATTCCTAGACGGACGATTGCTAGGTAGAATCACGAGACTGAGTTGCTAAAACTAGCTTGATATATGATATATATATACATATAATGTTAGTATATATATATATATAGTATATGCCGCAATTTTGTGTATGGTCGAGAGTCTTGAGGAAATGGACTGGTCAGAGTCGCCATGAGTTCAAATTCACTTAGCGAGCTAATATCCTCGGAGAACGGTACGGATTATGCCAAACTATTCATCCCTTGAAGATATGGATAAATAGAAGGGTAGACTGGGCTTTTTTTTTTTTTTTTATCTTGGCATAGGTATCAGCTCCTAAAAAAGAGGATTGGAAGCTGAATTCAAACCTGTTCAACTCTGCTTAAGAATTGCGACCTTTGTTTCAAACATCCTACCCATATGGACGGAAGGTTGATGTAGTATTAATTATTGGTTATGTTAGTTATCTGTCGGTTATGTACTGCTAGTTTGTGGCTGTGTAGTAAAGTGTTTTCTGCACGCTCACTATTTATATGATTAGTTATAGATATACGTAGTTGATAGTATTAAATTGTTCTCGCGCGTCTGCACGTTTCTTTTCACCGAAGCAAATATTATGTGCGCAATTCCAGAATGCATATTATTATAGTTTCAAAAAGCTTATAGAGCACTCACTGTAATATAATTAGATATCGTGTTGTGTGTGTGTGTGAATTTGATAAGGTGAAAAATAAAATATTTTTAAAAACTGAAATGTGTTTTAAAGTTCAATATTTGATCTCTGGTCGTTTTTGGTTGGATTAACAGTGACGTCATAGATAAAGTAAAAAGAAAAAAAAATGTCCGCCAATTTTTGTTATTTCCTTTTCCTTTTAAAAAAAAGAAAAAAAAAAAGCAAGGATAAAGACGAAGTTGCAAGCATATCCTATAATATGAATTTATCCACTGTGTTCCATATTTGTGATTTGTCGTTTCAAGTCTAGTTTTTTCCTCCTGGGCAGTGACATTTGCAACATTGTTAGGCATACCATATCCTGCAAAAAATAATCTGCTGCACATTGCCTTAATCGTGTAGAAGGTCTGTAATTTAAAGCACAGTCGTCTATATTGAGTAAACGGAAGCCAGACAATTTATTCCTTCTTATGTTCTTCCGCTGTCCTTTCTTGGTTTTGGAATTAGTAAGACGGCAAGCCACAGTGTTTCCTGGTATGTAGTATACTATGGTCTCACTACTTGGACCCATCTTGACGTTGCAACAGACATCTTGAATGTGTAGTTGGCCCTGTACACCTAGCCATCAGGTAGTCGTAGCTACTTAAATTGACACAGACAGAGTACACCCAAAGCTGTAAGCTGGACTCGTAGAGGTAGTGTTTATGTTTGGATTGGATGGACTCCGAATAGAACACCTTGGGCGATTCGCTTGGAAGATTCTCAACGACTGAAGCTAAACCTGTCTCTAATCTTAATACAGAATCGATATATTAATTATATTTATTATTATTTTGCTCTTTTTTGTTTTCACCACTGCAGTGTTAGCTGATGGTTCTATTTCACTGGAATCTGAGTGCCAGCAAGTCTCCTCAGGTCTCCAGGGAACTCCTTTCTGAGTATTGCTGGCAGATTGGCCGCATGCAGTGTCTTCCTGAGATGGTTTCAATCCTTACCTCTGATTGCAGAACTTTTCAATGACCCATTTCCGCAGATCGGCTTTTGGGGTACTAAAGTTTCCAGGAGTGCACCAACTACAATTGGTCATCACTTGTTGAGACAATTCATGAGTCCATATATAGCTTTTCTGAGATTCTCCTGGGGCAGGAGGTCCCAAGATATTCGTGTCCATTTTTTTCATTTCCTTTAGCTTCCACCCGTGACTCTGCACTTTCATAGAAGCCAAATCCAACAGACTTTGACAAGTATCTGGGTTCTTTTTTGTTTATCCACGCTAAAAGTCTGGTCTTAGGCTTGCTGGGGATAGAGGATGATGACCGTTTTATTATTTCAAAAATTATTAATTATTATTATTTTATTCTTACTCAGTTATTATTATTCCTTTTAATAATTAATGATCGAATGTTATTTCTGTCGAACTGCTCCTTCAAATATTCAAATAGGGAAATTATTACAATTCTTAAAATTAGCTATGTTAAAATTGGAAGTGAATCTCTGTGAAATGAATGTGTTATTACCAAAAAGAATTAACATATCGTGTTACAAAGAGAAGATAACAGGAAATAGTAAAGAAATATAGCTATGAGCAAAATAAAAATAAGAAGTATTCTAACAATGGTCAGGGCTTACAATCAAATCAATGGTGAAGAAGTACTAGTTCCCACACTAAAGACGATAAAGTCGTGTCGGCGGAGGGGAGTGCGGCCTTAGAAGTCGGTCACTCAGCTTAAAATGCAGACGAAGCGGAGGATACGTATCTCCTTTTGTCAATGAGGCGCATAGATTAGAAGTTGCCAAATGTGAGCAGTTGTTTTTTATTTGGCATCTGAAGTGGAGGCGCCACTTTGCATTCACCTACCATGCAGCTCCTTCTTTACCCACGAGGACTATGTGCATTACTTGCCAATTCATATGCTGGAGTTGGCGTAGGGCTGGTATCGATACTAAGAATCCTCTTCCTTGTGGTTTCTAAGGCCGAACACCTCTTCCGGGACTGGGGTACAACCCAGCGCCCGACATAGAGAATTTCAGTACCCATTAGATTATAAACGCATAGCGAATCGAGCCTGTTCAACCGTTAACTTAATTGGAGGGTTGCCGACTTAAAGCACAGCCCGAGTAACTAGTAAGAGCGGCAATCAAGTCTTTATATTTTTATAAGATGATTTTGATTTGAACAAAAGTATTTCTCACTCATGATATGGCCAAGCTTAAGTCTGAAAAACACTTGAGGTTAAGCATAGGATTGATCGGAACTGAAGTTAAGCGAGGCGGTATGCACCTATTAAAAGAGTACTTGTAAATTAGGTGACCCACTGTAAAGCAACAGCAGGTACTGGTATGCAACGACCGGTTATGTCCCCTAAAAGACTTGAGTATTTGGCAGCTTAAATAACCGCCGGAAAGATTGTTATACTCCGCAGGTTAGTGTAAAAGAACGATTACAAGGCCGCAAACTTTTTTCTCGCGAGCAAACTCCAGAGGCTTCTTTGATTGTTGATCCTTAAAAAGAAAAAAAAAGTAAAGTCATCAGTGTGGCCTTAAGTCGAGTATCAGCCCAGGGGAGTCGGTAATCCCTTTTTTCACTAGGAGTTCTTAGAACCAGCGAATTGTTGTTGGGTCGTCCTAAGGCAGGAGCACCCGACCGTACCATCAAGCTCCTCACTATTCTTACCACCATACAGCGTTCCCTGTGTTGGCTGTATTGGCGAGAACCTGAAAAACCATTTGGATGGGTTTCTTTTAGTCGGATGAAATTGCTAGCGATCTATTGTCTGATACTCAGTTAAATGATGTTCCTGTAGATGTACCAATGACAGAATTCGGGTCACGCCTTATAATCTGTGAATAACCTTGATAGCATATCTTAAGATAGCTTTGTGTAGGTTTTATGGGTAGCAGCAGAGCAGCAGCATCTAAATCTCTGCGCTAACTACTTAGCCATCAAAATATAGTTGCTAGATTCTGAAAGAAAAAAGAAGAGTTTATTGATACCTTGTTGACGGGTGGGGGTTTCGGATGAGATCCTTGTATTATTCAAGTACTAGATTACAAGAATTTACTCTTTTTTTTCTTTTCATTTTTTAAAGAAAGACACCAGTCATAGAATTGATACCTATAAATAAATAAACGAAACCCTGATTTCCTTGAAGTTCAAAAAAGAGACAGCTGAACCAGCTTATGCTGTACATCATTGTGGATTATTTTACAAATAATCTTGAATGAATTAAGAAGAAGAGAATCTACAACTACTAAGCAATTTATACAGAAAAAACAAAAAAAAAACTAAATGGTTTGTCAACACATTTCCATGAATGGTTTTTATTTTTTTTTTTTTTCATGTGTCTGAATTCATAGAAGTCAATTATAGCTTAATTGGTGATAGTGGGGGGAGGGGTTTGTCCATAATTTAAATTACATCTCCATCAGCATTTGTTTAACTTAGAATTTAGATTTTTTTCATATAATAGATGAAGAACTTCTGAACTAAGATCACAGTGTATGTATCTGCTGTTCATAGCGTTTAACAGCTGGTTGATATTTAGGAGTTGTCCCAAGACTTAGGAACTTCCTAGCCTAATGTCCAAAGTCCAGCTGCTGTCCCCTGTTGATTTTTACCGCATGAGGCTCGAAAGGAGAAATAGTTTGGGAGTACATACCTGTATCATGTCATATTCATTCCATATCTCGCTGCTGGCACAGGCAGGGATGGCAAGAGCTTATGTCAATTCTTAAAGTGGGAGATGCAAAGAGTGATGTGTTTGTAGCATGTTTAGAAATGGTACATTGATGGTTTTCCTTCTCGCTACTAAATAGGGTTACGCCAGACGATCTATTCGCCAACAGACACCAACGCTTTGTAGGTCACAACAAGCCATAGAACTCCACGGCCCCTAGTTTGCAAGCCAGCATCGAAATCGGTACATTTATGTTGTATAGAATCTTGAACTCTCGAATCAATATTAAATCCATTCGCGCGCCCATGATGATGAAAGACCGGATCTATGATGGATGATCGAATATAGAGTTTAGTTAATGCTTTTATGTGTAGTTGTGAGGAATTACTTCTTCTTTTTACTTTTTCTGACCTTCGTATTGTGTTTCTTCTCTTTGCATGCTGCGTTTGGTATCTAGTTTATGTCTTTGCCTTCCAGCGTATCTAGGACCTGTAGTCTTGGGGTACGTTTGTGTCGTCTGGTCTTGCTTTCTAGTGTCAGTTCTTTCTTGTGTTGCCTGTGGAGACATTTCAATCAACGAGACCACGATATAACCGTATTATTTAGTGTTGCTTTTATTTACTTAACGTTGAAAATCATGGTTAGCGGGCGCGTATTGCACGGTGAGTTTCCAGTTAAGCGCAGTCGATCTCTCTAGCCTGATAGTTTCCAACTGAACTGAGGACCACAACGACCGGTCCCCACGTGAAACTTGCGACAATATATTCGTGGGCTTTCCTGTAAGATGTATTGTCGCATGGAAGTCACCCGCCCCGTAGATATGAAAAGAGAGGGACGCATGCCTTTAGAAAGTAATACAACAGGGGATATGACCAAGAATAATCTTTATGGCAACTCGGCAAAAAATACGCATTATGTTAACAATTATAGATTTGGAAAGTTTGTGTCGGTTCCTCGGTTCTGTCTGTAATTGGAGAACGTATGGCAGCCATCACTGTTACAATTCCCTTATTTATTTACAATTATATTATTCCCTCGAAAATGGTTTTATTAAAATAATTCATTGGATTCTAATCTTAATTAGCATCTTATTTATTTAAAACTGGTCCTCTTCTATTGAAGATCTGAGACATCGATTTGGCTTAAAACAGCCAATGTTATTGTTGACATATTGCATGTTTACAAGCACAATTTTAAAACTTAATCCTAAATACGTGTTTATTGCGATTAAGAAATATAAAATGTTGCAATATAATCATGTGTGGTAATTAATAATTTGCATACGTTGGTCTTGTGAACAACAAACGACGTGTTTGATATAAATAATTAACTAAAACATTTATTGTTCCAACGTTTCATCCACACGGTATCAAAGAAATCGAATTAATATATATAGATATATACTGTAGCCTGGATAACAAGTAGGTAGCTAGTATAATAGTATACTATAAGTATATTATTCAGAATCAATTAAGAAGGAAAGAGTAAGAAATAATGCCTGATGTCGCTTTTTAATTTAGTGATGCAAGGTTCAGCTGGAATGCACATCCTTTGATTTTGAAATGAGTTCCGTGGGAAAGTTTTTCTGCTGGTCCCATCTAAAGCAATCTAAACTCCTACTTGATTGTAAACTATCCTGTGTAATTCATATTCTAAGAAACTATTCAAATGTATTTACAAGTTAGCTTTATAAATAGGTTGGGGGAAGAATAAAAGAAAAAACATTGGGAGCGAATGGATATGATGTTAACTGATGTCGTAGTGCGCTCCTTGTTAGATTGGGTTGTGCCGTGACAAAGATGTGACAGGGAAGCGTACCTTGACAGCATCGTACTCTCAGTGTATGTGCTGTGAACATCCTTGTCTTGCATGAGTCCGTCGGAGAACTCTAGATAATTTCATTATTGTACTAATAGCATAACAGTTTACTATTATATTGTTAAAAGCACTCTAATAATAGCATTTAGTAGGCCCAGAGTGTAGTGCAGGACTGATTTTTGTTTATTGGCAGGGAGGGCTAGGTTGATTATAATTATATAAAATAACACTCGACACATAATGATAAGTAAATAATTGGAGCTGTCGTCAATGGTAATTCATTTACTGGATGGAATAATTTCAAATGGTTTGGGATTCTTATCTCAAAATAATACAGAGAAAATCGCTCTGTTTGATTGTTTTAAATTGGAAACCCCCAGAGGCGATCAAGAAAGAAACCTTTTTATATGAGATACTGAAAACTCTTATTCAAAAAATGTTTGCTAGTTTAAGTTGTTCATTATTATCCCTGGGTGATGGGTTTTTGTTTTATCTTTTCAGGCACTTTGAGGCAGGTTGTTTATATGGTGGTTATGGTTTCTCATAGGAAATGGACACGCGCTAACCGAGTTAGTTCCTGGATATGGGCTGTTTGTATTACACATAGGCCATACCCTTGCGAAATGTATGAATCAACTATCTCCATACCAGCCTATGGGCCTAAATATGAGGGCAGACTGGGTCTTTAACACCTTTGCGTACGAGCAACGCAGTGTAGGGGGAAGGGTTTGTGGGTGGGTGGAGAATAGTTGGATTCATACATTTCGCAAGGGTATTAGGCCTATGTGTAATACAAACAGCCATATCCAGGAACTGAACTCGGTTAGCCGTGTCCATTTCCTATGAAGATAACCATAACACCATAAACACCTCCTCAAATTGAAAAGATAAGACAAACCCATCACCCAAGAGAAGAACATTAAAGCAAACATTTTAAAAGTTTTCAGTTTCATATAAAGTTTTGGCATTAACATCAAAAAGGATTTTCTCTGATATTTTAGTAGATCATTTGAAATTTATTCCATCAGATGAATTACCATGACAACAGCCTCCAATTTACTTACATTTAATCATTATTAATATATACCCCCCCTCTCAAAAATATGCACCCTCTGGGCACAAGTATTTAAGTTTTAATATAATTAGATATTATATTGAATTAATGAAATTAAATACGCACTCAAAAAAGATTACACTTACTGAGATGCTGATAGGTACGCGTCCTGCATCTTTGATGTACAAAAATCTAAAAGGACGCAGTAAAATCATATCCATGCATCCCAATGTTTTTCTTTTTTCTTCCCCACCATTTTAAGCTAACTGTAAATACATTTCAATAGTTTCTTAGAAATGAATTACACAGGATAGTTTACAAGGTAGGAGTTAGATTGGCTTTAGTTGGGACCCATAAATTTTCCCAGGAACTCATTCAAAACAAATATGTGCATTCCAGGATGCACTAAATTCAAAAGCTATCAGCATTTATTTTTACTTTCTTCTAATTGATTTATAATATATATATATATAATTGATTTCTTTTGATACGTTTGAGAATGGAACAATAATTTTAGTAATTATTTATTAAACATGGTTTTGTTAAAACCAGTATGCAAATTATTCATACCACACAATTATGTAAACATTTATTTCTTAATGATATATAACACATATTTCAGGATTGTTTAAAATTGTGTTAAACATCATATAAATAACATTGGCTGTTTTAAGCCAAATCTGTCTCAGTTAGATCTTCATAGAGACATTGTTGATAAATAAGATGCTAATTAAGATTAAATAATGATTATTTAATAACCATTGAGAATATAATGTAAATAAATAAGGGAATTGTAACAGTGGTGGTGCCATAGTTTCCGTTACAGACAGACACACAATTTCCATTATAATTGTTACATAATCTATGCGGTTGCATAAGATTATTGTCAATCCCCTGTATTTCTAAAGGGATGGTCCCTTTTCATATCACGGGCGGGACTTTCCATGGAATATTACAGAAAGCCCGCGAAATACGTGAAGTCACGTGGGACCTGTTTGGGTCGTCAGTTTCAGTTTGGACATCAGGCAGAGAAGATGTACTGCCTTAACTGGAACTCACTGCATACGCGCGCTATGTTTAGTTAAGTAAATAAAAGCTTACATAAATAATATGGTTTTGTGGTTGATGAATGTCTTGGCAACAAGACTGACCTAGAAGACTAGACACAAAGTCCCCAAGACTAGGTCCAGATGCTGGAAGAAGAACATAAGATACCAAAGATGAAAAGAAGAAAAATAGAAGTCAGAAAGTAAAAAGAAGAGTATACAACAATAATAAGATTTATAAATATATCATTCAAATGGTTATCATCATGGGAAATGGATTTAATGATCAGAGTTCAAATCCTATACAAATAAATAGTAGTGCAAACTGGGGGGGGGGTCTTTATTGGCTGGGTAACCAATTTAGGAGAAGGAAAACACTGAATTCAAACATGCTAAACTCCACTTAAGAAATTGACAAAGTGTTGCATCCTGCCTGTGCAGAGAGATTGATGAATATACATGAAAGGTATGTATCCAACTATTCTCCTTCAAGCTATGGGTAAATAACAGGGCAGACTGGACTTGGTTAGTCTAGGAGTCTAGTCTTGGAAAACTCTAAATTCAAACCTGTTAAACTCTATGAACAGATACTACACTGTGATCTTAGTTCAGAAGTTTTCATCTATATATAAATAAATCTATAATTCTAATTAAACAAATGCTGATTGGATTTAATTCCCCCACCCCACCCACTTCACCATAACTTATAATTGATTCTGATTCAGACATGAAAAAACCATTCATGGAAAATTGAAACATTTATTTTTTTTTTTTTGTATAAATTGTATTTATAGTTTCATTTTAATTCATTCAAGATTTATTTAAAAAATCCAAGTACATAACGGTTCAGTGCTTTTTATTGGAACTTCAAGGAAATCAGGGTTTTTTTTAAGGTTCAATCGGTTCTTTAAAAAATGAAAAAAAAAAAGAAGAAAAAAAAGATGAACCCCACCCCACAAAATCAATAAATTTCTTTAGAAATAGCAATTATTTGATGGTAAGTAGTGGCAGATTGATGCTGCTGCTGCTGCTGCTGACCTGAAAACTACAAACATCTTAAAGATTGCTATCAGGTATTCACATTTAGGCTGACCCAATTCTGGATCAAGGACATCATTTAAGAGCATCGGTAGATCATCCGAATAGGAACCACAAGGTTTCAGGTTCAATACCAACACAGGGATCTGTGTGGTAAAGTGAGGAGCTGATGGTAGGTCTGGTGCCCCGCCTTAGACACCAAAACAATCTCCTTGGTCTAGAACTAGTGAAAAGGGGATAGACTGTCTGGCTGATACTGACTTGAGGCCACACTGATGACTTTACTTTTTTTTTCTTTTTAAGGATCACAATCAAAGCTCTGGGGTTGCTGAAAAGTTTGGGCCTGATGTTCTTTTATTTATGGAATATAAAATCTTTCCGGGTTATTTAATGCCAAATCAAGTCTTTTAGGACATAAGGTTGCTTACAGTATCTGCAGTTGCTTAAGTGGTCACCTAATTAAGTATTGAATAGGCTCATCGCTGCCTAACTTAACAAGTGTTTTCAGCGTAACTTGGCCATAATGAGAAATATTTTGTCAAATCAAATCATTTTAATAAATAAAGGACTGATTGCTTATAGTAACTGCCGTTGATTAAGTGATCACCCAATTAAGTATTGAACAGGCTCATCGCTGCTTAATTATGGTGATCTAGTACTTTCAACATGATTTGATTGTAAGCCCTGACATTGGTAAATACTTCTTATATTATTTGCCATTATGTTCTATTTTCTGTTATCTTCTCTGCTTGACCATGTTAGGATCATCTTCATCTGTTGAATCTCTCTCCACATCCATCTTAGTTCTTATAAAATCAGTAACACAAAGATTAATTCTTTTTGGTATACACATTCATTTCCCAGAGACCCAATTTTAACAAGCTAATCTTAAGAATTTATAAATTTCACTTTTGAATATTTGAAGGCACTTGAAAAAAACATGTTTAATTATTAAAAGAATAATAATAATAATAATAATAATAATAATAATTTTGAAATAAAAAATGGATCACCTTATCCCAGCAAGAAGACCAGACTTAGTGTTGATAAACAAAAAAGAAAGAACTTGTCAACTGGTGGGTGGATTTTGCAGTGCCAGCAGATCACAGGGTGAAGCTAAAGGAAAATTTTAAAAAATGGACAAATATCTGGACCTTGCCAGAGAACTGAAAAAGTTATGAAAGTGAAAGTGATACCAATTGTGGATGGTGCACTTGGAACGGTCCCAAAAGGATTGGAAATGGGTTTGGAAAGTTTGGAAATCAGAGGAAGGATTGAAACCATTCAGAACACTGCACTGCTGCAATCTGCCAGAATACTCAGAAGAGTCCTGGAGACCTGAGGAGACTTGCTGTCACTCAGATTCCAGTGAAAGACCATCAGCTAATGCTGATGTGAAAACAAAAAAGAGCAAATAATAATAATAATAATAATAATAATAATAATATCGATTTGTATTAAGATTTAGAGACAGGTTTAGCTCAGTCAGTTGAGAATCTTCCAAGGAATCGCAAGGTTCTGGGTCCTCCACCAACTCACGAGTAGCACAGCTTGGGTTATCTGGTCTGTGTAATAAAGTAGAGACCTGATGGTAGGTGCGGCACTTCACTTCAGCAAAAACAATCTCACTGATCTAGTGCTAGTGAAAAGGGAATAGACTCCCTCACTTTTCGGCAGATACCAATAAGGCTAAATTTACTTGACTTTACTACATTAAACTGAACAGCAAGAAAGTCTATCCCCTTTTCACTAGCATGAGACCAAGGAGATTGTTTTTGCATCTGAGGTGGAACACCACACCTACCGTCAGCTCCCCCACTTTATCACACAGAAGCTGTGCAACTCAAGTGCCAAGTTAGTGAGGTCCAGTATCAAACCCAGAACCTTGTGGTGCTCTACTAATTCAAAACAAGAAGGAGGGAAGAAAATAAGAATAAATTGTTGGCTTTCCTCAAAGAACGTTTTAAATACAAATTTACGTTATGACATGTGCAGCAGATTTGCAGGAAGTTGCAAATGTGCAAATGTCCTGCAGAGGAAAAACTTGAACGACAAATCAAATATGGAACAGGAAATTCATTTAAAGAATGTTGCATTTTTTTCCTGTTTTTTTTTTTTTGCTTTTTTAAAAGAAAAGGAAATAACAAAAATTGGGACATTTTTTTTTATAATATGACGTCATGTTAACCAACAAAAAACATCAGAGATCAAATTTGAACTTTAAACACATTTCAGTTTTTAAAAACAATTATTTTTCACTTATCAAATTCACACACACACACACACACACACATATATATATAGTGATGCTTATAGCTTTTTGATTTAGTGCATTCTGGGATGCGCATATTTGCTTTGAAAGAGTGCCCAGGAAAATTTATATATATATATATATATATATATATATATAATCATCAACTCTTCCATATGGGTAGGATGCGAAACAAGGTCAATTTCTTAAGCAGAGTTTAACAGGTTTGAATTCAGTCTTCATCCTCTTAGACTGATCACCTATCCAAGATAAAAAAAAAAAAAGCCCAGTCTACCCTTCTATTTATCCATAGCTCAAGGGAGAATAGTTGGATTCGTACCTTTCTCAAGGATATTAGCGCTAAGTGAATTTGAACTCAGGTCGACCAGTCCATTTCCTAAGACTCTTACCATTACACAATGCGCATATATATATATATATATATATATATATCAAGGGCTAGTTTAGCTCAGTCGGTAGAGCATCGGCCTAGGAATCACAAGGTTCCAAATTTGATACTGATCATCAGGAACTTGGCACATGAATAGCACAGCTTGGGTAATCTAATCTGGGTAGTAAAGAGTCTGGCAGTTGATGGTAAGTGTGCCTCTCCACCTCAGCAAAAACAATCTTCCTGGTTTAGTGCTAGCAAAAAGAGGATAGACTCCCTCATTGCCAACTTTTTTAAAAATCCCATTTATTATCAATATTTCAAATGATCCGTTTTGTCATTTTTTCCTGGACAAATTCTTTTTTGCCCACTTGATAATCACCGAACCTTTTTTTTTTTTGGTTTTTGTTTCCTTAAAATTTTTACAATTTTTGTGGTTTTGATTTTAAATTTTAGTAATATATAGACGAGTTTTATCTTTAATAACAAATACGATTGTTAGTGCATCAAACTTTTCTTAACTTTAATGCTACAGGCTATAGCCCAACATATCATACCATTTTTGAATCAGACCAACTTTGTGAGCAAATTAAAAATATCCCAGGTCAAAATTGGATTCGCAATCCTGAAATTTTTGGATTCTCAAGTTTTAATTACTGTGATTGTTTTCATCAATTTTGAACATGATTTTTTTTTTGCAACAAATGTTTTTGTATGATGGTTATTTTTATAACTTGGAAATAAATTTGTGGGAAAAAAAATCTACAGCCCTTGGCAGGTGCTAGCTTAATTGCCAGCCAATATGGCGACTTTCAAGCTAGAAGAAAATATGATATTTTTGTTTTTATGAATTCAATTTTCAATTCGAAAATTAACAAAAACAAAATTTTAGAATTATCACTTCATCACCCAGACCCCCCCAAAAAAAAAAAAGAAGAAAAAAAAATGATAAAAGCAATCTCTTGCTATTGAGATGAGACTTGTTGGCATCTTCTCAATTATTTAAAAAAGTTAAAACATTTTAAATGTATTGCTCTTATGAATATCTTGCTATAGGGTGCCGTTTTTGTTTGGTTTGTTTTATGGCATATCAACACTTTTTGGGTCATTTGATACCAAATCAAGTCATTTTGATATCATGTTGCTTACAGCACCTGCTGTTGCTTAAGTGGTCACCCAATTAGGTATTGAACAGTCTCATCGCTGCTTAACTTCGGTGATCTAGCAGGAATTGGTATTTCAATGTTACTTGACTGTAAGTCAGTTTTTGCTGGGTTATAGTTACATACACACACATATATATATATATATATATATATATATATATATATATATAATATATTGTGTGTGTGTGTGTGTGTGTGTGTGTGTGTGTGTGTGTGTGTATGTATATATGTACACATACAATGAGAATTAAACTGCTAGAAAAACAAAAAATTGTTTTGCTTAAATATAAATTCTGAAATTCTAAAATATCAAGAATTCAATGTTATGATTTTCATAAAATATTCTATATCATAAAAACAGAAAATTTTTCACATTTTGGAAAAAATAAGAATTATGATAAATATAAAAATCCTAATTTTCAGTAAACAACACAAAATGAAAAAAAAAAAAAAAAGAATTGTGAAAATTCCTATTTCATTGCATTTCGTTTTCGGTGAAATACATAAATAAATAAGGAGATATTTGAAAAATTTTCTCTTCTAATGTAAACTAGAAAAGAAAAAAAATTAATCTGAAAAGCTGAAGAATTTTTAGGATTGGTGCCAAAACCAATGTTTGCATATTTTTACCGTTCTTTCCACACATCTGTCAATAGCAGAGAAAATGGAAAAAAAAAAAAAAAAAAAATAGAAATGTTCCAAATTTTATTTACCAATAAAAATAGAAAGATGGACAGATATGAAGCAATTATGAAAATCATTTAAACGTAAACTAGATAATGGGGGGAGGGTGGGGGTCTTTATTGTGTCTGAAACAACAAAAGAAACGTAAACTAGATAATGGCAGAGTGGGGGGGGTCTTTATTGTGTCTGAAAAAACAAAAGAAACACAAAGAGAATGAAGAATATTAAATTATTTAAAAGGTAAACAATCAAGAAAAATGTTCTCCTTGTTCTGAACAGATGCCAGTCGATGAAGGAATCAGTTGCGGAGAGTTTATCTACCTACCTATCTCAGCCTAACCAAACCTATCTAGCCCAATCTATCCATAGCTATCTCAGTCTAGATAGAGATATAGGTAAATACCTATATATCAAAATCTTTACTATCAGAAAAAAAAAATGTCTCTAAGCAATAAGCGAATCAGACAGATATTTATCTTTCAATATGAAAGCAAAAACCAAAAATGAAAGTGAAAGTAGCTACAAGTCTTTGTTCTTTTTGTTGTTTAAACAAAAAAACTCAGAAAATGAAAAAGATATCAAAAGACAGACACACAGATCAGATCAGATGCACAGGGGGGGGGGCAGGGTGCTCACTGAATATTCATCGATTTATTTGCACTGATTAAAATTACTAATTGACTAAATCTATTGATTTTGATCTGATGAAAAAAAAAATCAATAAGTCTTTAATCATTGAACACTCAACTGATTTTCTGTTGAACGTTTCAACTTCAAATAAAATTGTTCTTTACATAGAAAATCCGCACAAAGTCAATGAGTACAGAAATATTCATTACATCTTCAATTTATGGAAGGGAATTTTTAAAAGGACAAATTACCAGATGCAACCAACATCTGAGAAGGAAAAACCCATAAAATCATCTAGAGCAGAAGAATATAATGACTGTACATTTGCAGAGGGGTAAATCCCCCCAAATGGGGCCACCTGTTGGCCATGAGTGGCGACCCATGAGGCTTAATCCTGAAGCTCTATGGGTTAACTGGGGAAAAAAATGACCTTTTAAAAAAATTGAGTCCCCATCAAGAATGAATAAAACAAAATATCTGGGTATGATGTTAAACTGCATCTAATGGTGAAGTTCCAATTCTGGGACTCTGGGGAATGTGGAGTACCCCTTCAACACCATTAGTCCCAGATCCACTCTGAGGGTCTTAATGTCCTGGGTATGATGTTAAACTATCTAATGGTGAAGTTCCAATTCTGGAGCGTGTGGAGTGTGGAGTACCCCTTCATTGTCATTACTCCCAGATCCACTCTAAGGGTCTTAATGTCCTGGGTATGATGTTAAACTATCTGATGGTGAAGTTCCAATTCTGGGACTCTGGGGAATGTGGAGTACCCCTTCAACACTATTACTGTCCCAGAGTAGTAGTACCTGTTAGGGTTCCATCTAGTTAGGGTTAAATAGAAAAAAAAATGAGTTTAAAAAATGTGTTTTTAAAAAAAATTTGAGTACCCATCAAGAATGAATAAAACAAAACATTTTTGGTATAAAATAACCCAATAAGAGTTGAAATGCCATAAAATCCAACCATGAAGGAAAATCATCTAAACAATGAAGGAAGTATTAATTCACCTCACAACTTCTTATAAATCATCAACTGATGTTGTTTAGAAAAAATGAGTTTTATTTCATTACAGACCAGATTTTACCCAACCCCTCCACACAAGCAGGATACGACACTAGGTCAATTTTAAGCAGAGTTTAGCAGGTTCAAATTCAGAATTTTCCCTCTTGGAACAGTCTCATTTTTAACTAGAGGTTGTTGCAAAATGATAACATACGTATAATTTAGGAACACAAGTATTAATATATAGATTTTTTAAAAAGTCAATTTGTTCACAGTTTTATGGTTTCAAGTAACTAATAAGAATCCTTAGTAAACAATTATAGCTTCAAGTAACTATTCTTAATACAAATAATTTGTACACAGTTATATGGCTTCAAGTAAATAATAATAATAATCCTTAGTAAATGATTACAGCTTTAAGCGTCTATCTTTTCAAAGAATTTTGAACCTTTTATTAGAAATTCCTTTTAAAATTACTGAGGAGTAAAAATAAAAACCTAATGGTATAATTACGATGGCAAAACACCTTGATGCTTCATCTTTGGTGAAAAAAAAGTCATTAATCTATTTGTTAATTGGATTCAGTGAAGAAAGTTAATTGACAGACATAACGACTCACCTGGAAATGCAATAAAAGAAAGAATGTTACAGGTATGCAAAAATAGGTTTCGTCAATTAGACTCAGAAACTATGGAAGACCATAAGAGCAAAAAACACAAGTTACAAACTGTCACATTTTTTTGTTTGGGGTTTGTGTTGTGGGCTAATATTTTAAGTGCAAGCGAACTTAGATAGACTTATGTTAAGAAGTTCAGTAAAAACATTTAAGTCTGCAAATTTATTATGTAAATAAAAATATTATTTATAAAAAAAATAAACATCTATATATTAATACTCTTGTTCCTTTAATCTTCAGACCATTATTCCCTTGCAACACCCTCTGCTTCAAAATGAGACCACCCAAATCACCCAAGATGAAATGCAAAAATGTAAATCCTGATTATCTGGTGTCGCTTAGCCACCAAATTCTTATTTCTTATGAATGTCATCACCTCAGCTAAATAATGGGAAAAATAGAGAGAGAGGGTGAGCACGCTGAGTGATATAGCGGTAATCTATTTCAATCAAACATAATGAAATGATGAAAAAGAAAGAAAAAAAAAAAAGAGTGAGTGACAGTTAAATCAAGATTATCATACTTTTAATATATTGAACTATTTTAGCAATAGCTCTTAAGTAAACATATCAAATGTAATAATTGAATTATCATACTGTGGTATATCCACTGGTCCTGCTAATTAAAACACATTACTGCAAAACAATTACATTCCAAGTGATGCTGATAGTGCATCCTGGGATGCACATATTTGCTTTGAAGGAGTCCCCAGGAAAATTTATGGGTCCCAACTAAAGCCATCTAACTCCTACCTTGTAACCTATCCTGAGCAATTCATTTGTAAGAAACTATTGAAATGTATTTACAGTTAGCTTGAAATGATGAGGGGAGGGAGTTGAAGAAAAAGAAAAGCACATAGATGCATGGACGTGATTTTACTGCATCCTTTTAGATTTTTGTGCATCAGGGATGCAGGACGCATACCTATCAGCCAGGCCCTGACACTAACTTTTTTCATAACCATCCCGAACAAAAATTATCAACCGTCCCAAATGGGGTTTGGAACGTCCCGAAATCAAAATACCGTACTGGGTTGTGAATTGTAAATGAAAGAATTTTGTCCTCGCACAGTGTTTAAGGATTTGGAAGGAAGAGAAATGAAGGGTTAGTAGTAGATAATTCAGTCCTTTTAAACTATTTCCCCCTCCACCATTATTCATTACATGGCATTGTAGCCTCAATTTAAGGTCAGCATTCGGGCAATCACTGGATGGCTAATATTGGAATGTAGTACTAACTTTTAGGAAAAATTATTACCGTCCCCGGCAAACTGTTCCGGATGACGTATTGACCGTCCCGGATGTAATTTTTATTGTCCCTGGGACGGCATTAATGTCAAGCCCTGCTATCAGCATCTCTGCATTTTATTTTATTATGTTTTTATACAATATAGAACTATTTTTAGCAAAAAGAATTAGCATATTTGCTGGGCGTATGGAACGGATTAATGGCATTTCAGTTTATTTCAATAGGGAAAATTGATTTGATATACAAGGAAATTAAGTTAAGAGTGGAACAAATTAAACTCATAAGTCAATGTACCACTGAGAGGGCTGGAACGGATTAATAGTATTTCAGTTTATTGCAATATGAAAAATTGATTTGATATAAGAGGAAATTGAGTTAAGAGTGGAACGAATTAAACTTGTAAGTCAAGGCAGCACTGTATTTGGCAAATTTACCAGTCACATTCTTTAAATAATTTCTTTGAACATTAAAATAAATTAAAGCCAAAAAAAAAAAAAAAAAAACAAAAGAAAAAAAAACATTCCATATAATAAAGTCTTTGAAATATCTCCCACGGTAGAGACTGACCTAAATTGTAATTCCTATTCATTACAAGAAAAATAATTATTTATTTAATGAGATTGGCATATTCTGGAGACATTCTAATTAAAGAACTCTTGAAAGAAACGGTAAAATATGTCCATTATTCAATTCTAAATGACAAATTGGTCACACTTAGTTTTTGTTTTTATATTACAAGAGATGAGCTAAACAAATTGACAAAGAATATCTAGACCCAAATTAAGACGTATCCAATGAGGCTGATAGATTTTTAATTTAGTGCATCCTGGGATGCATGAATTTAATTTGAACGAGTCCCTGAAAAAGTTGATGAGTTCCAATTTGAGTTTCTTTATAAATTGTAAAAACTAATATGCACAATATATTTAGATGGAAAGTTCCCAACGTGGAAGACCAAAATAAATGTTCATTGGTCAAATCACAATCTGACCACATTTTTAAAAGATAAAAGCCAAGTCATTTGTTGGCTGAGAGTGATGTAGGAAGTGATGACAAACAAGTTGGCTGACATGTGATCAATCTCAGTTGGGTCACTTTAGCGAGGGGGGGGTGAGGTATGATGTTGAAAAGACTGAGACCCCGCCAATGAACTGATGATACACCCAACACTATCTTAGAGATGGATTTTGAAAAAAGAAAAAAAAAAAAAAAAAGAGGGGTTAGAGAAAGGGGACAGGGAAGTTTTCTTTGATGAAACAACTAAAGCCGGCTAACCATTATATTGCCCCCCCCCATCCTGTGTAATTTGTTTCTAAGAAAATATTGAAATGTATTTACAGTTAGCTTAAAATGGTGGAGGAAGAAAAAAGAAAACACCAACAAAAAATGGAGTATTTACAGCAGGGTTGAACAATAACAAATTAACAAAATCATTGTCCAATGCATTTTTATAGTAAAAAAAAATCATTGTCCAATGCATTTTTTTAGTAAAAAAAATCATTGTCCAATGCATTTTTATAGTAAAAAAAATCATTGTCCAATGCATTTTTATAGTAAAAAAATCATTGTCCAATGCATTTTTATAGTAAAAAAAAATCATTGTCCAATGCATTTTTATAGTAAAAAAATCATTGTCCAATGCATTTTTATAGTAAAAAGAAATCATTGTCCAATGCATTTTTATAGTAAAAAAAATCATTGTCCATGCATTTTTAGTAAAAAAAAATCATTGTCCAATGCATTTTTATAGTAAAAAAATCATTGTCCAATGCATTTTTATAGTAAAGAATCATTGTCCAATGCATTTTTATAGTAAAAAAATCATTGTCCAATGCATTTTTTATAGTAAAAAAAAAATCATTGTCCAATGCATTTTTATAGTAAAAAAAATCATTGTCCAATGCATTTTTATAGTAAAAAAAAAATCATTGTCCAATGCATTTTTATAGTATCAAAGTAAAAAAAATCATTGTCCAATGCATTTTTATAGTAAAAAAATCATTGTCCAATGCATTTTTATAGTAATCATTGTCCAATGAGTAAGAATTCTTATATGAGAAGATAGTAAAAAGGGGAAATGTCCAAGGAAGTGTAACATTAACAAACACAATAATAATAATAATAATAATAATAATAATAATCTCCAAGATGTTACATCTTTGTTTTTTTAGATTTCCTTTTTGGAATCTGATGATTGTACGGATTCTTATTATGAGAATCTTAAATTTTTGGATGAATCCAAACAAGTGTAAACCAAATAGAAAGACGAACATATTGAGAAATAATCTTAGCGGTTGTTGTTCTAATATCAGAGTTTAGATTTCTTTTCTCTTTTTTTCTTCAGTTTTCCCCATTTCTCAAGTGTCACCATCGCAGAATAAAAGAATATTATTCACATTCCTGGCACTCAACCATTTTCATGCTTTTTTTTGCTTTTTTTTGCTTCTTTTTTTTGGTGATAGGGTTAATTCACGCTTAACTTTCTTTTTCTTCTTTTTTTTTTCTTCGGTAAAACAATTTCTTTTTTATACATAACTTTTTTCACCTTTCAAACCAAAGTTAAAATTTAACCCTTTACGAACGTTCAACAAATATCATCAACCAAAGAAGAATCTTCTAATGTAACCAGACTCTTAGAAAACCAATTCTGGATTTTGTTACAAAAATCACAAAGACTAAATTTTACAATTGTTGAATCCATATAAATTACAGCAGCGATGAAGAAGAAATGGGTCAACAAAGAATTTTTAAGTAGAAATATCTATTTTGTATTTTATCTTTGCAGAGAAATTGACTTGGATGAAAATGGGAGGGTTAATTAATACATAGGTAGTCTGATAGAGTTATTTCATGAATTTTGGTATGTTAATAATATTAACCACATAATCAGGTGCATTGACACGGAAGGAGATTATGTTGAAAATATACATTGTCTATGATAAATGCTGCTGACTTATTGATGTTATATATATATATATATATATATATATATATATATATATATATATATATATATATGTGTGTGTGTGTGTGTAAAGAGAAAAATGGAAGTGAATCCGACAGTATGTAATATAGTGAAAAATTTGAAAAAACACAGGTTCAAATAAAATGAGTGATGTTTATTTCGCCAACGCTGCAGTGTTTCAATCTGTTTCAGTAGATCTTCATCAGGGCTTTTAAAAATTAACAAAAGCCTGATGAAGATCTACTGAAAAAGATTGAAACACTGCAGCATTGGCGAAATAAACATCACTCATTTTATTTGAACCTGTGTTTTTTCAAATTTTTCACTATCACACACACACACACACACACACACACACACACACAAAACTTATTAGCCAGGTGCTTTCATATTGAAACACGGTGTCTGTGGATGACTATATATGCTCCCCCACCCCCAGTGGGTTGAGCACTCTGGGAGAGGGTTTTCGCTGACAACTGCCGACTAAAGCTTAAAGGCAACACTCTCGTATATACGTATGGAGCACTCTCTCGCAGTCTTTACATATATATATAGATGTATGTATTTATCAGTTAAAATTCACCATCCCAGCCTGTAGGTGCTGATGGCCGAGTGGTTAAGAAGACCGACTGATGATAAATTGATCAGGTTTCCACCCCAGCTTGCAAATATTTAGCCACGCTGAAGAGACGTGATATGTAAAAACACGGTGTCTATGGATGACTATATACAAGGACCTAAATGAATCAGACGCTGAGATTAAATGCAGTAAGACCAGTCTGAATATTAATCAGCTTATTAATCCTCTGTTGAGTCCTTAATCGTAGACTATTTAAGGCTATGAGCCAGGCCATCTGGTAGAGTGCTGAAGGAGGGGTGCTAGCTACTCTACAACATATACTTATATACTGTTACGTACAATAAACAGAATGAAAATCTAGCTGCAGGGTAACCTTTGAAATATTATTAAGATCCTATTTACCTGGAGAGATAAAACGATTGGATGCATCGGTTATGAAAACAATTGCCACTAAACGATGTTTGATCTTCTTGAAGTTTCTTGGAGAAAAAAAAGAAAAAAAACGACATATGGAGAGGATGGCACAGAAGGTGGCTTAAGCGTTTCTTTTAGATAAGCCATCGTACCAAAGAATAAAAAGAGAGAGTATATATTCTTTGATGTTCCAGGTTTCTTATGACTGAGAAACGCTTCCCCCATTTCCATCACACCACACCCAGAGTTGTAAGGTAGCTAGGCACCAGCCAAATGCATTATGATCATTAAAAAAGTGTCAAAACAAAATCTTGAAATGTTCATAATTATCTGTTCTATTCCACAAGAATTTTCTACTTTTTTTTTTTTTTAAACAAGAATTTCTCAATTCCAGAGTGGCACTTTCTTGATATTTTTGGCTGGAAAAAGTAAAGAATTTGAGAGAATTTCAAATGGCAAATTTTTCTTCTTTATTTTTTTCTATTTCTCTAATTTCTTTTAGATGAGGCTTAATAATGTGTATTATTTGGATTATGCGACTATTGTCCTCATCTTTATTGTTATCTGTACAATGTTTCAGACGATGTACCCTCTGGCCCTGGTCAGGTATTTCTTGTCAGACTTGGTAACCTTTTCAAACCTTCTTTGTCATTATGGAGTACAAGGTAGGGGTTAGACAGCTTTCGTTGTTCATAGATAAAACTCTACAATTTGTTAAGAAACTTTAGTTGGGACCCATCAAATTTCCTGGTGACCCATTCAAACCAAATTCATGCATCCGAGGATGTAATGAATTAAAAAGCTATCATCGTATTCAACTTTTTTTTTTCCCTCCTTTTTTTAAAAAATAATTTCTTAATTGCAGTGCCACACTTTCCTGAAGAAAAAGGTAAAGATGGAATTTGAAAGAATTCAAGTTTTAGAGTGGCAAGTTTTGAATCGGTCTTTCACTTGACTTGAAATTAAACAATGTGCAGAAAAAAAACCTTCAATCATGAGGAAATGGGGGGGAAACAAGGGTCTTGAGGTAGTGGATATCAAATTTTGGTCCTGGCTTTTTTTTTTAATGGGTTCATTAATGATACCTTCAAGTATAGCAATATCTATTAAGAAATGCCTGATTTGGTAACACTGTTCATCATTACATACTTGAAAGTCTATATATATATATGTGTGTGTGTATGTGTGTGTGTGTGTGTGTGTGGAGGGAGGTATCAGGTATAGTGTTGGCGGACTACAGAAAGCAGCCTACAACGGATGCAGGCAGTTTATTCCATGCCTCGGCAACTGAGCAGGAGAAAATATTTCCAAAAGTCATTTTGTTTTACACTTTTTTTTTTTTAAGTTGAAATAGAAAACATTTAATTTCAATCAATCATAAACATTTAATATTTGTTATTTCACCGACAAGAAATCATTATTTAAAATCCTGAACAATTTATATATATATATATATATATATATATATAAAAATTTCTCTGAATGTGAGATGAGGCTTGATGATTAGTATTATCTGCGTTATTCAGACTATTGTCCTCATCTTCATTGTTAACTGAACAACGTTTTGGCCGATATGCCCTCCGGCCTTCTTCAGGTAATTGGACACATGGCCTAGTGGATAAGGTAGTTAGGTTAAGACAGTTCTAAGTGACAGTTATCTCTGGATTTCAGGTTCAATCCTGACCGGCGGCAAGTAACATAGAAAAATAATTAACACAACTCCTACCCCAGCTATGGTTAGCGGAATGAGAACAGGATACCCCGTGGACTAAATAAAGGGTTAGGTTCAAAGTTTCGTGATTGCTCCCGATTACGACAAGAAGGTTCCCAGTCCGAAAAGAAATACCTGAAGAAGGCCGGAGGGCATATCGGCCGAAATGTTGTACAGATAACAATAAAGATGAGGACAATAGTCCGAATAACGCATATAATACTAATATTGTATGTCTGTGCATTGTCTCGATATTTACCACACAACAACAAAAATTTGAAATAAGCCTCTCAAAGTCATAAAAATTTTGTCCGATTGATCCGATCCCCAGTTAATCCATACATAATAAAAAACAAAAAAGATCCGTTGTATTAACGACAGCTGATTTGTTGTTTTGCAAGAGAAAAGAACAACAACATTGGTTTGACCAGATTTCTTAATTAGAAAGGCAGGTGCTTGCTTTTCTGATCCTCCACCCCTCCTCTCTGCCCCCCCCCATTGTTGGGGGTGGGGGAGAGCACAAGGCCATTATCTATGTAAATAATCTCAATACTTTATCTGTAAGTTGAACAAATCTAATGTCACGTGACAATCTTCTTTTTTTTTAATTTTTAAGTGACACATTTCTTTAACCCTTATATCATTCATATCCAATTAGTACTTTTATTACATTTCAGTTCTTCTTTTAAGTCAATTACACTCAATTATTATTACTAGTAAAATAAAAAAACACCCTCCGGCCGATGTAAAAATAGATTTTTGAAACATATTGCCTGAGGGGTGCAAGTTAAAAATTCAATGTCAGCGAGTTTGTACCCTAAGTAAATAAAATCATCAAATTCATTAAAGGATTAAAAAATAAAACAATTTGAAATGTAAACTTTAAATATGTATTTAAATAAAACGAACTATATATAGATATATAATACCAGTCATGTATTTATTAAAACTTGTTTTAAAAAACAATGAGGACTGTCCAATGCTGCATGTTTAAATTCTGAGTGTATTTATTCTATGTTATGACGATTTTGGGTAATGTGATGTAAGCAGTGATGTAATTTTTGTTACAGACAAAAAACGGAAGTGAATCTCCATTATTAATAGATGTTCACTCCTGTGAGTTTTTTTTACACCAGATTTAGTTAATGGTCTTTCGCTGGAGTCTGAGTGACTACAAGTTTTGTCAGATCTCCAGGACTCTTCTGAGTATTCTAGCTGATTTCAGCAATGCAGTATTCTGGATTGTCTCAATTCTTACTCTGATTTCAAGTTACTCCAGTCTTTTTTTTTTTCAAGCTTTTTGGGACTGATAATTATCATCATCATCATCATAGTAGTAGTAGTAGTAGTAGTAGTAGTAGTAGTAGTAGTAGTGGGGTAGCCTATTGTCAGTATCAGCCAGACAACAAAGGAGTTTATTCCCTTTTCGCTAGTGCTAGACCAGAGAGATTGTTTTTGCATCTGAGGTGAAGCACCACACTTACTGTCAGCTTCCCACTTTACCACATAGAATCTGTGCTACTCATGCACTGAGTTGCCAAGGCCCAGTATTGAACCTGGAACCTTGTGGTTCCTAGACAGATGTTCTACCACCCACTCTTTAAAAATTACTTACAGCACCTGGTATTGTGAAGGGGGTCACCCATCCAAGTGATGACCTGGCTCTGTGCTGCTTAACTTTGGTGATTGGACAAGAACAAGTGTTTTTAATGTGATATTACACATACATGACATATTTACATATTGAACTATTTTGCAATAGCTCTTTAGTAAATATATCAAATGTTGAAATAATTAGATTATCATATTGTGGTATATACACAGGTCCTGCTGGTTCTCATTATTTAGGTAATATATGACAGTGCCATAATAGTTGTTACTTTTGATGTAGGTAATTTATATGCATATGTCACGACCATTATGGGACAGAACATATACAATTCAGGTGAAAAGATTTTTTTAATTGCCTCATAACGAGAAAATGTAATGGATCCTTTGTTTTCAGATTAATAATTTAGAGGTGATGAAAAGTTGGCAGGTAGCAAAGGAGGGGGGGTAGCAAAGGTTTGGGGGGGAGCGGGGGAGGGAGGGGGGGGGAATGAGTTAAGTGACTCAACACATCAAAGATGTGCAAATAAACTGAGTAGTTGTTTCTGCTGCACAGGGGAATTACATACTAAATAATGGTTGGTTGGTTGGATTTTTTACAGCATGTCAATCCTTGGGTCATTTTATGTTGAAGATGTTTTTGGTTTATTCAATTTTTTTATCAGAGTTAACAGAAATAATAGGAAGAAACACAGTGTGTATTAAGGATAGAGGAAAAGGTTTACTAAGTAAAGATACATGGTGAACAGAGTAATTAGTAATTGCTAGGTTGAATTAATAAGTTCTGTGAGATCTCGTTTTTCTATTCAAAGGTTTTGTCAGACATGATTTATACAAAAACAGATGATTCCATTCTCATTATTTAGGTACTCTATGACAAATAAGCACCTTATTTCCAGAATTTTAAGTCTAAAAGCTACGGATGCATATTATACACAAAATCTACATATTACCTTTTTTTTTCAGCATCACTAAATGTAATTTATATCTATACTGCTATACACAGACTGCACCTCTGCAGAGGGGGTAAGACCTCCCCCCAATGGGGCCACCTGTTAGCCATGAGTGGCAACCCATGATGCTTAAGGATGTAATCCTAGTGGATGAGCTGTCCATGACATGCAACAACTCCACTTGGCCCTTACTTAGGCTAGACAGGCGGTCGGAGAATCCCCCCTCCTCCAATCAATACTTATTTGGGTGATCACTAAAGCAACAACAGGTACTGTAAGCAACTTTAGTCCTTTGTTTATGAAAATTTGATTTAGGCATTAAATGAATTGAAAAGGGTTAATGTGTCATAAAACAAAACAAAACAACCACGGGATATTTGGCTGCAGTTTTTTGTTTTTTTTCAATGACTTTTAGCGTCCCATATATTAATATAGCCCACAAATGCTTATATTGTTATATAAATAGATACACACTTTCCTTATATAAACATAAGTAGATACAAACAAACAGACAGACAGACGTACCAGACAAATATTTCAAATTAAGTTTTAACAATAAAAAAAATTAAAATACTAGTACACTAGCTTTAAGTTGGTAAATAGTCATGTTGGTATATTTAGTATTTTGTTTTGTATTTCAAGATGGATTATTGAATCCATGGGTGTGAAGGAAAATCTTATAAACAAGGATTATTATTATTATTCAGCTAATCCAGAACAAAATGGAAAGTCAAGGTTAAATCCGTTTTGTTTCTCTCTCAGACAAAAGATTAGCATCCTAATCCAACATCAAACAAACAGTTTTTTTTTTTTTTTTTTTTTTTTTTTTTTTTTAAATCACCCACCCCACCACCAAAGATGTTTAAAAAATAATTTCTTGTCATTTCTCTTAAATGAAATTCAAACACAAAAGAGAAAGAAATCCATACGCATACAGAGATGCTCATAGGTACGCGTCCTACATCCCTGACGCACAAAAATCTAAAAGGACGCGGTAAAATCATATCCATGCATCCTAGTGTTTTTCTTTTTTCTTTTCTCACTATTTTAAGCTAACTGTAAATACATTTCAATAGTTTCTTAGAAATGAATTACACAAGATAGGTTACAAGGTAGGAGTTAGATGGCTTTAGTTGGGACCCATAAATTTTCCCGGGGACTCATTCAAAGCAGATATGTGCGTCCCAGGATGCACTAAATCAAAAATCTATCATCATCATTGCACATATAAAGGGCAGTTGGTGTGTATGTCTGTCCAGATGAAACTACGAAAATAAAACAATTAACGACAAAGTAAATATATATACACATTATATATCACTAATGCTTGCTTTCTGTGAGAAAATTACAAAGATTTGATTTATATTCAAAGACATTTGAAAATTAAAATATACATAGAAAAACGCGATCTGTCGCCTCCTCGTCAAACAAGGAATGAAAAGGAGTGAAAAAGAGATGAAAGAAGCCACCACAGAAAAGAGAGCCAAAAGGAAGGAGAGACAACAGCAACTCCAGCAAGCATCACGGTTTGTTTTCAGTCACTGCACCAGAGATTGCCATTCAAAAATTGGTCTGTTCAGCCACTCACACAGTTGCAGATAATAAAAAGAATTTTTTTTTTTAAAGTGGACACTACGCCATTGTCTTTAGTAGACAGACGAATGACAAAATACATAGAAATAGCATTGAAATTCTACTTTAGAATATCCAGCATTTGTGTATCTCAAAACTAAAGAAATCAATACACCAGGTATTTTTTGTCCCCACCCTCTACCCAGGTGACATTGGGTAGTCACTTCTAGTTGAAAATTAGTTAATAAAAACCAACAATTTAAAAGTCATGAATATTTCAGATCACAAACAAATCTGTGTCAAAAAGAAGGATGAAAGTTAAAACTTAAAACGAGATTGTTACATAAACAAATTGGAAATTCTTGATGTAATAAAATACTTGTAGCCTCCCCCCCCCTTTGCCTTACCCTGCTCTGGCCAGGCCGTGTATTGGCTACCACCACCACCACCAACAGCAGCAGCAGCAGCCCCCCCCAATAAATAAAAGCCACGTAATGACCTTCTTCACCTGTCATGACTAGCATTGCATATAAAACAACCACTACCGGTGAAAAGTGGATTGTATCCGTGTCCTCATTTATCTACCAATGTGTCAGAGGACTGGCAATGGGACAGGGCAGGGATTGTTAGATTCATGCCTTCCATTTATTTACCAAACTCCTTTGCACAAAAAGAAGCAGCAAAGTTAAGCAGCAATGAATGTGTTCAATACTTAAATGGGTGGTCAGTTAATCACAGTAGGTGCTCTAAGTAATAATATCATTACCAAAAAAAAAAATTTAACCATTAATCCCCTATGAGATTTAAGCCCATGGAGTTGTATTTCAGACACAATAAGCTGAGTTCAAATTCTAGATGAAGCTGTTTTCATTTCATTTTGTGCTCATGCCCTTGGAAAAGGCATGAATCCATTATTTTTTATCCACGAGGTAAGAGGGGGGGATGACTTCGAAGAAAAAAAAAAAAAAAAAAAAAGGTCATCCACCCTTACCACACAATATTTTGTCCAACTTAAGTCCTGATGAAGGGTTGTTAAAAAAACCGAAACATTATAACATCAACTTCACAATTAAGAATAAACTCATCTTTTTGGTATACTTCATTTCTTTGCTTTTTTCTACACAAATGTGCGTGTGCACTTAAGCTATCAGATACCAAGCGCCATTGATCTCATGTCTTCCTACCATTAGATATACATGCTCTATCAATGATATTGAGCACTCTTTACTTATGAATATAGCGAACGATATCATCAATATATACACACACACCACATTGGTAAAGAAAAAGGCTTAAAAATCGGCCAGTTTGCAGTTATAGATCTATTTCTACCCACAGGTATATATATATATATTATATATATATATATACACACACACACACACAAACTCAAGGTGTGTCAAAAAAGTATAGATATTTTTTTGTACTTTTTAACACACCCTGTATTCTGAAAAGATTAACGTTCCATTCATTGTTCATTTCTATCTTGGTAAATACAGCTTCAATCTCGATACTTTCATGACACCCTTTATATATATATATATATATATATATATATATATATATATATATATATATATGTGTGTGTGTGTGTGTGTGTGTGCATTTATCTATCTCTATTTGTACAAGATATTTAATACTCTTATGAATAATCCTTAAATAATCCTCTCATTTCTAGAAAACAAACAAAATAACAAAAAAAAAAGACTCCTCTTGTGTGGAATTTTATCCTCCACAATTCCAATGCTTAAATGTTTGTTTTATCACTCGACTGTGCACAGATCCTCAACTCTAGAGGAAAGCAATCAAGCGAGACAAGGCAGTGCGGCTCATACATTGCCAATACTGTTATTAATATAAGAAAACAAGTGTAAATGTGTCATCTACTAATATATTAGTAACTATTACTGCAAAAAGAGACCAACATACTAAGAGATACTGATAGGGACACAGAATATGTAAAAGTCATTGTCGGGGTGGCCTAAAGTTGGTATCAGCCAGACAGCAAGGGAGTCTATCCCCTTTTCACTAGCAATAGACCAAGGACATTGTTTCAGCCTCTGGGGTGGAGCGCCACACCTACCATCAGCTCTTCACTTTACCATACAGATCCCTGAGTTTGTGAGGGCTGGTATTGAACCTGAACCTTGTGGCTCCTAGTCAGACACTCAACCGACTAAGCTAAACCGGCCCTTGCAGAAGATGTACCCAACACATTCTCTTTGAACACTGGAACCTTCTTGGTCATAATCAGGAGCCTTCACGGAATTTTGAACGTAACCCTTTATTCAATCTACAGTGGTAGACTGTTCTCATTCTGCTAACCATGACTGGCTGGAGGTCACATTGGCAAAAACGTTGTGCAGATAACAATAAAGATGAGGATAATAGTCCTAATAATCCAAATAATACTAATTATCAAGCCTCATCGCAAAAATTCAGAGAAATGGTATAGATAACAATAAAGATGAGGACAATCGTCTTAATAATCCTAATTATCAAGCCTCGTTGCAAAAATTCAGAGAAATAGTATGGAACCATATAATTGTGTATGAATTATTAGTATTAGATAGGAATACTTGATTCATATAACTAGGTGCAAAAAATAAAAATAAATAAGATAAATAAATAGAGCCTGATAATCAAATGCAATTTAAGATCATCCACCCCCCCCCTTTTTGAAGAGGACAAATGGGGGAGTGGTTTACACTATGAAGAGGATACAGTCAGTGTATTATAAGGCCAACTGAATAAATATCAAAAGTAAGTAGATTGAACTTAAAGTTTCAAAAAGAACAATTGTTTGGGGTGGAGTGGGGGTGGGGTGTTGTTACTGTTAAATCTCAAAATTCTTTGAGAATAAAAAAAAAAGGAAAATTTGTTTCACAGAAAATTGTGAAGAGTTTTTATAAAAAGTGCAGATGTTTGAAAATTAAACAAGTGTCAAGTTGGAAAGAATTGTAGACTAAGAAATGTGAAGTGATGAAGAGAATGGTGGAAGAAAGGTTACAAACACTATTTTATATATATCATCATCATCATCATCATCATCATCATGTTGGGCTATCAGCATGGATATCCAAGACAATCTCTCTCCAACCATCCCTATCACTCATTGCACCGGGCGGTCCTCTGCACAGCATCTAGTAACCACACAGAGCTGGTCAATGTATGCCTTTGATGGCCGGCCCACACTGGCTTCCACAGGAAGATGTCACTTATGAGTTTGTCCTTGCTTCTCCAGTAATGTCCTGCGTGTCTTGTTGTCTTACTCGGATGGTTTGATTATCAGTCATATGGAAATCTGGACTCACAGACAATCTAAAGAGATAATTCTTCCAAGCCATGGTTGTGTCAGTGCTACTGTACGGCTGCACCACTTGGACCCTAATGAAGCACCTAGAAAATAAACTAGATGGGAGCTGCACAAGAATGCTGCACGCAATCCTAAACAAAACGGTGAAGGGATTTTAGATATAGACAGAAAATATCTACAACAAAATTCTGCACAAGCTGGTCAATTTCTTAAACAGAGGTTAACAGGTTTGAATTCAAAGTTTTCCTTCTCCTTGACTGGTTGCCATACCAATTGAATTTTATACATTAATGATTCACTAATACTGAATAGATTGAAGGAAAGACAAGACAAACTCATTTACACAGACAGATGCTGATTGGTATGCGTCCTGCGTCCCTGGTGCACAAAAATCTAAAAGGACACAGTAAAATCATATCCATGCATCCCAGTGTTTTTCTTTTTTCTTCCCTCACCATTTCAAGCTAACTGTAAATACATTTCAATAGTTTCTTAGAAATGAATTACATAGGATAGGTTGCAAGGTAGGAGTTAGATGGCTTTAGTTGGGACCCATAAATTTTTCCGGTGACTCATCAAAGCAAATATGTGCATCCAAAGACACACTAAGTCAAAATTCTATCAGCATCACTGTACACATATATATTTATCAACCCCTCCGCACAAGCAGGATGTGACACAGGGTCAATTACTTAAATGGAGTTCAACAAGTTTGAATTCAAAGTTTTCTTTCTCCATTCTTGTCGCTGCCATAACCCAACGTTTTCAGATTTACACATACAACATAAGTAACTGCTAGTATAACAGGTTCAATTCTCACCCTCAAAAATTTGTTCTAGACAAAATATATTTTGGTAAATACCTACATAAGAAATGGGTCCAAATGATGGAAGGGGGGGGGGTAAAAATGACTCAAATATTAAATGTGTGGGGGGGAGGGTTTTTTTTTTTTTTTTTTAAATATGCCAAGATGGAATTACATGAATTAGGATATCAAAAATTAAATTTTGGTTTCTCATAACCAAATCAATAAAAAGATAGAAATATGCGTCATACATTTTTAGATCTTTAAAAAAATAGAAAATTAAATTATAAAAATTATATTTTATATTATTAACAGGTTAATATAAAGAAACCAGATTTTACAATATTTATTTACCCAACCCCTCCATCACAAGCAGGATGTGGCACAAGGTCAATTTTTAAGCAAAGCTATAAAAATTATATTTTAAATTGTTAACAGGCCAGGATTTTACCCACCCCTTCACCTCGAACAGAATGTGACACAAGGTCAGTTTTTTAAAATGGAGTAAAGCTGGTTTGAATTCAGAGTTTTCATTCTCCTGCGCCAGTTGCCATTCCAAGGTTAAAGAGTACAGTCTGCCCTACTATTTACCCATAGCTGGAGAAAATAGTTAAATTCATACCTTTCCCAAGGGTATTAATGCTATTTGAAATTGCAGACAGCCTTGTCCAGAAATTGAACTCACGTCATTGGATCCATTTTCTATGATGATAACTGTTACACAGGTGCCTCCACAATTAATACAAAAATATTTTGGAAAAAAAAAAAAAAAAAAGCTGTATCCTATTTTTGGATTGCTGTGCCTCTTCCCCAGTACTTTTGGTCCACTTTACTTTTCGCTAAGACATAAGAATTCTTTTGAATCTTGAACTTGAGATTCCCTAAATTAGACGAACACAATCACTCATTGTTTTGTGAAAATTAACCATCATACTATATTGTGTATGGATATAAATAGAAAAGGAGGAGAGAGAGAGAGAAAGAATGAAAGAAAGAGGGGGAGAAAGAGATAGAGAGAGAGAAAGTGAGAGAGAGAGAGAGAGAAGAAAAGAAAAAAATGACTTGAAGGTCATTAGAGTAATATTAATCTTAAAATGTTTTGAAGGTTAACAAGAAAAAAAAAAGGGAAATATTTACAGAATCATCCAGAATATCTAGAATGTTAGCTGAATATTTTCAATCTAGAAACAGATTCTTTTCTTTTTAGATATAGATATATATATATATATAAATGCTAAGTCATCCACAGACACTGTGTTTCAACATTTCACGTCTCTTCAGTGTGGCTAGACACAGCAACTATCTCTGACCAGAAGCGAAAACCCAACTGACTTTTCGTCCTCCCGATTCGTTAACCTCTCAGCCATTTGACAGCTGCCATAAAGGGTTGGTGTTTAAACTATTAAATACATACATTTGTTTATATATTTTATGATCACCAAAGAGATCCAGTCTGTAAACAGACGATCATCACACACACACACACACACACAGGTAAAAGAATCCAATTATGAAGGGGATAATTCTATTTAGAATCATCAATATCTCCTGTATATCCACAATGCATGCTCATGTTGATGCAAACTTACAAATTTATACAAGGATTTTACAAATCCCTAAGTGAGCTCAATGTATAATAACTAATAAATTAATCATAAAATATAAAAGAGAAAAAAAATATATTTTTGCTTACAACGTATTGGTTTTTAAAAAAATCCTTTTTAGTTTCATTAAAGAAAGAAAAAAACAATCTGTTTTTCTAGAAATGCATTCACTTTTTTCTCCGGGTGTGAAATAAACGAAAATGAGAAATTTGTTTTTAAATGAATTTGTAAAAACGCAGGTTTTTAAAAGTAACAAAAAAAGGGTCGAGTTTTCTTTTTTTGGAAGACGTAAGCAAAAATATTTACTCTATTCTAGTTTTTCGCAATCTTTATGTCATAGGCTATCTGATGAGACGGGGCTCATATAGAGTTCTGGTCAAAATAGATTTATAATAGCCAAACGACTTGAGGCAGAATTCTAAATTAAAGATTTGTATACCTTGCCAGAATTGTAAAAATATCTTCCAGTATTTATTTATTTATTTATTTATTGGGGTGGTAATCCACTAGACACCCGTGATTCCACTTGGATTCCATTGGGGTAATGATATACTAGCAGGACCTGTAGACATACCACAGTATGACAATTTAATTATTACAACGTTTGATATGTTTACTTAAGAGCTATTTCTTCTTTGGGGTGTTATATCTCTCTCTGTTTCTATCTTTGTTCTTATAAATCAGGAACACAGAGACATATTCTTTTTTGGTGTATACATATCTTTATTTCCGTGCTCCCACTTTAATGCATACATGCTGGAGAAATCAGTACATAATGCAAATATGCATTTAGCCACAAGGGTTCTCTCATTGATTCTCAGTCTTACTCAAACTTCTCCGGAATTACTAAATCCCATTATATGATCAACCAATGAAAATCCAATTCAAGGTTAACCTGGGGTGAAAGCTTGTCAATTAAAACCCTAGTGAATATTTGGTTCCACATTTGAAAGTTTGAGCCGCAAATCAACACCTTCTATGTGAAAAGTGCTTTTAGTAAATAATGCATATGGCAAAGTACAGATTTGACCCTATATGAACTGGGAAAAGATAGTTTAGCTCAGGCATCTGTACAGTAAAGGAGCGGATGGTAGGTGTGGCGCTCCACCTCAGATGCAAAAACAATCTCCTTGGTCTATCACTAGTGAAAAGGGGATAGACACCCTCGCTGATTGGCTGATACCGACTTTAGGCCACCCCAACGACTTTACTTACTTATCTATGGTTACAATTCAGATTTGTTTTTCTCCTAGACTGGTTGCCCACCACTCCCTTTGCTATTTTACCTATAACTGTTGAGGGGGAAGAGATCTCTTTCTAAAAGCATCCTTGTGAAGTGAACTCCAACTGCCTCAGCTGAAATTTGAACCTTTACTGCCAATTTCCATTATCTCACTTGTCCTGTAACCTGGTTTGGTCGGGCAAGGGGTTATCTCAGTCGGTAGAGCGTCGACTAGGAATCACAAGGTTCCGGGTTCAATACTGGCCTTCGCCAACTCAGCATATGAGTAGCACAGGGATCTGTGAGGTAAAGTGAGGAGCTGACGGTAGATGTGGTGCTTCGCATCAGACACTAAAAAACAATGTCTTTATTCTAGCGCTAGTTAAAAGGGGATAGACTCCTTTGCAGTCTGGTTGATACCAACTTTAGGCCACCCTGACGACTGAGCCTGGCAGAGACTAACCTTCTCCCGGTCTTCAACTGGTTTGAATTCAGTTTTCCTTCTCCTAGACCAGTTGTCTAGCCAAGGTTAGTGTCCAGTCGGCCCTACTATTTACCCACAGCTGCAGTGAGAATAGTTAGATTAATACCTTTCCTAAGGGTACTATGTGAAATGCAAACAACCCAGTTCAGGGTTTGAACTTGGGTAGTATAATCCACTTTCTACGTTACTGGCCGCATTCAAATCAGTGTTTCTCAGTCTTTTTTTTTGGGGGGGGGGGGGCATACGTCCCCCTCTTCAACCTAATGTGAGTTTTTTGTGTGCTCCCCTTCAATTTATGGTCCCCAGTGGGAAAAGCTTTAAATTAAGAAATGAAAACTAAAAACAGCTACTTTGCATAGATCAGATTTTTTTTTAAATACAATAAATATCTATGTTAACAAAATAGCTTAGATCTATTTAACATTTTAACTGAATAATAAGTTTATTATTTTATTCTAAATAATTATTAATTACAAATTAGTCCTCCCTATATTTTGTGGGTCCTAAATTTTGTGGCCCCTGTTGGCCTCCTCATTTTTTAAGTTTAGCCTTGTGGAACCAACCAATCCCCCCCCCCCGAAAAAAAATCTCATGGTTCCTCGCTGAGAACCTTCATTTAAAACACTATTGGCAATAACATTTCTATAAGTCTAAGAGAACTGACTGGTAGTCTTGCAAATCAGCCAACTAAAAGTTCGGGAATGCAACTTCTAGGAATATAGGAATTGATTTTCATTGATAAAAAACTTAACGACATGAAGAGGTCAGTGACCTTTAGAAAAAAAATAAATAAATAAATAAAGATTTAACATTATTATCCTAAAAATAAAAACAGTTGAATTTCAAATGATAAAGATCTAAATAAATAAAAATTTTGAAGTTAAATTTTTTTTTTTTTAATGCACTGTTGATATTTGTCCCGTTGCCCTTGCATAAAAATTCAAGGTCCAACCCTCACTCTCACACACACACAAGTAGATATTAACATTTCTAATGAAAAGTATAAATATTTGGCACGGTTTTAAAACACTAAATCTAAAATTTAAATTATTGCACAGCTAAGATTAAAATTAACTGATAAAAATCTCCCCTCTGTCGTGAAAATGTGGATAATGAAAGATTTTTTAAAGAGAATATTTCCAAGGTCATTAAAAATAAATCAAATTAAAAATGCAAAATGACAACTTATTACAAATAAGAAAAAAAAGAAAAAGAAACAAACAAAATACGATAAATCATTGAAAAAATAATTTTCATTATTATTAATCAAGCCGAAATATTCAGTCAGGTGATCAACTTAAAAAAAAAAAAAAAAAAAAAACAGAAAAAATGTTTTTTTCCGGAAAATGAATTTTTATACATTTTAAATTTACAAAATACTTTTAATCACAAAAATGTTTCACAGATATCTTTAAAATATAAAATCAGACAAATTAATTATTAAAAAATGACAGGAAAATGTGTCGCATGGAGGTTTACAAATTTATTTTTAAGTCTATCACACGTGGTGATTAATTAGAATTTATTATCCAATAGATTTCGTTAATCTGAATATTTTTCTTTTTTCTTCTTTTTCTAGAAATTGACTTGTGAAATCATTTTTTAGTAAAAATATGAATGAATTAAAAGCATCAATTAAAAAAATATGGAATTTTGAGAGAGAAAAAATTTAATTAAATTTAAAAATTACATGAAATTAAAAAAATAAAAACATATCAAATAAAAAAAATGAATAATTAATTTCATATGGTCATAACATTTGTTAAATTCGAACCTTTTTAACCTCTAAAAAAAAAAAAAATCAACGGAAAAGGGTTAAAACCGACAATATCTCTAAGTTTCTGTTAAATAACCAAGACAGGACCCTTTTACGACATCTATTTTAAAATTGGACAACTACTTGTAGTAGTGGGGTAGTTAATGTTCAGTAACGTGATCATTAATGAGCACATTACCGTAAGTAGTTTTGTTCATAAGTATACTACTTTGTAGAATGATTTAGAAAATAAACTACTCTCAGAAAAAAATCCTTAAAAAAATAATTAATTCAGAAAAACACATTTGTTTGCGGTCAAAACTGGAAAAAAAATGTCATTTGAATAAGATGAAAAGTTTTTAAAAAGATAAAAAGAAAAAAAAGAAAAGGAAATAAAAATTGCTTTTTTTTATTTTTGTCGTTTTAGTTTCATTTTTAAAAAGTTTTTCCTAATTCACTATCATCATCATCATCATCATCATTATGAACAACAGCTGGAGAGAGAAAAAAAATGGAAAAAACTTGTAAAATGTCAAGGACATGTGAAGGTCGTTTTTCCAGAGAAGGGTCAATTGAAAATTAGTGAAAAACGTTGGATTAGATTGTAAAACATAAACTGTCAGGGTCACACAATCAAGTAAAGGGGCGGGGAGGGATTTTGTTATTTATATTTTTGTTATTTACGTCGACTGAGAACTTCTTTGCATTTTTGTGGTTAAAAAGAAAAACAGCAACCGGCAAATTTAGAGTTCATTTTTCGGGGGTTTGTTTAGATTTTTTTTTTTATTAATTTCTTCGCCATCAATTTAAGAATGAAACCCAACCGGCTTCTACACGAGTTTTAGAATGAATGAAGGGATGGCGATGAGATTGTTTATTTATTTATTTTCTTTAATATAAATTGACCCACCTCTAAAACAAGTGAACGGTCAATAGCAGGTGCGAACGTCAAAAAGAAGAAAAAAAAACTAGAAGAGTTCAAAGGTCATAAAAATAATGAAAACTTTCTCCGCTCAGTTTTTTTTTTTTTTTTTTTAACGATAAAACAATTCGATACATTTTTTATTTTGTTTACTAGAGAAAATCATGTGTTATGAAAATTTCAATCAGCGATTTTATTTAATTTTTAAAACTTTTTTTCCGATGGAATTATTAAAAATTTTTTGCTAATTTTCATTTTTAGTCAATTTTTTGTTTTTAAATCAAATCGTAAAAAAAGGTTAATTTAAAAGTATTTTTGATTTTAAATTTGAGAAAATAAATTTTTTGAGAAGTACTTATCTTTTGAACACTTTATTTCATTCACCAATAAGATAATATTTAAAAAGTGATGACGTTTTTTATTTTATTTTTTACGAATTTAAAAATTCGCCAAAAAATATCGTAATAATTGCGATGTACGTACCGTACACTTTTACAATTAAAGCGACCAAATACGTTGAACATAAAGAAAATACTTCCCCAGTTTCGTGTAGATTCCCGCTCATAGGCAAACACAAACAAATCAAATCAAATCTTTAAAAAAAAATTAAAAGTAGATTTTAAAAAGTTACTTTTGCTACAGTGTACACTAAAGTGTTAGGTCACCATGGCCTTTTAGTGTGAACTGCTAAGAAATATCATAGATTTTATGTGTAAATAAATGGACTGATAATGAACACATTAAACAATAAACATCGAATAACAGCAGCTTAATTCTGATACTCATTCATAGGTTCGAACTCAATGCACAGAATTATATTTACCGATTAAAAAAGATTGATTGTTAGACGACGTCTTTACTGGATGAGCCAACAACTTCACGCGTGCCACGACGATAACTAAATTTGGGACTAATTTTTGAAAAAGCATGTTTTTGTTTTTCTCCATGGAAATACGTATTTTTGCTGGGTTTATTTTGTCATTTCTGTCTTTCTAAAAGGAATAAATGAAATAAGAGTTTGGTTTAAATGAGTGGATAGGCAAAAAAGGAACGAAAAAAAGAGAAACTAGCTTTTATTTTTACCGTTGAAAAGAAGGAACAGAGGAAATTAACGCGGGAGATTTTCCAGTCCATCATCAACCGGCCATATGTTGGGTTGGGTTGGTGAAAAAGACCCTTTCAAAAAATGCTTTTTAGTTATCATTAGACCTTCATAAAGACTTTTATCTATTTCACTTTAGACATAATATCAATTTATTAAGGGAAAACTGGGGGAAATCTCTGACGAGTTGAAAGTCACGACAACTAAAAAAAAAAAGTAACCACTTTTTGAAAAATTTCAAACCTTTCAAAGTCTGACCTAAAAAACTAAAACAACTCAATATAAAATAACAAGAAAAAGATTTTTTCTTCTCTCTCTCCAATTTTAACATTTTCCTTTAACAATAAAGATACACTGTTTTATTGAATTAATTCAAAATTTAAAAGAACTTTAATCGGAATTTTTTAAACTTCTCTTTTGTAGAAAGAATCTGTACGAAGTGAAAACTTACTTTTAAAGAAAAAATAAAACTCGTCAATTTTTTGAGAACTGCAGAGAAAATAAAAACTGCATATTTTTGTCTTTGATTTTTTCCTCCAGGCAAAAAATAAACAACTTTAACCCTTTTTCTTTTAACAACAATGTGTAATTTTAACAACACAAATATTCGTTTATATTTGAAGACTCCCGACTTTGTAATAAGGGGTTTATTACAATTACCTACACCCCCTTTTTTTGGATAGTTGAGTAATATGTCTCAATTATAACATAATTCGAAAAAGAAAAACAAAAAGGTTTTATTTAAATTCACTTTAAAATAGAAATATAAAAAATATACAACGTATATTGGTTTTTAAAAAATAATCCTTTTTAGTTTCATTAAAGAAAGAAAAAAACAATCTGTTTTTCTAGAAATGCATTCACTTTTTTCTCGGAGTGTGAAATAAACGAAAATGAGAAATTTATTTTTAAATGAATTCGTAAAAAAGCAGGTTTTTAAAAGTAGCAAAAAAAGGGTCGAGTTTTCTTTTTTTGGAAGACGTAAGCAAAAATGAAGAGAGACAAAAATTGAGACGGACGGGAGGTTGGGGGTCTGCCTCAACCACGAGGAGGAAAAAGAGAGAAAAACCCAGGAAGTAAATAAAAGAATGAGTCAATAACTTAAGTCTTTTTTTTTCTTCTTTTTATTACGCTAGAATTATTTTACTTATACACACTCCTGGTTTTATTTAACGATAAATAAGGGGACAAATGTGACATAATCAGACTAAATTGGGGGAAATTCTGTCTTTATTTCAAAGGTAAACAAACGAAAAAGACAAAAAGAATCGTTCGTGCCCGATTCTCATAGAAATGGTTGGATTTTTAAACAACGAAAGAAGCATTGGTAGTTTTCTTTCAGACAAAGAAAGATTTTTAAATAAAAAGGGACGGAAATTATAATTCATATAAATCGAAAAATTAAACACACATAAATAAGTTAATAAAATGATTCATTGAGTTAAAAATCTCGTTAACAGCACAACACGCACTTCTTCATCCTCGCAAAAAAAAAAAAAAGAGAAAAAGAAACGAACAACATGAAGTATAGAAATTAAAATAAATTATATAAACTCACAGTAATCGATAATATCCACCGGTGAAGGCCCCGAATATCCATAAAACGTCCTTTTTAAAAAATAGATTTATATATATATGTTTTAATGTTGGAAGTAAGAGAGTATCCGATGTTGACAAAAGGCAGAAATGTTGGCCATGACCTTACGTGAGGGCTGCCGTTAACGCCAATGTCTAGGCTACCAAACAGGCACACACACATCACCACCACCACCGCCGCCGCGCACCGCCCTCCGCCGTCGTCGTCGCCGCCGCCACTATTACGTAGAGAGAGAGGGGGGGAAACACACGCATTATTACGTATATAGTCTCTTTACTACTACACACGTCTTAGATCTGCCCTTCTTTTTTTTCTTTTCGTTTTCTTCTTTTAACAGATGCCACTTTCTTTTTTTCTTTCTTTCTTTCTCTCTCTCTCTCTCTCTCTTTCTTTCTCTCTCTTTCTCTCTAACACGTTTTCTTCCTTACTTTCCCTTTCTCTTCAATTTGCCGCTACTAAAGAAAAAGAAGAAGAAAAAGAAGAAGGACATTACAAAACAACGCGCGTAATATTCGGGGATTGCGATGTTAATGTATTGCAAATATTCTATGATTCCTAGAAATTTGAAAATTTACGGAAGAAGGCAGAAAACAACAAATTGAGGAGATTTTTTTTTACTTTCTACTGGACTTTTAAAAAAAACAAAAATGAAAAAAAAATTTTTTTTCTAAAAAATGATTAATGAATCGACTTGTGAGAAAAAAAAAGCCACGATTTTAAAAACCGTGGAAGCAAGCACCTGTCTTGATTTTAAACTTTTTTCTGGTTTTATTCTTTTATTTTCTTCTTTCTTTCCTGGATTTTCATTTGTTTGTTTCGTTATGTCTCTCTTCTCTTCATGTTTCGTTATATCTCAAATATTTTAATTCTAAATTAAATTAATAACATTTCTTTAAAAAAACAAACGCATTCCTCGTGGGACCACTCTTCTTTAAAAGTACCGATATTATTATCATTAATTAACCTTAAAAGAAAAGTAGCCGCGATTTTCTTTTCTTATTTCTAGTAAAAACTCAGATGATATTTCGAAATTTTCAAGTGTGTAATATTTTTGTAAATAGAAAACTCTAGTCGATGAGAGAGAGAGAGAGGAAGGGGGGTAAGTGTTTTCGTATGTAACGATTGTGTTGTTGTGTCTTTTTGTTTTCAAACTCTGTGTGTGTGTGTGTGTGTGTGTGTGTGTGTGTGTGTGTGTGTGGTCGTCGGTGCTTTTTTGCATCACAGATGACACCAAAACTGATAGGAAAGACTCACTCAACGCGCACACACACACCCTCTCTCCGTCTCTATTTATCTATCTCTTTCTTTTATCTCTGTATTTATCTCTCTCTCTCTCTCTCTCTCTCTTTCTATCTTTCTCTCTCTCTCTCTCTCTCTCTCTCTCTCTATTCATCTATCTTTCTCTTTTTATATCTCTCTATCTATTTCTCTATCTATCTATTTATTATTTATCTATCTATCCCTTTCTATCTATATTTAATTATCTATCTTTCTCGTATGTTTCGCTCATCACCTCTCTCTATTTATATCTCTCTCTTTCTCTTTATATCTATATATCTTTCTTACTCCCTCTCTCTATCTTTCTTTCTTTCTCTATCTTTCTCTTTCTCTCTCTCTCTATTTATCTCTCTCTCTCTCTCTCTCTCTCTCTCTCTCTCTCTCTCTCTCTCTCTCTCTTACAACTTTTCCGTGACAGACAGAGACAGACTAGCTGATGTCGTTGGTGATAATGATGATGATGATAACGAAGATAAGAAAAATAATAGAAAATCTCACTTCTTGTGTATTTTGGAGTCACTTTCTTTAAAGAAGTCAAAAATATTGTAGAGACGAATCTCGTTGTTTAAGAAGAAAGAGACGTTCCTTTTTTCTTTCCCTCTCTCTTTCCTCTCTCTTTCCTTTTCTTTCCTTTCTCTTTTTTCTCTTTCCTTTTCTCTACTAAAACGGAATGACGCACATGGCCGAAAAGAGAAATCTCTAAACTGTTTATATATTTCTTTTATTTTTAACTCCACTTCCCATTTTAATGTTAGAAATATTACTCGACCGAAAAAGCAATTGGTCGATGACGTTAATACACTAAGTTTTTCTTTCTATCATTCTCTCTCGTCTCTCTCTACGCACTTAACCGCTTTTTTTTCTTTCTTTTTCTTTTAGTCAATTCTTCTTTTTTCTTTCTATCTCTCCGACCACCGATGAATACCGCCAAAAATACAACCTTTTTCTATATTTTCCGCAACCAGTCTTCTTTCTTTCGGTAGACAGTGAATTCAGGGGCGTCATCTTTTTTTATTATAGTCTACTGGATAGATGTTAGTGGAATATGAAATGAAGTCCAATGTCTATATTTTTCATTTCTCAACTGGATTAATTTTTATTTATCGTTAAATACTCGGCAAAATTACCTGCGAATAGTAATTTTCAATTTATTTCAGTATAGGACTTGATAAGTTTATAATCTCAATTCCCTTGAATTTTAAGGGAATTTGAGATTATAAACAATTACACAATTATAAACAATTATAGTTATACAAATTTTCACCTCGGCGTTGTTATTTTAAGGCTTAAAATAACAACGCCGAGGTGAAAAATTGTATAACTGAATCACTACGTAACAACTTTAAAACCATACAGCATCAATTAATGCTGTCGTTTAAATGAATTAACGTATATTAGTTATGTTTTCCTTCCCAGTTTAGAAATTAAAAATATATACATTGGACTTTATTTTATATTCTAACATCTATCCGGTAGACTAGGGTAAAAATATTACGCCCTTGAATTCACAGTCTACCCTTTCTTTCTATATCATTATTTATTCCAAGTGTTCAAAATCATATTTCATAATCGAAACGTTTTTAACGAAATATAATTAAATATTAATAAAGAATTTCTCATTTTAACACTTGATTAATTGATAACGACACCATAACATTGTCATTGTCACCGTGGCGTGACCAGTATTATGTATCAATGACAAATATTAAATCTAACGTCGATGAAATGCGCATGTCAGAAACAGGTTCAATTTTAAATTGCGGACGACGTAGAAAAGAAGGAGTCGAACGAGATTCTTTTTCTTTTTCTCTCTCTAACCGACCAGCAAAAGAAGAAAAAGACCTGAAAATGATCGGGAAGAGCTACCCAGTCATGATCAAGCACATGTTTGTTTTTGCTTCTTTAATAACAGAACTTTTTTTCCTTTTTACTTTTTTTTTATAAAACCATTTCTTGAGTGTGTGTGTGCGTACGTGATTTTTCACAAAGAAAAAAGTGGGGAGAAACGCCTTTCCAGTGATAAGGATAGAGAGCGAGAAGGGGGGGGGAGACGGGTAAGGGATGTTCTTGGAAGCGGGAGAGATGTTTCCGAGAAAGGAGGGGGGGTGAGGAAAAAAAGGGGTCAGGTAACTGCATAAGTTGGTTAATGTTATTCGCCAGGGAAGATGAATATACCGAATTTTCGGTTTGAGTAAACCAAAGGATTTTGGGATGAAAGTAGCACCCCCACCCCGAACACATACCCCCTTTTTTTGTAGATCGATCTGCTTTGTCTGAGAACGATCTCCTTTTCTTTGGGAAATATCGTTTGAAAGTGGAAGCGAATAGAGTGGCTCTAAAGTGGGGGTTCGATTTACAATGTACGTATAGTGAACTCATGACTTTGTCACCTATCTTTATGTAAATAAGATTGTAGAAAAGGGTTGAGAGGGGAAATCATATAAAATATTACCGAAATGCACCTAAAAATAGCAAATGCAAATAATGTATATATATATATATATATATATATATATATATATATATATATATATTGGGAGAATATGTGCTTAATTGAAGTCGTACCTAAATTTGAAAGTTAATTAATTAATAATTAATTAGGTACGACTTCTCCCAAAAAATTGTCGGCTAAAAAAAGCCATATCATAAACACATCGCTTGTGTATTTAGTTCTCATATATATATATATATATATATATATATATGTGTGTGTGTGTGTGTGTGTGTGTGTGTGAGTGCGCGCGCGCGATAATATGGGTGCTATATTTCTAAGCAGACAGTGTTCAATATCATTGATAGAGCGTTCATATTAGAGTTAAGGTAGTGTGGACATCTACTTACTGACAGTTTCTCGCCTATGCGATCGTCACATGGTCTGAAGATCGCATAAGTGAGAAATTGTGAGTAGCCAGGTGTTGGCCACTATGTCCACGCTACCTAAACTGAAACACACAAACACACACACACACACACACACACATATATATATATATATATATATATATATATACGCGCCTCGGGAGCGCAAGGTTCTAGGTTCGATACCAGCATTCTCCAACTCGGCGCATGAGTAGCACAGCTTAAATCTGTACGGTAATGTGTGGAGCTGATGATAAGTATGACGATCCACATCAGACGCAAAACAATCTTCCTAGTCTAGCGCTACTGAGAAGGGTATAGACTCCCTCGCTGTCCGGCTGATACCGACTATATGCCGTTAGCCTTCTTTACTTACTATATATATATATATATATATATATATATATATATATATATACATGCAAAATATTCAATTGGAATAAAACTGATATTTATTATGAATTTTTGAAAACGATAAACTAAAAAATAAACTTCGTTTTTATGAATAATTATGATATTTTGGACTGTTGTCCTCATCTTTTTTGTGTATCAACACAATGTTCAGTCCATAGTAACCCCAGACTCAGATTTAGGTTTTTACTTTAATTATCTTAGAATAAGTCATCTTCAGACGATTACCCATGAATTCAAACGTGGTTTCGGAGCCAAAATCGTTATCCCTATTTCAACGTTCCATATTAAGGTAGTTAGGTAAGTGATAACGTTCTTTAAGACATTTTGAAATTTCAGTTTTTAGAATAAGAAACTTCTTCCATTTTAATTTTTTCTATATCTAATCCCAAGTCTAGTGGTATTTGTGCTGTTTGGGAGCCCATTCAAAGCTTGGTAACGATTTTGGCTCCGAAACCACCTTTGAATTCATGGGTAATCGTCTGAAGATTACTTTTTTTTAAAGGTAATTAAAGTAAAAACACCTAAAACACCTAAATCAGAGATCTAGGTTACCGTGGCCTGAGCGTCGTGTTTATACACAATAAAGATGAGGACAACAGTCCGAAATATCATAATTATTCATATCAAGCCTCATCTCATAAATACAGAGAAATCCTTTTTTTTTCATCACGTTTCAAAAGGAACCAGCAAATACCCACAATTCCTTTTCATTTTGGGAATTCACTGTTGTATTTCTATTTGCCCTTGTTGGGTTAGACATTTGTGTCTACACCCCACCCTCGTGGGGGTCTCTATCCCCCACGTACGGACTAAGTCAGTAAGTGACTTCAACCTTATCGACTATCCATAACTCCTTCTATATTTTATATATACATGTACGTAACTATTGAATGTGTCCTTTTTATTATATCTTGTTTCCTTGTATGTGTATTTCATGTTATATATTATTCCATGTGCCTGTAATAAAGTCCATCTTGTTATATGTTTAATACCCTTGTCGTAGTTTGTTCGTTTCAACAAGTTATACCATATATTATAACCTTGAACCTTACACCCTCATTAATTTCAACAACTTTTCTGGGACTTCCAATTTTTTAGTTCCACTTGTTCAGCCAACCAAAATTCGCAGACTTTTATAGCAGCAGTTCTTCGAATATCACGACTGTCTAATAATATCCAACACTCAAACACTCAACTACTTGACGTTAGATGGGGATTTTTTTTTCTGGAAAAAAAAATGATCATATACGAATGTTTTGTGACAGATTCATATGTGAATGATGGAGTTATTGATACGGAAAAAATATTTTCTTTTCTTTTCTTTTCTTTCTTTTCTTTTCTTTTCTTTTCTTTCTTTTCTTTCTTTATTTTATTTTTTATTTTTTTCTTGATTTGAATTTTTGGTGACAAAAGACGCAGTTCACTCCACTACAGATATGGTGTAAAACGTAAATCGCTAAACTCTTTATAATGTTTAAAAGCACGAAGGGTTTTAGGGGTCGCTCTTTTTTTTTTTCAGGGATATTTTAATATTCTCAAAGATGTTCAAGTAGAAACGTTCACAATGTGTTGAATCTTTGATGGAGAGGAAACGACCATATTTTTTTATTTTTTTATTTTTATTTATTTATTTATTTACTTCTTTAGATAAAAGGGTCATTCAATAAATAAGTCGAATAAGAATTTGACAATAGGAAGCACTATCTAAAGTTGCACCTTTTTCTTTATATATATACGAGGGTCATTCAATAAATGTGAATTTTGTCTAAGGAGTTGGCAAGAGAAAGCACTGTTTGCAGTAGCACCTTATTGAAGGAAATCAATAGTGATGGCCATTTCATGTACCAGGAGAGGGTCATGCAATGAATAAGGTGAATTTTGCATAAGGAGTTCGCAATAGAAAGCACTGTTTATAGTTGCACCATTTTCTTTATATATGCGAGGGTCATTCAATAAATAAGGGGAATTTTGTCTAAAGGTTTGATGTCTAGAAGACTTATCAAGTATACATATGACGCATAAAAAAAACAGTAGATAGTGTAAAATAAACTAAGACATTACTTATCTTATAAAGCCAACGCAATTGAAAATCAACTAAGATAGCGATCTGGTTCATTTTCCAACACGAGAATTACAAGAAAAGAGTGGATATCCTTTAAAGTCAACATTTATTAGCAATAAACATTGTATTTAAATATACAGTGGTACCTTGACTTACGAGTTTTCCAAGTTACGAGCTGTCACTCGGTCGATTTTTTGCTTTGTGTTGAGAGAAGAAATTTGAGGTACGAGCGAGCTTCAGATACGCTTATGTTAATAAGTTCACTAAAAAATATTTAAGTTTCTAAATTTATTACGCCAGAAAAGAAAATATTTATAAAAAAATAAATATTAGAATATATGGTAGCACATAATTCCACGCACCCCGTATCTGTAGAACTGTAGCCTCACAACCAGATGCAGTTTAGTTATACCCGACAGGGTGGAGTAGATGAAAAGAAACACCGAGGAAGTTTAATTCTTAATTTTTTTATGAAGGTTGAAACGTGAAATGTGTGAAGAGATGATTTCATGAAATGTTTGTCCCCATTCTTAACACAGTCTCGCGTCAGATTGTATTTCTAAAGTTCAAAAAATATTTTGATCAAAATCTGGTTAAAGTGCATGCTGGGAATGGGGAAATAATCAGATCCTACAGCAAAGGAATAATTTTGATGGCAATGAATTATTGTCTCCCTTGAAGAATGGGCGCGTCCGTTTAGTGGCTTACGAACATGACAATCACAGAAGACCATTTGTAACATAACGGGCAGGAGTCTTGAGTGTAACACTGTGTTTAATTAGCACGGAAAAGTCTTTAGAGAGAATTAACGTGTTAGATGAGAATGGAAAAGTTTAAGGATGAATCATCATAATGCCAAATAGCATTGTTTCTATTGGACAAGCCATCAGACGTGGTGAAGTGGGAGAGAGGAAGAGTGAGAGTGTGGCTGAGTCTGGTAAAATGCGCTGAGAGAGCAAGACATGGGCTTTTGCTCTCGGCAGTTGTGACTTTGGGGGAAAATAAAAATCTCATGACAAAAAGAAGTGACCTTGTGTTATTACTAAAAATTCTAAATGACACAAGGTAAGATATCCTTCAGCACTCCAAGCTGGTTTCCAAACTCCGAAAATCCAGGAATTGCCAACTCCAACATCAACTCAACAACCAAGATTTGAGCCTTTCTGATATAGTACTGGCTAAGAGATAAGTATACAATTAAATAATTTCTGTATCAAAAAATCATCACTCCATTCGAAGTGAGAGCTATAACGCAGCATACGTTGACACGTCATCTCTCCATTCCGACAATGGGAGCGTTACGTAACATATTCTCGGTCTCTTTTTCCTTCTGTTCTTTGAACAGTATAGATGTTGTCACCTGTCCTGCTATAGAAAAGTAAAGACACGTCGCTATGCTGTGTGGAGGACCTGCCAGGTGTAATGACTGATAGGAATGGTTAGAGAGAGAGAGAGAGAGAGAGAGAGAGAGAGAGAGAGGAGAGAGAGAGAGAGAGAGAGAGTCATGGACATCGGTATTGTCAGCGTGACCCGATGATGATGATAATGATGATGATGATGTCGTTTAGATCATTTCAATTCTTCGAATCTTTTTCGAAAATTCTTCGGAATTATTCCAAGCATACAAAATCAAAATTCTACCAAAGATCAAAGAATCTCGATTTTTATTTCTTATTTCTCTTTCAAGTTTTGGAGACTTTTCTTCTTTTTTTTTTTTTTTTTTTTTTTTTTTTTCGCCCAAGAAAAGCTGAAACTGAAGTGATTTAAAATCATTTCGATTAAACTGATTTAAAAAAAAGAAAACCCATCACTGTTCATCAAGAAACTCTTATCGATTTTGTAACAACTCCAACAATCGATACAGTAACTACAAATCTAATCGATAATGTTAGGTATTGTGTATTTTACAAGTACGGTAGTACCTGGACTTTCATCGTATATCAAATCAATTTTCCCCGTTGGCGACAGGCAGTAGAGTCATGGATATCCGTGCTGTCAGCTTGACATGATGACGATGATGATGATGATGATGAGTACGTTACAAAATGTTCTCTGAAGTCCACCTTGTTTAGAATACTCTGACTGTATCCCCTGCAGAGGAGTAATTCCCCCTCCCCCAAAAAGGGGGGGGTCCTAGATATGTCGTTAAACTGCATCTGGGGAGTGTGGAGTACCTCTTCATTGCCAGTACTCCCAGGTCCATTTTGACGACCCAGACTGATTGTGCCTTCTAGGGTCACATCTATGGGTCAAATAGATCTGTTGAAAAATCATTCGTATTCAATAGGAATATTTGATGCCTTATAACTAAGGTATTTTTATTAAGAATACTTGAAGCTATAATTGTTCACTTAGGATGTGTTTTTGAAGATCCACAGACACTTCTGCTCCTCCGCAGAAAAATCTCGAACTTCCGTTTTTATTTTTAAATCTAGTTCCGGGGTCATTGATCGGTCAATGGCTGGCATCTATTGAGTGTTTTCAATCCAATTACCGTTTTCTTTTCAATCCCCAAATTCTCCGTAGACCATAATGATTACGCTACATAATTATTATAATTATTTGTATTAGATAGGAATACTTGAAACCATGCAACTCTGTACAAATAATTTGTATTAGGAATACTAGCAAATATGTGCGCGTTCCGGTACAAGTATTTAAGTTTTAATATGATAAAATATCATCTTAAATTATATCAAATTAAAAAGGCCAATGAAACTAAATAAGAATGCAGATAAAAAGTTTTGAAACAGAGGGGGGTATAATCGAAAGATAGAATAACAGAAACTTACTCTTCCATCACTTCTGTCTTTCATTGGTAAATTTTCCTAATTTAATGATTTAGTTCAATTAGGAAGTAAAGAATAAAATTACAATTATTTCTTCTTGTTAATGGATTTTTTTTATGATTTACCCCGAGATTTTTGCTCATATTCATTAAGATAAAACCAATTAGAAATCAATAATACTAAGCACATATTTATTGAAATCAAATTATTAATACCAATATGCAAATTAGCCTTCCCGTTTACTTTTTTGTTGTATAAAAATGTTATTTTGTTGTATATATAAATAGAATTGCATGTTATTAGTATGTAGCTCCGGCCCACGCCGAGGGTCCAGTGGCTTCGGCCCTGGATCTTTACGAGTTAATAGCGTCGATCCCAGGGGGCTATCCCCAAGGCAATACCTGCCCCCTTGATTTAAAGGGGCAGGACTGGGTTTATTGCCCAGCGCCTGAGGCGCCCCCTTGAGGGGGAATGCCGACGGGATCGACGCAATTTTTCACCCGCCACCCATGAGTCACGGCTTGTGGGTGGTCCCACATAAATGGTGCCTTGTGCCTGACCCGTACAAGTGGGGTACGTGGAAAATATCATGTAGATATGGTCAACGCCGAGGGTCCAGTGGCTTCGGCCCTGGATCTTTACAAGTTAATAGCGTCGATCCCAGGGGGCTATCCCCCCAGGCAATACCTGCCCCCTTGATTTAAAGGGGCAGGGCTGGGTTTATTGCCCAGCGCCTGAGGTGCCCCACTTGAGGTGGAATGCCGACGGGATCGACGCAATTTTTCACCCGCCACCCAGGAGATTCGGTTTGTGGGTGGTCCCACGTTAATTGGGCCTTGTGCCTAACCCGTACAAGTGGGGTACGAGATAAATACAATGAAGATATGGTCAACAGTATTAATAATGTAAAACAATTTTATTAATAATTGAAGTTTAAATAAAAACAAAAACATGGAGAATGTGACGTAAATAACAAAGGGAATTGTGACTTTGGTACTAATATAGTTTCGGTTACAGACAGACAAATACACAATCTCCATAATAATAAGATAACCGAGTAAAAAAAAAAAAAAAAACTACTAAAAAAACTGTAAATGTGAACACGCAATGCACACGATTCTCTAACCTCTGGGCATAAAATAACCCTAGACGGGTTAACATGTCATTAAAATCAATCAATCATGAATCACCCTCCTTCATAACTAGTTAAAAAAAAATTACAATTGATTAATTATATTTCAATAATAGACATCTTTTAGTATAGATGGTCATTGTTGATTTTAATCGCACACGGATTGAGCGTTTCAGAAAAATCGATATAATTTCATAATCAAATAACTTGACCAATTCTCATTCAAATCAGATCAAATTTGGAGAAACAACTGAAAATTCTATTTCTAATGTTTAAATGTCTTTTTCTTTTCCAGTGAATGGCATTTACGTACATGAAAAGAAAAAAAAACATACATTTTAATTAATTGGATTATTCGGACTACTGTCCACATCATTAATGTTATCTACACAACGTCTCGACTGATGTGCCCTCGGGCCTTCATGGTTAACGGCATGAGAACAGTCTACCCCCGTGGATTGAATAAAGGGTTCGGTTCGAAATTCCGTGAAGGCTGTCGATCCCAACATGAAGGCACCCGAGTTCGACAAGAAAATACCCGAAGAAGCCAGGATGGCACATCGACAGAAACGTTATGTAGATAAAAAATATATAGATGAGGACAATAGTCCGAATAATCCAAATAATACATATTACCAAGTCTCAGCTCAAAAATTTAGAGAAATTATATAATTTTGAATTATTTCTACACATGCTGTTTAAATTCGAGATTAAATTTGAACGAGAATTGGTCAAGTTATTAGATTAACAAATGAGATCGATTTCTTTTCTGAACCCCCGTGTAGTTTTGCTTTTTAAAAAAGCACAAAACACTTGCCAATTTTTTATTGACTAAACTTGGTTAAGATTCAGACGATAACGAAAACTATTTTCATTTAAAGGTGTTTTGTGTCGGCGCTTGGCATTTTGCGCCGTGAGGAGATCAATGGGTTAAAATGACAGAGAGACACACACGACGGTCGTAAAGAAGATTTTACAGTTGAGTCGGGGGAAATAAACAAAAGTAAAGTCCCGCAATTTAAAATCCTGCAATGTGTCTTATATATCACTAAGAAATAAAGATTTACATAATATAACGTGTGGTTAATTTGCATACTGGTTTGTATATGATATCAGACATTCATATCTAATATTATTATAATAGAGATTCGGTGCCTGTCTATCTTTAACCGAAACTACGTCACTGCTTACGTCCCAATACCCTCAGAAATTGCGTAAGTTTATCAATGAGCATTTAATTTATAGTCAAAATCATTGATATATAGAATCGAACAAATGTTATTTATCAAAGACTTCTCTATGAAAATGTTATTAGTGCGTTTAAAATCCTGCAATGTGTCTTATATATCACTAAGAAATAAAGGTTTACATAATATATGATGTGGTTAATTTGCATACTGGTTTTAACAAAACCGAGTTTATTAAATAACTACTTGGTGTTATTGATCTCTAATATTATTGTTTTATTCTTCAATGTATTAAAATCAATCCTATGAATGATTTTATATAGAAACCAATTAAAATATAACAAGTGTAACCTTTTTATGTGCGTTCTTATTTAATTTCGTTAATCTTTCTAATTTAATATGTTTCGGGTAGCAGGTTAGCTCAGTCGTTAGAGCGTTCGGCTAGAAACCACAAGGTTCCTAGTTCGATACCGGCCCTCACCCACTTAGCGTATGAGTAGCACAGGTATCTGTGCGGTAAAGTAAGGAGTTGATGGTAGGTTTGGCGCTCCACCTCAGACGCAGAAACAATCTCCTTGGTCTAGCACTAGTGAAAAGCGGGTGCACTCCATCGCTGATTGGCTGATACCGACTTTAGGCCACCCCGACGACTTTACTTTACTTACATTAAAACTTAAATACTTATGCCCAGAGGTGCATATTCTTGCTAGTCTATTAATAATGGAGATTCGCTTCCGGTTTTTATCTGTAACAAAAACTACGTCACTGCTTACATCACTCTACCTAAAATCGTCATAACATAGAATAAATACACTCGAAATTTGAGCATGCAATGTTAGACAGTCCTCATTGTTTTTTTTAAACAAGTTTTAATAAATACATACCTGGTATTATCTATTTATATATAGTTTGTTTTATTTTAATATATATTTAAAGTTATCAGAACTAAGTTTCCATTTCAATTTTTTAATTTTTTACTCCTTTAATAAATTTGAGGATTTTACTTTACTTATGATACAAACTCTCTGATATTAAATTTTCAACTCCCATCCACTCGGGCAATATTTATTTTACGTCGCCCAGAGGCGTTTTTTTATTTTGCTAGTTTTAATAATAGACATTTGTTTATGTCGGATTTCATTGTTGATTTTAACTACACATGGGATGTTTTATACTGACTGTTTAAAAAAACATTGGATATTTAAAGTTAAAAAAAAGTAAAGTCGGCGGAGTGGCCTATTGTCGGTATCAACCAAACAGCGAGAGAATGTATCTATGAGGAGCGCCACACTTACCATCAGCTGCCTACTTTACCACACAGATCCCAACTGTACTACACACGCGCTGAGTCGGCGAGGGCCGGTAGACGAATCCTGTACGTTGTGGTTCCTAGACAGATGCTCTACCGACTGAGCTAAACCGACCACTCTTTGAGTAGCACAGATTGGGTAGTAACGGTAGGTGTGGTGCTCCACCTCCACTTTACTTAACATACAGATACTAACTATATTCTGAATCATCATTTACTTGTTTAGTAGCCCCCACCCCCTCAAAATCGAAGTCCCCTCCCCCTCTATGTCATTGATACTCAGGCAATTCTTCTTTGACTTTGTTTTTTTTACGGCATATCAACCTCGATGGGATCATTTAATGCCGGTAAATAAATTCATTCTTAATAGATACCCATTTTTTTTTTTAATAAACTCATTTTTCTATTTAACCCATAGATAGGACCCTAACAGGTACTACCACTCCGGGTCAGAGTGGATCAGGGAGCAATGGTGATGAAGGAGTACTCCACACTACCCAGACCTCCAGAACTGGAACCTCACCATCAGATAGTTTAATGTCATACCCAGGACATCCAGCCACTCTTTAAAAATGCTTACAACACCTGGTATTCCAAAGCGGCCACCCATCCAAGTACTGACCAGACTCTACGCTGCTTAACTTTGGTGATCAGACGAGAAACTGAGCATAACATTAACTGGGACGCTGGAGATTTGAAAAAGCAAAAAGATATGTGAGAAAGGTTTGTTTGTTTTACGGCATATCAACCCTTTTCGGGCCAGTTAATGCCGAATCAAGTCGTTTTGACATCAGGTTGTTTACAGCAGCCGCCGTTACTTAAATGGTCACCCATTTAAGTATTGAGCAGTCTCATCGGTACTTAACTTTGGTGATATAGCGGGAACCGGTGTTTTCAACATGACTTGATTGTAAAATCGTAATCATGCGAGGAAGGAAAGAGTAAACATAAATCTTAATCTAATTTTTTTTTTAATTCAATATTGATCAGCTTAATGTGTCCGGTACAAAACAAAATAGAAAGAAATAAAGAAAGAATGTACAGCGCCAATCTATAAAATGGGGGACGCTGACTTGTTTAAAAAAACGCTCAGCGTCTGACATAATGGTATTTATCTAGACGAACACAATCAACTGATGGCAAGGGACAAGATGCAACTAACTCAACCATGAAGTAGGCCCAATTTTAATCCCATTAAACCATCATCTCCGCTAATGCCACGGTTGCCTTTGCTATCTCCACTAATACCACGACAACCTCCGCCGTTCCAGTTGATGCCACAACTGGCTCCACCTGATGCCACGGTTGCCTCCACCGTCCCCACTGATACCACGATCGGCTTCACCGATTCTTCACTTGTGGACTATACCTGTTCACCAGATTTTATGATATCAGTGAGACAAAGGGAAGTAAGGGGTTTGTTCTTTTGAGTGGTAATTATGATTTGGTTAAAATAATTGGAAATAGATAAAGATGGTAAGAAAAAAGGGAATGATGTAGTAGTCATTTTAAAAGTATTTATTTATTTATTTATAGTTTGCCTCGTTTGTTTGTTTTGACCAGAGAGGCGGGTCAAGGTGTTAATGGAATCACCGCGAGAATGGGGAGGGGGGGGGAGGAAGGGGTTGTTAAAATGTCTCAAAGGAAAGAGAAGATCGCTCCGAAAATTGGTTTCAATAATTGGCCATTATGGTCATCATATATCATCGCTAGAGAAGGGTCTTCTTTTTTACTCCACATTTTCTTTCTCGTAAGACACACACACACACACACACACACACACACATACACACACACACACACACGCATGTATATATTCATAAACACATTTGATTGTGTATATATGTATGTATGTGTGGTTGTTTTGTTTGTGTGTATATATATATATGTGTGTGTGTGTGTGTGTGTTTGTCTGTGTGTGTGTGTGTGTGTGTGTGTGTGTGTTGTTTGTTTGTTTGATTATATCGGATATTTCAATGTATACATTCTAGACAAATCCCAGGTGTCATCAATTCCCATGAACTGAAAATGTTCGATGGTAGGAAAGATACTAAGTCAATTCCCCACTCACCAAGGAACAATATTAACATTAGTATAGCCGTGATATACTAACACCGAATAAAACGAAACGAAATACAAAATAAACTCATTTAAACATAAAAGACATTTGATCTACATAATATACATGCAGTTGACATTACAAGGAAAAATATACAAACGTGGCCGATGGTAGAATTCCAGATATATCTTGTTCCACGAAAAATCTGTAGGTGGAAAGAATGTCGAGAAGTCATCTTGTTGCATTTCTGGTCTTTATTCTCTTCTGATGTTTTATCGTCTTTCTGTTCTTCGTATCGGGTAGTATTGTCTGTCAGTTAGCTTGGAATGTCTCTCTCTGAGTTCTGTCTTGCTCTTTGTTACGATTCTGATCGCTATTTTAGACGTTTAGGTAAACACAATGATAAAAAAAGGGTGTAGTCACAGTAGCAGAAAGTCTGTTGTATTCCTTATTTTACATAATTCGTGGGTAGCCTACGAATTATGACTGTAGAGTACTAAAATTTAAATAACAGTATGGTAAATAGAAAGTTACCATTGACCGTTATAGAATTGATTGACAAACAGTTCACCTTTCACTGATCTAACCGTTGATTTCTCATTGGCTAAAGGAAAAATGGCTGAAGGGAACTGAGTTAGAATAAATAGAATTTGGTGGTTAGTCGAAGAGACTAGACGTGATACTCCTCAATTCCCAGGCAAGCCACCTTCTCACTGCGCGGTTTAACCCTTTTGGGCTTTCGGGTAATAAAGACGTCAGAGAAAATAAACTAATTCTTGTGTCCATTATTAAAAACAAAGAGAATAAGCACAGAAAACCGGAGCCCAGAATAAAGGAAACCGTATCATTGTATTTCACATAGTGCTAATACCCTTCGGAAAGGTATGCATCAAACTACTCTCCCTCCAGCTATGGGTAAATAGTAGGACAGGCCGGGTTCTTTAACCTTGATTAGGCAACCAGTCTGAGGGAAGGAAAACTCTGAATTAAAACCTGTTAAACTCCGCTTGAGAAATTGACCTTGTGTCACATCCTGCTCGTGTGGAGGGGTTGGTATATATATATATATATATGAGAGAGAGAGAGAGAGAGAGAGAGAGAGAGAGAGAGAGAGAGAGAGAGAGAGTGTGTGTGTGTGTGTGTGTGTGTGTGTGTGTGTGATAAATAAAAACAAATTCGACATTTTTTATTTTGAAATTTAAAGTACATTATTTATCTTGTAAAATACTTCTTTGCTTTATTTTTCCCTTCGCAAACACCAAAATATTTGAAACTTTTTTTCGATTCTATGAATTATGTTAATCTTTGTTTCCTTGCATTGTTCACAGAATTCATTTCGAAGATTCTTGTTCAGTAAAAAGAAAGAAATATCATATTTTGTTCAATGTTTCAAACAGCACGCCTTGTTATGGCACCAGGCGCTGAAAAATATGACACATTAAGTGGCTTGGTATGTAACAACGACCTCTAGTAGAGGAAATATGTAACAATTAAGACACACGATTATCTCCCCTTGTTCCCCAATAACTGGTGGAGTTTCTTATTGATTCTTCTTGAAGTAAAGATGGCCGACGTCCAAATAAGGCGCATCTTTTTTTCTCAAGATAAAGAAGAAAAAAAAAGAGAATCCATTTTTATCGGAAGTTGTCGCTGATAAAATCGTGTCCAAATGAATCATTTGAATAAATCCTTACCAGTGTCAAGTGGACAATTTCCAGTGGACAATTTCCAATGATCCTTTCCTTGCGAGATGAGATGACGATATGGAGGAGATAACATTAATCCATTATTTCTTCATCAGAACTTTTGTATGAGTGTAGGTATTTACCCAACCGTTCGCCACGGGTAGGATGTGACACTTGGTCGCATAATTGGGGCGAACTAGCGAGAATCGAACTAGTTATTTAATAGTACTAGATCTGCAAGACTAGCTTGCTAACAATTACACTACGATGGAACGTCTGCATGGGTGTATATTGCAACCAACGTTTATCAGGAGTCTTTTTGAGGGTACATTCAACCAAGACTTTTGGGTATACATACATTAGTCATAAAGAAGACTTTGCAGTTGAAGGGGAAATAAACAAAAACTAAAATCGGCAGAGTGACCTATTGTCAGTATGTAACATTATTTTATAAGCAGCCTCTAAATTATGTACGTACCTGTAGTTAGAATATTTTGATCAGGGTCCGTTAGATTTAGAATGACGGAGTCCTATGGAAAGTTACCCGACAGTTATTGGCGGTTAATAACCTTTTCTCTTGACCCCTTGAAAACGCGCCATTACAGACGCGTGAGAATTAGTTTAGATGCGACAGAGAATTCAGAGTGAGTGGACCTATAGGTCGTCCGCTCTGAGCCGGTCTCGATGGGTTGGGTTGCGAAATAAAAGCTTTTTCATAAAACACCCAAGTCTTGTTGATTGATTAATTCAAGCAAGAATGACCAGCCCAAACACGGAAAAGCAACACCAGAAGAATCAGCCCGAGAAAACAGACCAACAAGAGAAGATGGCAGACAAGTTAGAACCAGCAAGCAGAAGTTAAAAAGTAAACTCATCATATCATCTCATCCCTACTCATCTATCTGTCTGTCTATCTGTATCTCTATTATATACCCAACGTATTATGTTGGTATACAACAAATATCTCTTTTCACTAGCACTAGACCAGGGATATAATTTTTGTTAGAAACAATTTGTCTCCTGCTTTTATGGCATTTGATTGCACCTTTCTATTAAATTCATTAAAGACACAATAAATAATTGGAACCATTTAAAAAAAAAAAACTTTTTATTTGTTTGTTTTGTTTTGTTTTACGGCATATCTATCTCGGTGGGTCATTCAGTGCCGGCCAAAGTTTTGAAAAATTCGTAGTGATAGTTTGGAAGAAAATTTTAAAAACTCAATTTAAACTCAGATCCAAGATGTGCTACTCATGTGCTGAAGTTTCTAGGTGGATGCTCTACCGACTGAGCTAAACAGACCAATAACTCGACTTATATACGAGTCATCAAATTTACTGGCATCTTCATTTATAATTTGACATCATCCTTTACTCAACATCGACTTATACACGAGTATCTACGGTATATCAAATAGAATAAAATTTTAAAATTAGTTTTTACAGATTGGTTCTCTCTCTCTCTCTCTCTCTCTCTCTCTCTCTCTCTCTCTCTCTCTCTCTCTCTCTCTTTCTTATTCTATCTCTCCCCATTCTCTTATTTCTCTCTTCTCTCTCTCTCTCTCTCTCTCTCTCTCTCTCTCTCTCTGTTTCCCCTCTCTCTTTCTTTTTTTTTTATCTCTGACTCGCCCTCTCTCTTTATGTCTGTATGTCTGTCTGTTTCCTCCTTCCCCTCTCTCTCTCTTTCTTTTTCTATCGCTGACCCTTTCTCTTTCTTTCTTTCTTTATTTTTTCTTCTCCCCCCCCCCCCGCTCTCTTTTCTTTTGTATCTCTTTCTCCCCCCCCCTCTCTCTAAAATGGCAAAGGATAGTTAGAAACAAACCGACAAAATCTACCGGTAGAGCCGAGGTAAACCACCGACGCCGCCGCCGACGCCGACGATTAACTTGAATCCCCCTCCTCCTCCTCCTCCTCCTCTCCTCCTCCTCCTCCCACTGATTTCCTATAAAACTTAATTTTATTCCTCCCCCTCTTCAGTAATCTCCTTTTGATTTTGGTTGTTAATGTAAACAAGCAATAAAATCTATTTGCCAAGTGATTCGATCTTAATCCGCAGTTGAGAGACACAAACCTTTACACACACACACACACACACGCACACACACACACACATGCACAACACACACACACACACACACACACACACGCACGCACATGTGTTTAACCTTGTACACGTGCCAATTTGATAAAAGCAATAGACGCTAGACAATGCTCTGATCCTATAGGCAGAGAGAGAGAGAGAGAGAGAGAGAGAGAGAGAGAGAGAGAGAGAGAGAGAGGGGGGGGGGGACGCCATGTTCCCGGGCAATTTTATTAGAATTACACGGTTTAAGAAAACAGCGAGTAAATACAGGTGTTGTTCAAAAATGTTGTCTCGTTTCGTAGTGACACCCCCCAAAAAATTTGTTACTTATTCACCCCTCACCCCCCGACAACCACACCCCGGATCAAGTTTTATACTTACGATGATCTGAAGTGTTAGTTATTTACTAAGTTTAGCTTAGATATGGCACAAAGCCAGAAGTAGGGGGCACCCAGTGAGAATTGAACTCTGTCGTTTCCTATTGTTGTGTAATGGTTAACAAGCTTGTTTCACAGATTCATTGATATTGAATCAGAGGGGGGGGGCAAAGTTTAGGTACGAGACATGTATGTCAAAAAGGGGTCCCTTAATGAAAAATGATGGTTAAACTTGCAAATCATACACAAAATCCGATCATATTACAGGGTGACCCAGAAAAACAGAACCCAAATTTTTTTCCCCCATTATTAAACTAACCTTACCCTAAACCCTAAACCCTAACCCTAAACCCCCTAGTTAAAATCAACAGTTTTATTACAAAATTTGTTGGTTCTATTTTTTCTGGGTCATGGGATTTTGAGTATGATTTGCACGTTTTACCAAAATAATATTGTAAAAAGTACCTGGTTACTTAAGCAGAATATCTATTATCTTGATGTAAATATATAATATAAATAATTTATCTATATATCTAGATAAAAATAATTAATTAGAATACATTTATATATCTTGTTATTGTTAAAAGAACTAAAATAATTAAATTACAAAAAATATTAATAATACTCGTCTGGTTTTCTCATTTTGTGAATGCTCCTATTTTAGGAGGTACCAGGTTCTTTTTATAATATCACAATTTTTCTTTAAGGGTACTCACTCTTTTAGGCATGCATGTATCTAAATTTTGACCCCCACCTCTAATTGAATAGCGAGTTCAATCCTCGCCGGATGTCCAATACTTGCGACCTTAGAGTATCCTATCCTATCCGTAGTGAACAGGTTGAGTAAATACCTACTGCAATTTATTCGTTTATTGTTATTTTACTGAGTTAAGAGTAAGGAAATAAATCTATATGTTTGCATGAACATGAGCATGCATTGTGGATGTACAGGAGATATTGATGATCCCAATTAGAATTATCCCCAACATACCAGTAGGGGGCACCCAGTGAGAATTCAACTCGCTATCAACGGTAATGTCATATACTGCATTTTCCTATTGTGGTGCAATGGTTAACAAGCTAGTTTCACAGTTTCATTGCTATTAAATTAGGGATACTTTTCCTATATATATATATATATATATATATATATATATATATATATATATATTTAGCCAGGTATTATAAAAGACCATGAAATATATCTTTTTTATGATCTTCAGATGTAAACGTTCAAGTCTTGTCGTCGTTTTTCGTAGATCGAGATCGAGATAGTGAAGAAAATATGGCATATTTTTCAATCCCCAATGAATTGTTTGTTGTATTGTTTGTTTGATGAACGTTTTATTCATTTAGATCTTCCTTTTTTCCCCTCACCATTGTCTTATTGTCAACCGGTTCAAGCGATGATCGTAATTGATCGGATCTGAAAAATAAATAAATAAATAAATAAAATAAAGAAAGAAAAAAAAGATGAAAAGACATTAACTAGATCTAGCTAGCATTATCACTTTAACCGATCACACAGGTGACTATTTAAAATGTGGGAGGTATTTCTCTTGCACGATATATATATTGTTTATACTGGGGTTTTCACAGTACCCAAATCAACATATATGTTGTATCCCTTTCTTACTTCTTACTCTAGTCGTCTTCTCCTATGGCCGGCTTTGCTTCTGATCGTCTATCATCTTGGTCTGATATATCTTCTAAAGGTCTGGTCTTTCTTGTATGGGGATTTCGGATCTGGTTTCTGTTAGGGATCTCTCGTTATCAGAAGCCCTGTGTCATTGTTAGTTTTTGGTAATAAACACAAGACTTCGATTTACGTTGATGTTACTTTATTTATAAACCCCCAACCCAGACACCTGCGCAGTTGAGGGACCGCGTGTATAACACGACTTAAACCTTCGAGCTCCTACCTGCTAACTGACCAACTGAGTTGCTTACTCCTTAAACCGGAAGAGGGTCTCTACGGGGGTTCCGGTTCTCACGATTCATCTCCGCAAGGCAAGGTCAGAATGAGGTCAAGCGCTGTCACTCACTCTCAAGGCCATCAGCTGCACTAATGATTTCTACACTACCTTAAAAATGTATTAGGAATCCAATAATTATGTAACAATATATATAAATTGTTGGCTATCGCCATATCAAACAAACTGTTTGTGTACTCTCATACTGTCGTGCAGTAAGTCTCAAAAAAATTTAGGATATATCAGTTTAAAAACAAACGAGAAATCTGGTAAAAACCAGCCAGTGTAATGGTTAAAATCCCCGCCTGTCAGCCGGGCAGTTAGGGTTCGAATCACGCACAAAGCGGCTTCCTGTGTATAACTCAGCTGATGAGGCATAATAGGCCGAATTGTACATACAGAGATTGACTTTTTCTCGATTTGTTTACGCCTTACATTTGAACGGATATATTCGCCTAATTCATTAATTATCAACTAATTAATTTTCAAATTAGGTATGACTTCAATTAAGCACATAATCTCCCAAAAATATATATATATATATGAAAATGGTGACTTACCAGTGAAATTAGTCACAACGGTTATTTGATAAAAGTTTGACTATGATAAGACAGCGGTATAACAAATATAAAGTGCTCAATACGTAAGAAGAGCGGTTTGAACTCCCGCAGTTAACTGCAATTAATCAATATCTTGATTAATTCAGTGGATTTAACCCTGAAGATCCTTATGGTGAAACTCGAGTAGGTTATTCTTGTATATACCATTGTATATATATATATATATATATATATATATATATATATATATATTGTCCGGGAAAACAATTAAAATAATTGGAGAAATAAAATAATTGTTTTATTTCTAAATAAAAGTAAGTAGACTTCAGACTAGACGAACTAAAAAACAAACTACAACCCGTCTGCGCATGCGTATTGATATTGAAATGTGTAAGTGAATATACTGAGCAAACCGGAAGTACCATACGTGCCAAACAAGTACAACCCCGGATATTGTAACCTTTTCACTGTATTTTTCGAGGCCCCCACTTTTTTTTTTTACTATACTGAAAAAAGAGATACATTTATATTTAAACAAAGGAGTTACTAGGGAATATGGAAGGGGGGGGATCTGGACCAGATGCTCTACCTCATCTGTTCCGAAATACAATCCCTCTCGGTGCTATTTTTATTTCGGAACAGATACAAAAGCGTGGCATTGCTCTGAGTATATATCCTGGGGTCTATGTATGTTTGGGGGGAAGGGTAGCAAAACTAGTGATACTCTATTCAGGGAGTTACAATTGGCTTGTTACACAGTCCGGGTGTATGTATGTTTGGAGAAAAGGTGAGAAAACTGGTCATACTGCTACTCAGAGAGTTCTAATTGGTTAGGTACAAAGCCCGAGGTGTATGTATGGTTGGGAGGAAAGGTAACAAAACTGGTCATACTGCTCACCTGAGAGATCTAATTGGATAGCTACATACATTGATCCATACAAATAGATACTTACACTCTTTACATTTCGCAACCTGCTTCCACTAAAATACCACAGAGTCTATATGGCTTTAACCTACTTAAATACACGAAGAGAAAAACACAAAACACTATGAAGTTTTATTTACAAAAATAATAAACGAATGGGATGATTGGGGGGGGGGTTAAGATT
>CM042166.1:6823660-6838660 GCA_023376005.1 Doryteuthis pealeii | reverse complement strand
TCCTCATCTTTATTGTTATCTATGCATCTTCGGCCGATGTGCCCCCCGGCAAGAAATCCTTGAAGAAAGCTGAATATTAGCATATTAGCATATATAATACACTCGTATAATACATTATATACACACATATCAACTTATGCATACACACATATTAACACACACATCTAACACATTGACACTAACATATATTAACTTACATATACACACATACTAACATACATACACAAATTAATATATACATACACGCATATTAACGTACACACGCATATCAACATATACACACACATACTATTATATACATACACACATATTAACATATACATATACACATATATTAGCATATAAACACACGTATTAACATATACATAGACGCATATTAACATATGCATGCGCACACATTAACACACGCATACACACGCATATTAACACACACATACACACACTTATTAACACACATATATTAACACACAAATGCACACATACACTCATTAACGCACACATTAACGCACACATATACATGAATATTATTTCTGAAAGTTCACACTTTTCAACTTCCGTTAACTTACGGACATTAGCACTTCCTGCCTCCCAAACAACCGCTGCTAGTCACCCCCCCCCCACCGCCAATTTCTACAAACTGAAGAAATGAAAACATTTATCATAAAATTCAACAATTTTATTAACACCCGAATCCAATTGATCCAATCTTCACTGAATTTGAGTTTGTCTTTGATAATTCAAATTTTATTTCCCATTTTCAAAATGGTGGTGTGCGTATTTATTAACCCTTCTGCAAAAAATAGGATGTGACACGAGGACAATTTCTTAAGCGTTGGATGAAAAGTGCTGGACTGAAGGTGGAGACAGAGGGGTTAATAATAGTAGCATAGGACTAGAGCCAACCAACTAGAAACTATGAGGCAAACATAATGAAAATTGATCAAAGCCAATATACAGACCGTGCGACCCCCCCAACAACAAAAAAAACAAAATGAATCAATTGAAAATATGCAAATTCTATGGAATATCAAAATCTGAAGAATGGTATAATCACAACCAGAACGAATAACAGAATTCGAAGAAATATTATTCTCGGGAGTTTGATATCAAATGATAGAAAAATAAACAGCAATTGAACAGATATTACGGTTAAAGGTTAAGATGAAAAAAAAAAAACAACACAGTAGAGAGAGGAGAGAGAGAGAGAGAGAGAGAGAGAGAGAGAGAGAGAGAGAGAGAGAGAGAGAGAGAGAGAGAGAGAGGGGGGGTTTATAATAGCAGTACAGGACCAAAGCCTTCCAACAAGAAACTATGAGGCAAACATTATAAAATAAAAACGGATGAAACCCAATATATAGTCTATGTAAAAAAAATATAGATATAATAATAATTGACCCCTTCGTGTCCGGTTGACCAATTCTAACACAGAATATAAAAACGTCATGATAAATATTGAATATTGATTGGAAAATACGCAAATATTATGGAATACTGAAATATGGAAAATAATATAAACACCAACCAGAACGAATAACATAAGTCAAAATCAACTACTCGTCTGATAGAAAAATTTAAAAAAGCGAACCAAGTAACCAATAAGCACCCCAGCTGGGAGCTGTTTTGAAAAGCAAAAGGTGTTCCTTTTAAAACAGCTCCCAGCTGGGATGCGTATTGGTTACTAGGTCCAAAAAAGCAATAGACCAGTTATAGTGGTTGAGAACCATACAAGAAAAAACACGCCTTCTGATTGGTTCATATGTCCGTGCTAAAAGATAATAATATATTTGTCAAAGAGTATAATAAAATAAGTAAATACAAAGAACTAGAGAAAAAACGTGGCCCATCAAAGTTACCATTTAAAAAAAATGTATAAACCAACCAAAAACGAATAAAAGAATCAAAAGAATCGATTATTCTTTGTGACTTTTTGCTATTCAAACTGATAGAAAAATGAAGAGCAATCAACCACATAAAATGGCTGTTGAATTATAAAAAAAAGAACATGCCTTCTTATTGATATTTCAGTGCCAACCGATAATATATCAACCAAAGAGTCCAGGATTTGAACCCCGGTCTGCAAGTCCATTTCCTACGACGATAACCATTACACCACGTATCTTCAAAAACATGGCATCGTGGTCAACAAGTTAGACTTGTTAACCGTATATTCCGGCATATATATATATATATATTTACCAACCCCTCTGCACGAGTAGGATGCGACACAAGGTCAATTTTTTAAGCGGAGTTTAACAGGTTTGAAATCAGAGTTTTCCTTCTCCTAGACCGGTTGCCTAACCAAGGTTAAAGAGCCCAGTCTGCCCTACTATTTACCCATAGCTGGAGGGAGAGTAGAATTCATACGTTTCCCAAGGGTATTAGCGCTAAGTGAAATGCAATTACCACGTCCAGGATTTGAACACGGGGCGACGAGTCCATTTCCTATGACTTTAACCATTACACCACGCGCTTCCTTTGTAAACTACGCGTCTTATATTCCGGCATATAAGACGCGTAGTTTACAAAAGATTCGAGTGAGATTATCGATCATTGCAACATCTCGAAACTCCTTAGATATCGATTTCAAAGTTCAGTACATAACCCTCTAGTCATTATGGGACACTGTGTGATTTTGGTATAGGATTATTTTAATGATAGCCGAAGTAAAGACCAAAGCGAAGTATTGCATGACATGGACTTCTCAGCCGTCGGAATTCCGTCCGTAAGCATCACGCCAACAGTTGGCTCCATGGTGTGCACGTGTGTGTGCGTACACGCGCGTATGTGTGTTGGGGGTGGTCTTACCCCCGTGCAGACGTGTAATCGGCGTATTTTACGGCAACAGTCGACAGGGCTACTAGTATGACCTTCGACAGCTTTGACGAAAATTCTGCACTTCTATTTTAAAATGAAATATTCCAAGACTTTCTCTATTAAAAAAAATAGCAATGCCGGCGGGGTTTCGAATATCCTGTCTGTATCCTCTGCCGAGGGTTAAGACGTATCCCAAAAAGGGTGTCCTGGGTTTGACACTAAACTGTTCTTGATGGTTAGGCTCCAGTTAGGGGAGAGTGAAATATCTCTTTATTGCCATTACTCAGAGGTAGTACATGTTAGGGTATCATCTATGGGTGTACTAGACCTAATTCAAATTGATTCATATTCAATAGGTATATTTTATATCGTATAGTCATATGCAAAATATTCTAACAAGGACACATTGAAATGTAGATATAAACGTACAATGAACGCAATTCCTTAACCTCTGGGCATAAAATAATTCTAGACAGGTTGACATGTCGTTAAGATCAATTAATACAAAAGCCATTAAAAGGATTTTTGATCTTACTTTTAAAAAAAAGTAGTTTACATTATTTCGGACTATTGTCCTCATCTTTATTGTGGTATGTATTAACACAACGTTTATCATCAGACGATAACATTGAATTCAAGTGTGGTTTCGGAGCATTATCATCGTCACCACTAGTTTAAGGGCAGCTCCAAGATTTATTGACAGAAAGGTAATTGATATATTGGTTAGGTCTAAATTTATGAGAATGACTTTATTCTAAGGTAAATAAGAAACACCCGATTAGGGCCCGGGGATACAGCGACCTGGACGTTGTGTTTATACATACCCCAATATAGATGAGGACAACAGTCCGAAATATCAAAATTATTTAAAAAAAAAAATTACTGGAATAAAATGAAAAAGATCTTCAAAAGTTCTCCGACGCCTTGTTTGATCAACAGTCAAACTATTTAAAAATGATTTCCCAGTTTTGATCTTTATTGTACTCGGATACACAAGGAACATCCGAGGAAGGCCCGAGGATACAGCGGCCTGAATGTTGTATTAATAAAAAAAGTCGATATCAGCCAGACAGCGAGGGAGTTTATCTCCTTTTCTCTAGCTCTTGAGAAAGGAGATTGTTTTTTAGTGTCTGCGGTGGAGCGCCACACTTACTATCAGCTCCTCACTTTACCGCTCATATACCTGTGCTACTCATACGCTGAGTTGGCGAGGGCCGGTATCGAACCAGGACCTTGACGTTCCCAGCCGGATACTCTACCGACCGAGCTAAACCGGCCCTCACTATTTTTACATACCACAACAAAGATGAGGAGAACAGTCCGAAATATCAAAATTATTCACATCTAAAAAATACGGACAGATGATAGTTTACATTAATTCTGTTTGAATTAAATCCTTAAGTTTCAAATTTCGATTTTGCTTAAAGATTTTACATTCGATGTAGCATCCTTATTTAGTAAAGAATAAATTTCAAGGTCACCTTTAGACAGGAAATGGCTCCCAGTTATTTTGGAAGCTAAGGTTAATAAATGCCCATAGTAACCGTTGTCAGGGGTGGTGATGGTGCAGGGGTTGTATGTGTATATGCGTGTATGGAGTGGTGTGTGCAGGCGATCACGCGTATGTGTATTTATACAGGTGTGTGTATGTGTATGTATGTAGTGGCGGAACAAAGGAGGGCCAGGGAGGGGGCAGCGAACCCGGTACGCAGTTTCGGTGCGGGTGGGGGGCACAAAACCGACCTAACCCCAAAAAGCCTTTGCGTTGCTATAACATGGAAATATATTGCCTAACTTTTGCCACGATACCCCTGAAATATGAATGCTCAGAATTTGAAAGGTTAAGTTTTGCAAAAATATCTAAATCAGTATTTATTAGCCATTGGAAGTGGCGCTGGGTAATACAATAATTACTTTACGATAATGGTGGCCGGGCCGAGCTCTGTGCCCCCCCCCCGGATCATGACGTTGACAGGCCACTGTGTGTATGTGCATGTATGTATGAGTGTATGCATGTATATCCTATATGAAAAGAAATCAATGGAACATTTATAGATCATGGTATTATAGTGGTCAACGCTTGTACAACACGAATACCACTCTCAAAATATTCATTATTACCCGGTGACAAGCCAAAGCAAGATGACCGGTAACCATGCCAATCGTAGGTGTTATATCAGAGGAATAAGGGGTCCATTACTCCCATAAATAATGTACTAGATGGCCATTGAGCAAATACCTTCCTCAGCCCTTTTTACAGGTCTTCATCCTGCATGGTGTCTAGTCACCCTCCTCACCCAACAAAATCTGTGGGGTTACCGGTTTAGTCGCCGATGATCTGACTGTGTCCCTCCTATGTCATATTCGCATCAAACTTCGTGGATCAGCTGCGGGATTGATGAGTCATTGAGGGGTCATGAGATGAAAAGTTCTGGTGGTGGGGTTGTAGGATTGTGAGGGACGGCAGTCATCAGTAAAGATTATGTTCTTGCTATATATGCATATATATATACACTACAGACCAAAAGTTTGGGACCACATTGATTTTTCTTCTTAACTTTTCTGAACTGACCTACAATTCAAAAAAAGTCTCAGGCTGTAACATTATTTCCCAAACTTATGCAAATGAATTCATAATGTTTGCAGAAAAAATTGTTTGAATTTTATATATATATTTACCAACCTCTCCGCACGAGTTGGATATGACACGAGGTCAATTTCTTAAGCGGAGTTCAACAGGTTTGAATTCAGAGTTTTCCCTCTCCTAGACTGGTTGCCTAAACAAGGTTAAGGAGCCCAGTCTGCCATACTATTTACCCATTTGAACTCGGGTCGACGAGTCCATTTCCTATGAATTTAACCATTACACCACGCGCTTTGAATTTTATATAAGGTTTTACATGTACGCAATCGGTGAATTTATCGAAATATACAAAATTAATCTTTTTATGAACTTAGAAAAACAATTCAGAGGGGTTCTTAAACTTTTGGTTGGTAGTGTATGTATGTATGTATGTAATAAAGTTTGTAAGTCGGCTTCTGGTCTTAAGATGCTGGTGCACAAGCATCAAATTTCATCATCTGATCCAATTCAGCGGGAAGGACATTCTTCCTGTGTCACATTTGCATCTAACTTTGTTGATCAGCAGCGGGATTGATGAGTCACTTAAGGGCTCATGAGTGGGAAGGTTCTGGTAGTGGGGTTGTAGGATTGAGAGGAAGAGAGAAGGAGAGAGAAGACAGAGAGACAAGCAGACAAGCAGATAGATAGATAGATAGAGAGAGAGAGAGAGAGAGAGAGAGAGAGAGAGAGAGAGAGAGAGAGGGGGGGATATTTAGAAATGATTTTAGTGATGTGACGCTAATTTTCTTCAGATTCCATGGAAAATATTCAATCATGGAAATATTTGAATGGTTAACAATTGTCCTTCTGGTTGGTCGACAAAAGCCATCAACAAGTTCCACGCGACGGCCTGCTGATTGTCAAAATCATTTTTACTACTACTACTACTACTACTACTACTACTACCACCAATTGGGTCCGGTTTAGCTCAGTCGGTAGAGCACCCGCCTCGGAATCGCAATGTTCCGGGTTCGATCCCAGTCCCCGTAAACTCGGTGCATGAGTAGCACAGATTGGGTAAACTGATTTGTGCAGTAAAGTGGGAGCTGACGGTAGGTGTGGTGCTCTACACGACAAAAAAAAAGCAAAAAGCAAAAACAACAATCTCCCTGGTCTAGCGCTAGTGAAAAGGGGATAGACTCCCTCGCTGTCCGGCTGATACCGACAAAAGGCCACTCCGCCATCTTTACTACTACTACTACTACTACTTATTGGACCTTTTCAGAAAGCCTTGGATTTTTGCATCTTTTAAAGCCTTTCTTTTTCTTTTTTTCGAAGGCTACATCATCATCATCATCATCATCATCATCGTTGTCGTCGTCGTCATCATCATCATCATCATCATCATTATCACCATCATCATCACCATCCAATTCTTGTCTTTTTGACGATTCTTCTTCATCTTCATGAGATTCTTTTCGCCTCTTCCTTTGTCATTTCCAAGACATTTTCCACTTCAAAGTTTGAGCTCTTTGAAGGTTTCCATTGAAAATGTGACAAATTCAATTAGAATCGATCACTTCTTCTTTGTTAAGAACAAAGAAGAACAAATCAAATTGACGATGACTGTCAGAGAAAAGAATGATTGTCGACGAAGAGTTATCTACCCTTTCTTGTTTCAGTTTAACTTTTAACTGCAAATAGAAATTCAAGAAAAGATAAAAGTTAAGAAAATAAAATGAAACAAAAACAAAATAAGAAAAACTAAAGAAAAGTTAATGATGATCACAGAAAATATTTTAATTTGACAAGAAATCATTTATGATGTTTCAGAAAAGAATAATAATTTCATACTCTAATAATTTGACCAATTCTCTTTGAAATGAACTCAAATTTAACAGAGAGTGTAGAAAGAACTTAAAATTCTATGTTTAATGTTGAATGTTTGATGTTTTATTCTTTTCATGTATATAAGAGAAAGGAAATGAATCCGACGGTATAGATAAAAGGATATGAAAACAACACAATATGCTGTTAAATTTATTATATATGAGTGAAACACCCGGACATCTCAAATGATATCAATTTTATGTCTCAAATGATATCAATTTTATTGAAACACCCTGGACATCTCAAATGATATCAATTTATTGAAACACCCGGACATCTCAAATGATATCAATTTTATTGAAACACGGACATCCGAAAACACCCGGACATCTCAAATGATATCAATTTTATTGAAACACCCGGACATCTCAAATGATATCAATTTTATTGAAACACCCCGGACATCTCAAATGATATCAATTTTATTGAAACACCCGGACATCTCAAATGATATCAATTTTATTTCAAATGATATCAATTTTATTGAAACACCCGGACATCTCAAATGATATCAATTTATTGAAACACCCCGGACATCTCAAATGATATCAATTTTATTGAAAAATCCGGACATCTCAAATGATATCAATTTATTGAAACACCGGACATCTCAAAATATCAATTTTATTGAAAACACCCCGGACATCTCAAATGATATCAATTTTATTGAAACACCCGGACATCTCAAATGATATCAATTTATTGAAACACCCCGGACATCTCAAATGATATCAATTTTATTGAAACACCCGGACATCTCAATGATATCAATTTTATTGAAACACCCGGACATCTCAAATGATATCAATTTATTGAAACACCCTGGACATCTCAAATGATATCAATTTTATTGAAACACCCCGGACATCTCAAATGATATCAATTTTATTGAAACACCCGGACATCTCAAATGATATCAATTTTATTGAAACACCCCGGACATCTCAAATGATATCAATTTTTATTGAAACACCGGACATCTCAAATGATATCAATTTTATTGAAACACCCCGGACATCTCAAATGATATCAATTTTATTGAAACACCCGGACATCTCAAATGATATCAATTTTATTGAACACCCCGGACATCTCAAATGATATCATTTTATTGAAACACCCTGGACATCTCAAATGATATCAATTTTATGAAACACCCCGGACATCTCAAATGATATCAATTTTATTGAAAACCCCGGACATCTCAAATGATATCAATTTTATTGAAACACCCCGGACATCTCAAATGATATCAATTTTATTGAAACCCCCGGACATCTCAAATGATATCAATTTTATTGAAACACCCGGACATCTCAAATGATATCAATTTTTATTGAAACACCCCGGACATCTCAAATGATATCAATTTTATTGAAACACCGGACATCTCAAATGATATCAATTTTATTGAAACACCCCGGACATCTCAAATGATATCAATTTTATTGAAACACCCGGACATCTCAAATGATTGAAACACCCCGGACATCTCAAATGATATCAATTTATTGAAACACCCCGGACATCTCAAATGATATCAATTTTATTGAAACATCCCGGACATCTCAAATGATATCAATTTTATTTGGACATCTCTGGACATCTCAAATGATATCAATTTTATTGAACACCCGGACATCTCAAATGATATCAATTTTATGAAACAACATCTCAAATGATATCAATTTTATTGAAACACCCTGGACATCTCAAATGATATCAATTTTATTGAAACACCCCGGACATCTCAAATGATATCAATTTTATTGAAACACCCTGGACATCTCAAATGATATCAATTTTATTGAAACACCCTGGACATCTCAAATGATATCAATTTTACTGAAACACCCTGGACATCTCAAATGATATCAAAATGATATCAATTTTATTGAAACACCCGGACATCTCAAATGATATCAATTTTATTGAAACACCCCGGACATCTCAATGATATCAATTTATTGAAACACCCTGGACATCTCAAATGATATCAATTTATGAAACACCCGGACATCTCAAATGATATCAATTTTACTGAAACACCCTGGACATCTCAAATGATATCAATTTTATTGAAACACCCTGGACATCTCAAATGATATCAATTTTATGAAACAGACATCTGAAACACCCGGACATCTCAAATGATATCAATTTATTGAAACACCCCGGACATCTCAAATGATATCAATTTTATTGAAACACCCTGGACATCTCAAATGATATCAATTTTATTGAAACACCCTGGACATCTCAAATGATATCCTGAAACACCCTGGACATCTCAAATGATATCAATTTTACTGAAACACCCTGGACATCTCAAATGATATCAATTTTATTGAAACACCCTGGACATCTCAAATGATATCAATTTTACTGAAACACCCTGGACATCTCAATGATATCAATTTTATTGAAACACCCTGGACATCTCAAATGATATCAATTTTACTGAAACACCCTGGACATCTCAAATGATATCAATTTTATTGAAACACCCGGACATCTCAAATGATATCAATTTTATTGAAACACCCTGGACATCTCAAATGATATCAAATGACAATTTTACTGAAACACCCTGGACATCTCAAATGATATCAATTTTATTGAAACACCCTGGACATCTCAAATGATATCAATTTTACTGAAACACTGAAACACCCTGGACATCTCAAATGATATCAATTTTATTGAAACACCCCGGACATCTCAAATGATATCAATTTTATTGAAACACCCTGGACATCTCAAATGATATCAATTTTATTGAAACACCCTGGACATCTCAAATGATATCAATTTTTGAAACACCCTGGACATCTCAAATGATATCAATTTTACTGAAACACCCTGGACATCTCAAATGATATCAATTTATTGAAACACCCTGGACATCTCAAATGATATCAATTTTACTGAAACACCCTGGTGGACATCTCAAATGATATCAATTTTACTGAAACACCCTGGACATCTCAAATGATATCAATTTTATTGAAACACCCTGGGACATCTCAAATGATATCAATTTTATTGAAACACCCTGGACATCTCAAATGATATCAATTTTATTGAAACACCCTGGACATCTCAAATGATATCAATTTTATTGGACATCTCAAATGATATCAATTTTATTGAAACACCCTGGACATCTCAAATGATATCAATTTTATTGAAACACCCCGGACACACCCCGGACATCTCAAATGATATCAATTTTATTGAAACACCCAGACATCTCAAATGATATCAATTTTATTGAAACACCCTGGACATCTCAAATGATATCAATTTTATTGAAACACCCTGGACATCTCAAATGATATCAATTTTATTGAAACACCCGGACATCTCAAATGATATCAATTTTATTGAAAACACCCCGGACATCTCAAAATGATATCAATTTTATTGAAACACCCTGGACATCTCAAATGATATCAATTTTATTGTAACACCCTGGACATCTCAAATGATATCAATTTTATTGAAACACCCTGGACATCTCAAATGATATCAATTTATTGAAACACCCCGGACATCTCAAATGATATCAATTTTATTGAAACACCCCGGACATCTCAAATGATATCAATTTTATTGAAACACCCCAGACATCTCAAAGGATATCAATTTTATTGAAAACACCTGGACATCTCAAATGATATCAATTTTATTGAAACAGCCTGTAACATTGATTAATTTGGTGGTTGAAGTTGTTGCATATTAGTGTCAGAGCTAAAATAAAAGCTAGAATTTGGAAGTGATATTTTAAAGGTAGATCTACCAATTCCCTTAGGAAAATTGGTGTAACACAAACTTCCCCCTCCCCTAGCAGACACCCCCTCCCTGAGTAACTGAGTAAATGTCTTCTACGTTGATATTCAGATTGAGTTTCAAACTCTGCCATTTTGGTAAATCCAGTCGAGCACAAGACTGAATTGACCTCATTACTGAAGAGCTCATATTAGCAATAAAGAATTCCCCCCGGGGGGACGGGGGAACGTGTGTCAAATGACAACCTCCATTAGAAGTGCCCGGATGCATATAGCGGACAGATAAACAAAGAGCGTGATATTTACCGCCAAGAATTTATTGCAGCTGATGAGTCAGGATGGAAATCGATTTTTCTCAGTGATCAGTTTGATTTTTTCAGGGGTCGGGGGGGTGTAGACACTGCGACTGCGGCTGCTGCTGCTGCTGCGCTGTGCTGTTGCCGTTGCTGTCGATGCTTGGATAAAAGCTAGTGTTCTTTGTTGGCTCACATCAACGTGATTGGTTCAAATCCAGACTTTTCAATAGACCTCCAGTCCTTTGTACTATCATTCACAGACGATGCAGACATTGGTGTATACTATAGGCTACTTGTAAAATAAATATATATATATATATATATATATATATATATATATATATATATATATATATATATATATAAGGTAATCCTAATGACTGGTAAGTAAGGGATGATTCTATTTGGGATCATCGAAATCTCAGTGTACATCCGTACTGTATGCTCTTGTAGGTGCAAACTTATAGACTCATACAAGGATTTTTATAAATCCCTAAGAGAGCTCAATGTATAATAACTAATAAATCAATTATATACAGAGCAAAATTTAACATTCAAAGAAAGAAAAAAAATGACGGTTTGTTAAGGTTTTTGTTTCTTTGAAAGTTATATATATATATATATATATATATATATATATCGGACAACATCCCGTGTTTGTCTACCTTTCTCCATATATATATATATATATATATATATATATATATATATATATAAGCGTATCTGAAGCTCGCTCTTACCTCAAATTTTGTCTCTCAACACAAAGCAAAAAATCGACCGAGTGACAGCTCGTAACTCGGAAAACTAGTAAGTTGAGATACTCATGTGTCAAGGTAGCACTGTGTATATTTTTAACATTTTCGACATTAATTGTTCCATTTTGTTCCATTAACTTCTGTCATATCATGATTCCATCAGAATAGAGGTGTGTGGCGAAACGGTTATCGTCTTATGATAATGGACTCGATGGGTCGAGTTCAAATCCTGGACGAAGCTGTTTGCATTTCACTTCGCGTTAAAAGTATGAATCCATCCCATCTACTCCAGCTATGGGTAAATAAAAGGACAGATTTTCTTTCTGTACTACTCATGCGCTGAGTTGGTGAGGACCGGTACCAAACTGCTTAGGCGAATGCTCTACCAACTGAGCTAACTGGTCTTATTTTGATCCGGTGAAGAGTTCCTATTAAAAAAGAGAGACCCCCCCCAAAAAAAAACAAAACAAAAAAACACTTTATCAAATTTTCATTGGTTGTTTTCATTGAATTCATTTCTTTATTTAAAAAAAGATAATTTTGACTTTTGACCATAATTTATTAGCGAATGTTTTGAAATGAAAAGAAATTTAAATGTATTGCGTGCGTGGTAAAAAAAAAGTACTTACCCACGTGCCGGAAACTTGGCGTGTAGTCGAGGAGTGTTCGCTGGCATGCTGACAAATGAAGAAGCCAGAAGTGAGGGAGGATAAGTACAGATGCATTGTGGGTAAGTGGGTAGGCATAAAAAACACCCCCTTACTCGAACAGTCGGCGGATAATTCAGTGAACAGGCGTCGGTGAGTGAAGAAGGAAGCGAAGAGAAAAGAAGGAAAGAACAAGGGAAGAGAAAGGAAATCAGGAGGATGAGGAGGAGGAGAAAGGAGGGAAATACAGCAGGGTCAATTTTTAAAGAGCAACACCCAAGAGAAAGAAATAGGAAACGAAAGTGTGAATAATTCATTTGTCATTTGGGATCTTTCCACCGATTGAACTCTCCATCTTTCCCCCCTTCCATCTCCAATTCTTCTAGATCAATTCCAGAATTGACATTAAAACAAAAACAAAAAAAACAAAAAAAAAACGTCCCGCCGGGAAATAGCGAACTTATTTATTTATTTGATGAGTTTCATAAAAAAAATCAAATCAAAAAATAACACAATATCAAAATACAAATATATTTGCTATCAATTGATATTCCATCAGTTGACATTTCTCCGCTGATATCTTTAAAAAAAAAAAGACAAAAAGAAATTTTTTAAAAAATAACGGAAATATTCATTTTCATTTTAGAATATACTACCCGGCGTTGTCTGGGTTTCAAAAAGTTAGAAAAAAATAAAAGATCTAATCGGCGTATTTTAACCCCCACCCCACACCGAAAGTTAACTGTGTTAAATTTGTAATTGAACTTTTTTGTACATTACTTGAAACATTCTCTTCGGCGAAAGCCTCGTTCATTCATGACGAGGATATTTTGGGTCTATAAAATAGTTGAACTATCAAGAGTATAAAATGTACGAAAAATCACCACTTTTATTCATAGACTTTCACAAATAGTTGGCACTGACCAATCAAAAACAACATAGAATTTATTCAAGGACGTCGGTAAATTGACATGAAAAATAATTCCATGTCAAATCATCCAGAAAAAAGTAAAACTGTCACCCACGTCTTTCAAATTTTCTGAAATTTCGTTCAGGTGGAGACTATGTGAAAGTGAGACAATCCCCAATATTTGAGCTTCCAATTTATAAGTTATGTCGACTTTAAGCTCTCCAAATTTTTTTTTTTTTAGAATCTGTTTTTGTCTGTAAAATGAGTTCTAGAGCTTTTTATTTATTTATTTATTCATTTTGGCCCAAGGAATTCAAAAATGCTATTAAAAATGTTAACCAATTTTAAATTATTAATGATTTCTGATTTTTTTCATAGCAAAATCAATAGGTGGGAACAATTCCGATGTGGCATTGCATCAATAATAAAAATGTTTTTCTATTATTATTTTACATACATTGAACATTATTTGTACCAAAAATATAGTTTGGTTTTTGATTTAATTTTTCATTTAAGAAATGATGCAAGGTTGGTGATGTTCAACTTTAGGACTCGAGCCTATTCTTCTTTTGATAATTTTAGAAAATACAATTTTTCACGATATCTGGAAATTGGATAAAGAAATGCAATACATAGCTCAGTCGGTCGAACGTTCGATACCGGTCCTCGCCAACTCAGCGTATGAGTAGCACAGGGATCTGTGCAGTAAAGTAAGGAGCTAATGGTAGGTGTGGCGCTCCACCTCAGACGCCAAAACAATCTCCTTGGTCTAGCGCTAGTGAAAAGGGGATAGACTCCCTCGCTGACTGGCTGATACCAACTTTAGGCCGCCCCGACGACTTTACTTATATATATATATATATATATATATATAGTTTACGATCACCAGAGAGATCCAGTCTGTAAACTACAGACGATCCTTGCTTTATGCTAGCGATGAAAGTTCATTTAAGTCGCCCCTAGATATATGCTCCCCAAACCCAGTAGAGCTCTCTAGGGGCGACTTAAATTAACTTTCATCGCTAGCATAAAGCAATGATCGTCTGTAGTTTACAGACTGGATCTCTCTAGTGATCGTAAACTATATAAACAAATGTATGTATTTAATAGTTTAAACACCGCACCATTAATAGCAGCTGTCAAATGGCCGAGAGGTTAACGAATCGGGCTAAGGAAAAGTCAGTCAGGTTTCAGCTCCTGGTCGGAGATAATTGCCGTGTCTAACCACACTGAAGAGACGCGAAACACGGTGTCCGTGGATATATATATATTACAAAGAAATGAAAATTGACTTTTCATCAATAAAAAGTTGATCATTGTTTTCTTTAAAAAAT